>CM035168.1:113036394-113636394 GCA_020205615.1 Panax quinquefolius
TGAATAGATAGTAGTATCGTGAATAGTCTTGTAGTATCGTGAATAGTAACTCAAACACAAAAGATAGAAATTTCCAAAAAAAAACATCTTCGCAACTTATGAATAGTACTTCGTGAATAGTAACTCGTGAATAGTAACTCGTGAATAGTAACTTCGTGAATAGTAACTCGTGAATAGTAACGTGAATGAATAGTAACTATGAGCATGAAAAAGTTCAAATTTGATAAAAAGTTCAACCAATATTTGACATAATGATATTGAAGAAATAATATCATTTGAGAAGAAAATAACATCCACTTACCTCGAAAGGCGAGTCTTACAGTTGAAACAGGATATAGGCTATGACTTGAACTTGCTTAGTATAGCAATACTCAAAGTATACTCAAAATACTCACAAGAATAAACTCGATAATATAGAGAGAAAACTTGATTTACGGTGTGATTTTCAATTCTAACCTAAGCACCTATTTATAGGAAATTGCTTAGAAACACAAAGCGAGAAAATTAATAATATAATAATATATATATATAAACAAAATTCATTAGCCCACATCTTGAATCTGAATTCAGCCACCATGCACATATTAAATATGCCCAAAACATATAAAAACGTTTTTTATTAAAAAAAATAATTAAAACTTCAAAAATCAATTATTTGAACTTGAACTTGATAATTCATAATAAATAGCCCTTTTATCGAGAAAATTGAATCTCATGACTTTTTATAGGAAATTCAATTCTCTACACACTTTGCGGAAGAAAGTTTTCCAAATTCCAAGCAGAAATTGGCCAAGAAATCCACAAGCAGACGATTTTCACATTTATAATCAAATTTCGATCGAGAAATGGGGTCCTGACACACAAAACATGTGTTAATCATTTAATGCAACAAAAATACTCTTCCTCCTCATATACTCATATATCCACATTCATTATAAAAATATCATAGTTAATATATTATTAAAATAATATATTTAAATGAATTATTTTATCGGAAAAAGATAAAATATTAATTTTCAACAATTGTCATTTAAAATTTTCTCCATCTATATCCACATAAAATCAATATTTTCCTCATCATATAAATCAATAATTAATTATTCACAAATAATATACTGAGAATCACGATCTTGTGACGGTAGTTCAAAGGGAAAGGGGCTTTCGATAAAATTTCTCTCTTCTTGGGGCATGATTAGGTGACCAAACCTCTCCTTAAGCGAGAACTTTCTAGACATTGCCAATAATGTTATCTAATAATATTATTAGGATAATATGAATTATTAGCCGATAATGGAAAATCTTGTGTAATGATGATTATTGAAACAGCGATAATATAAAATATCAATATGACAATTATTGAATCGATAAAATAAAATCTTTGAGCAGTAATTCTTTGTAACAATTATTGAGTAGTGCCTTCTTACGTAAGAATCAATAATTGGTGCAATCTGGTGTCTTCTTGTTGACAAGCAGCGTATTAGTGTGTTTTAACCAAGGGTATTCAATGATGATAGCAGTAACAACTTCTGTAGATTATTTATAAACAACTTATATTTGTCGTTTTCTTCATCAATCGCTTTTTAGTTATGGGGCCCACAAAAAAGCTGCTTGCAAAGTAAATACGAATATTCCCAAGCGATCTGAATATTCCACGATGACGAATATTCCAAGCGATAATGAATATTTTATAACCACTTGCTTATTGAAATATTTGCGTATTTTACCCATAACTATCCACATTAATCAAATCAACCCTTACTATTTCAAAATAATAAATAGAGGAAAATAAATTTCATTTATTAATAATTTGAGGTCTTCTGACCTCCCTCCTTATGAAATTTCGTCCTCGAAATTGGCGTACGTACACAGTGTTTGAAAAGATGAGAATACCTCGCTTTCATTTTAGTTTCCAACTCCGGTCATTTCCTCGATAGCATGGTTTCTCCACAAAACTTTAACTTGTGGTATAACCTCGGTACATGGGACATGTTCTTTCTATCCAAGATCTTGGCAGGTACCTCCTCGTACGTTAAGTCTTGACTATCTCGTCGGTTCTAACTTCGATAGCGTGGTTGAATTCGTCCACATATTTCGTAACATCGATCGTGAAAAGCGTTATGAACACGCGTCGTACTTGGCGATAAAAAAGCGAGTCTATAGGCCGCGGTTCTATTCGATCGAGAATTTCAAATGGATTAATAAATCGAAGGTTTGAGCTTTCCTCACCTCAGGATTCTCTCGCTTTTGAAATATGACTTCTTGCACCTCCTTCTTCAAATTCATCGACTCGATTGTGTGTAGCTTGAGCGACTTTAACTTTATCGATTAAAGTCGATTATACTCGTATATATCATCACGTGGGTACCTAGAGTTTTCATCTCCATCTCTATTATTTGTAAATTATCTGAAATGAGTCTTTGACAATATCGTTTTTCGTACTTGTATCGATCTTCTACTCAACACGTCGGCTACCACGTTCGCTTTTCGAGGATGGCATGGTGAGAACATGTCTTTGAAATGAGTCTCCTCTTGAGTTCTTGAAGCTCTTCCCACATTCCTTGCTCCATTCGAATTTTGTATCTCTCTGAGTCAATTTGCGTTAATGGAATAGCGATTCGAGAATATCCTTGATGAATCTCCGATAATAACCAACTAAGCCTAGAAAGCTACGTATTTCGATTCTGAGCTTAGGTTGTTCTCATTGTGACTCATATCGACCTTGGATATGCGTTACAATGACACCTATCGGTTTCTTATCTTGCGAATATGGTGTCCCCCTACGGAAGCGGCGGCGGTGCATTCCTGAAAAAAGTCACCGGATAAAGGCTCGGTACCAAATTCTATAGTTGAATTTTTAACTCACGAAGTTCAATAGGAGCCATTCGATATGAGATTTTAGAAATGAGTTTTGTCTGGGTTCAAAGTCGATACAAAATTTAATATCGATCTTTGGGAGTAAGCAGAAATTCTTGAAATCGTCGGGAAAAATCAATAACAACGGAATATTATTCAAATCGGCGTGTCTTTATTCAAATCCATAACATGGACTAAGAAAACTTGACATCCGTAATAAGCGAATGACTTTCATGGCTTGATATGAAAATGTTTGACTCTGATGGTTTGATTGCTTGAATTGAATAACGAGGTTGCTTAGGAATATGAAAACTATGACCTTACGAAAGTAATCAATTTGGCGATGATGAGTAGTTAACCTTAAAATCACATCAAAAGCAAATATCTCTATAGAAATAAGGTTAACGGGTAATGTGATAGTTATGACTGAATCAAGCAAGATTTCTAAACAACGGATGTAATGAAAGTTTCTCTATGGAGTCTCCATAAATAGGTCGAAGTCTAATTTCTCGTAGTCGAGTTCAAGCGTTGGTATAAGCGAAGAGATAAAGAATGGGTAGAGGCGGTATCTAGTAAGTATATAACTTTGAGAATTTATAATTAACTAACCGTGCTAACCGTTCGGGTTCCTCGCATTTTTGAAGTCGCGACAAAGCGCTCTTCGAGGGAATCGTTGACTTTGACTTTTACATATCGCTTCTCTGGTGCCAGCGTCCCAATTGGACTTGATTTATTTATAGGACAAAATCGAGCTATGTGACCATCTTTTCCACAACTAAAACATACCTTGGAAGGCTTTGAGCAGTTTGACCTTATATGTCCCTCTCTCGCATCTGTAGCATCTAGCGGCGATCGTTCTCTTCCCCTAGAATTTGTTCTTTGGTCTTTGATCTTTCTTGCTAAGCGTCTTCCGTCATCGTTAAATCTTCTCTTTTTAGATTGGACATCTCTTTCCATAATATCAGCGCGTCGTGCGGCTTTTACCCATGCATCACTCATTCTCACTCGTTCGGTTATTTCTTCTTTCATTTCAGATTCGACTTTATCATCTTATACTACGCGAAAAGTGCTTACATTCAAGCATCACATATCGGGTAACTAAAGCTTGAATCGTTGCATCCTTTTGCTCCACATTTTGCTGCAATTCTTGACTGCTCTTAACTCATGAATACGATTTTGCAATTCTACATTTTGATCGTAAAATACCTCTAATAAACTCTCTTGGTACCTCTTTCTTCCTCTTCTTCCTCACTCTCATTTATTACCTCTGCGATTATCTAAGGTCTGACTATCGATTCTTCACTCACCACATGGATATCTCTAATTCCTTCTTAGCTTTGACATCACATTATCACGGTTGGCGATTAGAGGTGTCTCCACGATCTCATTCACTCCATTGTTAGCGTTCTCGTGACCCGTTCTTAAAAACTATCATAAAAGCAAGGGTTAATTAAATAAATTAACAAATCACATAATACCCCTATATTATGACCGACCAACAAATAAGCTTAGGTAGGACACTTTAGCGAAGGATTTACTCGTCTCTCCCTCTAGTTCTATTCCCAGATCTCGCCGGAGATCGTATCCCTAGCTACGATACCATTTGTGGCGCCCCAAAATAGGTCCATTCCATCGACCCATTACGAGTGCGCCAAATACATGATGCGAAATAACTACAACTTTATTATTACAACATATAAGCTGTGAGTTTAAATCTGAGATATTGCCATCTAGATGATATCCACACATAAATAAATCCCCATCATAATTATTGATACATTATTTTACAAAAATGGTGAGGACTACTAAACAACTCTCTCTAGAACCTTCATTTCATTACCAGAGCTAGTACTCATTTACATTCTGCGCCTCACGAGAAGAAAAATGGAACAACAAGGAAAAGGGTGAGCTCAACTAGCCCGGTAAAGAATATTATGACTAAGATAATATCTGACAAATTATCGTTAGTCTTGACGAGGGGAAAAATCTAATAGAATCTGATAGATGACAAATTTTAAATCAATATTGCAGTGAAATAATAATTCATTAGAAGAGTTAAGTAGAGAATCAAACTACTATCTTACATATATGAATTTAAAAGTTCATCGTCGATATTTTATCCTGTAACATCAATCGATATACATACGGAATCAAATATTCATCTTTTTACTCTTCGGGCGAAGATATTCATCATCGATTAGTAAACACATTGTTCATCTACGGGCCAAACGGTCGTATTCATGTTCAACACTTTCATCTTTGCACTCTGGGCGAAGATATTCTTGAAATCATTCATCTTTTACTTTCTGGGCCGAAGATATTCAATAATATCATCATTTAAGGTGAGGATGATGAAAAAATATTTAAAAAAGCGAATCGGTGAAACAAAAAGCGAGGATTAAGGATTAAGGATTAGTACTTTGTTTTATCAGTTCAAAAATACCTCAAAAAATAATCATAGTGGTGTAAAATTGAGAATGATCAAAACATGGATCTGATCAAGCTAGTATCGAATAGATATTTTTAGACGAAAAGAAAAAATTTCATTTTTAGATTGAATAGTGCAAATGAATGAATAGTGTAGTATCGTGAATAGTCTTAGTATCGTGAATAGTAACTCTCAAACACCAAAAGATAGAAATTCACAAAAAAATCTTCACGCTTCGTGAATAGTACTCGTGAATAGTAATAGTTCGTGAATAGTAACTCGTGAATAGTAACTTCGTGAATATAACTTCGTATAGTAACTCATGAATAGTACTTGAGCATGAAAAAGTTCAAATTTGATAAAAAGTTTCAACCGATATTTGACATAATGATATTGAAGAAATAATATCATTTGAAGAAAATAACATCCCTTACCTCGAAAAGGCAGTACTTTAGTTGAAACAGGATATAGGCTATGACTTGAACTTGCATAGTATAGCAATACTCAAAGTATACTCAAAATACTCACAAGAATCGCTCGATAATATAGAGAGAAAACTTGGTTTACGGTGTGATTTTCAATTCTAACCTAAGCACCTATTTATAGGAAATTGCTTAGAACACACAAAAGAGAAAATTGAATATAATAATATTATATATAAACAAAATTCATCGCCCACATCTTGAATCTGAAATTCACCACCCACACATATTAAAAATACCCAAAACAACATATAAAAACGTTTTTTTATTAAAAAAAATAATTAAAACTTCAAAAATCAATTATTTGAACTTGAACTTCAATAATTCATAATAAATAGCCCTTTTATCGAGAAAATTGAATCTCGCTTGATTTTTATAGGAAATTCAATTCTCTACAACTGCGGAAGAAAGTTTTCCAAATTCCAAGCAGAAATTGCAAGAAATCCACAAGCGGACGATTTTCAATTTATAATCAAATTTCGATCGATAAATGGGGTCCGCAGACACACAAAACATGTGTTAATCATTTAATGCCACAAAAATACTCTTCCTCCTCATATACTCATATATCCCACATTCATTGTAAAAAAATATCATAGTTAATATATTATTAAAATAATATATTTAAATGAATTATTTTATCGAGAAAAAGATAAAATATTAATTTTCAACAATTGTCATTTTAAAATTTTCTCTCATCTATATCCACATAAAATCAATATTTTCCTCATCATATAAATCAATAATTAATTATTCACAAAAATAATATTCTGAGAATCACGATATTGTGACGGTAGTTTCAGGAAGAGGGGCTTTCGATAAAATCTCTTCTTCTTGGTAGCTTGATTAGGTGACCAAACCTCTCCTTAAGCGAGAACTTTCTAGACATTGCCAATAATGTTATCTAATAATATTATTAGGATAATATGAATTATTGCCGATAATAAAAAATCTTGTGTAATGACAATTATTGAAACAACGATAATATAAAATATCAATATGACAATTATTGAATCGATAAAATAAAATCTTTGAGCAGTAATTCTTTGTAACAATTATTGAGTAGTGCCTTCTTACGTAAGAATCGATAATTGGTGCAATCTAAGTGTCTTCTTGTTGACAAGCAGCGTATTAGTGTGTTTTAACACCGGGTATTCAGCATGATACTTGGTAACAACTTCTGCAGATTATTTATAAACAACTTATATTTGTCGTTTTCTTCATCGATCGCTTTTCAGTTATGGGGCCCCCACAAAAGGCTGGCGCGTAAATGCGAATATTCCCAAAGCGATCTGAATATTCCACGACAACGAATATTCTCAAACGATAATGAATATTTTATAACCACTTGCTTATTTGAAATATTTGCGTATTTTACCCATAACTATCCACATTAATCAAATCAACCCTTACTATTTCAAAATAATAAATAGAGGAAAATAAATTTCATTTATTAATAATTTGAGGTCTTCTGACCTCCCCTCTTATGAAATTTCGTCCTCGAAATTGGCGTACGATACACAGTGTTTGAAAAGATGAGAATACCTCGCTTTCATTTAGTTTCAACTCGGTCATTTCCTCGATAGCATGGTTTCTCCACAAAACTTTAACTTGTGGTATAACCTCGGTACATAGGACATATTCTTTCTATCAAGATCTTGGTGGTACCTCCTCGTCGTTAAGTCTTGACTATCTAAATCGGTTCTAACTTCGATAGCGTGGTTGAATTCGTCCACATATTTACGTAACATCGATCGTGAAAAGCGTTATGAACACGCGTCGTACTTGGCGGTAAAAGCAGCGAGTCTATAGGCCGCGGTTTCTATTCGATCGAGAATTTCAAATGGATTAATAAATCGAAGGTTTGAGCTTTCCTCACCTCGAGATTCTCGCTTTTGAAATATGACTTCTTGCACCTCCTTCTTCAAATTCATCGACTCGGTGTGTGGCTTGAGCGACTTTAACTTTATCGATTAAAAGTCGATTATACTCGTATATCATCACGTGGGTACTAGAGTTTTCATCTCCATCTCTATTATTTGTAAATTATCTGAAATGAGTCTTTGTGATATCGTACTCGTACTTGTATCGATCTTCTACTCAACACGTCGGCTACCACGTTAAGCTTTTTCGGGATGGCATGGTGAACATGTCTTTGAAATGAGTCTCCTCTTGAGTTCTTGAAGCTCTTCCCACATTCCTTGCTCCATTCGAATTTTGTATCTCTACTGAGTCAATTTGCGTTAATGGAATAGCGATTTGAGAATATCCTTGATGAATCTCAGATAATAACCAACTAAGCTGAAAGCTACGTATTTCGATTCTGAAGCTTAGGTTGTTCTCAGTTGTGACTCATATCGACCTTGGATATGCGTTACAATGACACCTATCGGTTTTACTATCTTGCGAATATGGTGTCCCCTACGGAATGCGGCGGTGCATTCCTGAAAGGAAGTCACCGGATAAAGGCTCGGTACCAAATTCTATAGTTGAATTTTTAACTCACGAAGTTGATAGGAGCCATTCGATATGAGATTTTAGAAATGAGTTTTTGTCTGGGTTCAAAGTCGATACAAAATTTAATATCGATCTTTGGGAGTAAGCGAAAAAATTCTTGAAATCGTCGGGAAAAAATAATAACAACGGGAATATTATTCAAATCGGCGTGTCTTTATTCAAATCCATAACATGGACAAGAAAACTTGACATCCGTAATAAGCGAATGACTTCATGGCTTGATATGAAAATGTTTGACTTCTGATGGTTTGATTGCTTGAATTGAATAACGAGGTTGCTTAGGAATATGAAAACTATGACCTTACGAAAGTAATCAATTTGGCATGATGATGAGTAGTTAACCTTAAAATCACATCAAAAGCAAATATCTCTATAGAAATAAGGTTAACGGGTAATGTGATAGTGCTGACTGAATCAAGCAAGATTTCTAAACAACGGATGTAATGAAAGTTTCTCTAGCAGAGTCTCCATAAATAGGTTGAAAGTCTAATTTCTCGTAGTCGAGTTCAAGCGTTGGTATGACGAGAGAGATAAAGAATGGGTAGAAGCCGGTATCTAGTAAGGTATAAACTTGCGAGAATTTATAATTAACTAACGTGCTAACCGTTCGGGTTTCTCGCATTTTTATGAGAAGTCACGACAAAGCGCTCTTCGAATCGTTGACTTTGACTTTTACGTGTCACGCCTCTGGTGCCAGCGTCCCATTGGACTTGATTTATTTATAGGACAAAAAATCGAGCTATGTGACCATCTTTTCCACAACTAAAACATACCTTGGAAGGCTTTGAGCAGTTTGACCTTATATGTCCTCTCCTCTCGCATCTGTAGCATCTAGCTGGCGATCGTTCTCTTCCCTAGAATTTGTTCTTTGGTCTTTGATCTTTGCTGTAAGCGTCTTCCGTCGTCGTTAAATCTTCTCTTTTAGATTGGACATCTCTTTCCATAATATCAGCGCGTCGTGCGGCTTTTACCCATGCATCACTCATTCTCACTCGTTCGATTATTTCTTCTTTCATTTCAGATTCGACTTTATCATCTTATACTACTGCGAAAGTGCTTACATTCAAGCATCACATATCGGGTAACCTAAGCTTGAATCGTTGCATCCTTTTTGCTCCCATTTGCTGCAATGATTCTTGACTGCTCTTTAACTCATGAATACGATTTTGCAATTCTACATTTTGATCGTAAAATACCTCTAATAAACTCTCTTGGTACCTCTTCTTCCTCTTCTTCTCACTCTCTAAATTTGTTACCTCTGCGATTATCTAAGGTCTGACTATCGATTCTTCACTCACCACATGGATATCTCTAATTCCTTCTTACTTTGACATCACATTATCACGGTTGGCGATTAGAGGTGTCTCCACGATCTCATTCACTCCATTGTTAGCGTTCTCGTGACCATTCTTAAAAACTATCATAAAACAAGGGTTAATTAAATAAATTAACAAATCACATAATACCCCTATATTATGACCGACCAACAAATAAGCTTAGGTAGGACACCTTTAGCGAAGGATTTACTCGTCTCTCCCCTCTAGTTCTATTCCCAGATCTCATGGAGATCGTATCCTAGCTACGATACCATTTGTGGGCCCCAAAATAGGTCCATTCCATCGACCCATTACGAGTGCGCCAAATACATGATGCGAAATAACTACAACTTTATTATTACAACATATAAGCGTGAGTTTAAATACGAGATATTGCCATCTAGATGATATCCATGCATAAATAAATCCCCATCATAATTATTGATACATTATTTTACAAAAATGGTGAGGACTACTAAACAACTCTCTACAGAACCTTCATTCCATTACCCCAGCTAGTACTAGTATTTACATTCTGCGCCTCTCACGAGAAGAAAAATGGAACAAAAGGGAAAGGGGTGAGCTCACTAGCCCGATAAAGAATATTATGACTAAGATAATATCTGACAAATTATCGTTAGTCTTGACGAGGAAAAATCTAATAGAATCTGATAGGCATGACAAATTTTAAATCAATATTTGCATGTGAAATAATAATTCATTAGAAGAGTTAAGTAGAGAATGCAAACTACTATCTTACATATATGAATTTAAAAGTTCATCGTCGATATTTTATCCTGTAACATCAATCGATATATATACGGAATCAAATATTCATCTTTACTTTCTGGGCGAAGATATTCATCGATTGAGTCGTATTCATTAAACCTGTTCAAATCACGAAGATATTCATCTTTGCACTCTGGGCCAAAGATATTCTTGAAAATCATTCATCATTTTTTTTTCTGGGCCGAAGATATTCAATAATATCATCATTTAAGGTGAGGATGATGAAAAATATTTTTAAAAAGCGAATCGGTGAAACAAAATAATGAGGATTAAGGATTAAGGATTAGTACTTTGTTTTATCCGTCAAAAAAAATACCTCAAAAATAATCATAGTGGTGTAAAATTTGAGAATGATCAAAACATGGATCTGATCAAAAAAGCTAGTATCGAATAGATATTTTAGACGAAAAAAGAAAATTTTCATTTTTAAATTGAATAGTCTTGTAGTATGAAGTGAATAGTGTAAGTATCGTGAATAGTCTAAAGTATCGTGAATAGTAACTCAAACACAAAAGATAGAAATTCCAAAAAAAACATCTTCACGCTTCATGAATAGTACTTCGTGAATAGTAACTCGTGAATAGAATAACTTCGTGAATAGTAACTGAATGAAGTGAATAGTAACTCATGAAATAACCAGAGCATGAAAAAGTTCAAATTTGATAAAAGTTTCAACCAATATTTGGCATAATGATATTGAAGAAATAATATCATTTTGAAGAAAATAACATCCACTTACCTCGAAAGGCAGTACTTAGTTGAAACAGGATATAGGCTATGACTTGAACTTGCTTGTAGTATAGCAATACTCAAAGTATACTCAAAATACTCACAAGAATCGCTCGATATATAGAGAGAAAACTTGGGTTTACGGTGTGATTTTCAATTCTAACCTAAGCACCTATTTATAGGAAATTGCTTAGAACACGAAAGAAGAAAATTGAATATAATAATATTATATATAAACAAAATTCATTCGCCCACATCTTGAATCTGAATTCAGCCACCACACACATATTAAATGAGGCCCACAAACATATAAAAAACGTTTTATTAATAAAATAATTAAAACTTCAAAAATCAATTATTTGAACTTGAACTTGATAATTCATAATAAATAGCCCTTTTATCAGAAAATTGAATCTCGCGCGTTTTTTATAGGAAATTCAATTCTCTACAACTTTGCGGAAGAAAGTTTTCCAAATTCCAAGCAGAAATTGGCCGAAATCCACAAGCGGACGATTTTACAAAATTTATAATCAAATTTCGATCGAGAAATGGGGTCCATGAAACACACAAAACATGTGTTAATCATTTAATGCCACAAAAAATACTCTTCCTCCTCATATACTCATATATCCCACATTCATTGTAAAAATATCACATAGTTAATATATTATTAAAATAATATATTTAAATGAATTATTTTATCGAGGAAAAAGATAAAATATTAATTTTCAACAATTGTCATTTAAAATTTTCTCCATCTATATCCACATAAAATCAATATTTTCCTCATCATATAAATCAATAATTAATTATTCACAAATAATATTACGAGAATCACGATATATTGTGACGGTAGTTCAGGAAGAGGGCTTTCGTAAGGATTTCTCTCTTCTTGGTGGTATGATTAGGTGACCAAACCTCTCCTTAGGCAGAACTTTCTAGACATTGCCAATAATGTTATCTAATAATATTATTAGGATAATATGAATTATTGCCGATAATAAAAAATCTTGTGTAATGACAATTATTGAAACAACGATAATATAAAATATCATGCATGACAATTATTGAATCGATAAAATAAAATCTTTGAGCGAGTAATTCTTTGTAACAATTATTGAGTAGTGCCTTCTTACGTAAGAATCAATAATTGGTGCAATCTGGTGTCTTCTTCTTGTTGACAGCAGCGTATTAGTGTGTTTTAACCACACGGGTATTCAAGCGATTATACTTGCGGTAACTTCTGTAGTTATTTATAAACAACTTATATTTGTCGTTTTCTTCATCGATCGCTTTTTAGTTATGGGGCCCACAAAAGGCTGCTTGCAGAGTCGTACGAATATTCCCAAGCGATACGAATATTCCACGACCAACGAATATTCCAAACGATGATAATGAATATTTTATAACCACTTGCTTATTGAAATATTTGCGTATTTTACCCATAACTATCACATTAATCAAATCAACCCTTACTATTTCAAAATAATAAATAGAGGAAAATAAATTTCATTTATTAATAATTTGGGGTCTTTATTTGGCGGAATTGAAGGAACAACTTCAATATTTCCAATCTATGAGTTTTTGGGGTCGGCATAATAACAATTCCATTCATTGATGCACTCTCCAAATTAGCCACTACGGATGTTAACTTCTTTGATGGGTCGGTTTACTTAGAAATTTTGCAACATTTTAGTGTTTATCATGAATCGGTGATGTGCATTGACCGATCCAACTGCTGGCTGACTCCATATATAGAGTATCTGGCAGATGGCGTCTTACCTTCGGATCGGATGCTAGCCAAGAAAATCAAGTACAAGAGTGCTAATTTTGTTCTGATTGATGGGGATCCATTCAAGAAGGCTTTCTCAAATCTCCAATCTTGAAATGTTTGACTCCATCTGAAGCTAAATATGCTCTCCGAGAAGTACATGAAGGCATCTGTGGAGACCATATGACGGCTAAGTCATTAGCCTATAAAGTACTTCGTCAAGGGTAGTACTGGCCTACCATCTTCAAGGAAGCGGCCCGAATACGTCAAGAAGTGCGAGAAGTGTCAACTCGATAATCCGATCCCACATGACCACCGGAAGAGCTATACTCGATCCTATCTCCTATACCCTTATTTGTCGGGGGTTGATATCTGGGTCCACTACACCAAGAAAGCAAAAAGGTCAAGTCGGTTTGTTATAGTTGCCATCGACTATATGACCAAATGGGTAGAAGCAAAGCCACTTAGGTTAATAACGGAACAGAATGCTTGAAATTTTTGAAAGAATCGGTAGTATTTCTTTTGAATTCTAAGGTGGTGATATCGGACAGCGGACGTCGGTTTGTGGGATCGAAATTTGAAACATTTTGAAAGAAGCTGGGGATCCAAAGAGAGAAAGACTTGATAGCTCATCCTCGATCAAAGCGGACAAGTTGAAGTGACCAGCGAGCGTTGCTAAATGGGATCGAAGCGTGGAATGAAGCGAGGCGGATGGCGGAAGAGCTACTTAGCGTGTTATGGGCTACCGAACTACTCCGGGGACTACAACGGGATTCACCTTTCAGATTGGCCTATAGTACTGATTCCTTAGTCCCAGTTGAAATTGGATCTCCAAGTTTTCGGGTTAGTCAATTCAAAGAGATCTACAATGAGGAAGGGCTGAAGGCCAATCTTGATTTGCTTGAGGAAGTCAGAGAAATAGCCTTAATCAAATTGGCAGCCTATCAGTGAAGAGTGGCCAAGCATTATAACAAGGGGGTAAAGTTTCGCAGATTCGAAGTAGGAGATTTTGTCCTCAGAGAAGCCGAAGCGTCTACACCTCAGAATCTGGGAAAATTGATGCCAAACTGGGAAGGACCGTATGAAATCCTTTGAAGTGTCAGGCCAGGGACTTATCGGTTGAAAGGCATTAGGACGGGTAAACAATTAAAAAATACTTGGCACTTGTTGGCGAGCTTAGGAAGTACTTTTGATAAAAGCGATGTCGATTACATTGGAAGTCTGTAAATATTTCTGTCATCATCAATAAAAGTTCCCTTTTTTCTCAAACAAATCTTGTCTTTGTTGCTGATCAGTTTAGTGGTGTAAGGAGGTTCGGGGGGACTCGCTGACCATTCGATGGAAGCCTTAATGGCCGGTAAGCCTTATGGGGTTGTCAGGCCCTGCGTGGTAGGCAATTGTCGACACTTAGACCTTGTCAGGCCCTTCGTGGTAGGCAAGTGTCATCCTTAAGACGTTGTCAGGCCCTGCGTGGTAGACAATTGTCGACACTTAGACCTTGTCAGGCCCTTCGTGGTAGGCAAGTATCATCCTTAAGACGTTGTCAGGCCCTGTGTGGTAGGCAATTGTCGACACTTAGAACCTTGTCGAGCCCCGCCGGGAGTAAGCAAGTGTCATCCTTGAGGACCTTGTCGAGGCCCTTTCGTGGTAGGTGGCGTTGTCCTTTAGACTTTTGTCGAGCCCTTCGTGGTAGGAAAATGTCATCTCTTAGTTTTGTTAGGCCTTTTCGGGGTAAACAAATTCCTAATGAAGCGATCATCTCACACTTGGTAACTAATAAGTATCCCTTTACTTTATTACCTAAATTTTTTTTAAGTGTCGAGTTCGGAATGCCTCATTCTTTAACTTCATCTTACCTGTTATATGACATGTTTAGTTGTTAATTAACGGTTTGAATTCAGTCCATGAAAGAGTTTGTGCATCTTTCCAGTTGAATTAATAGTGTAGTATTGGCAGAAAGTAAATGCACCGAAGTCATAAGGGATGAAACCACTTTTTCATTGATATTTAATCTGATTACAATATTAGATAATTTTTACAAGTCCTATAAATTAAAGAAAGAAAAATAACAGAAATCTTCACAAATATTCTTTAATAAAACCAAGGAAAAACAAGAGCATCAGCTTCAGGCGCCATCTTCGTCATCTGAAGAGTCGAGCAAGGATGGATCCGCGTTGGCTGCAATCAGCTTCTCCTTGCCACGACTCCGGCCGAGCTCGTAGCTTTCAGAGTATATCTTCATTATTTCCCCATTGATCTCATTCGAGTTCCGATACTCTTCACAGATTTGTTTGCGAAGGTCATCGGTTAGAGGAGGCCCAAGGTCCCGCAAAGAGCCTTGAGTTCTCGGATCTCTTCTTCAAGCTTTTAGCGCTTGTTCAGATGACGAGTTTCTGCCAGCTCTAGTTTTTGGATGGTCTTGGTCAGGAGTTTAGCATCAGCCTTTAATTCCTTGATCTTCTCCATCCTTATCTCGCTCCTCTGAACCAAGTCAACATTCATTTTGACGATCTCCTCATACCGTGCTTTAGTTGACTTTAGTTCTTCATTGGATGCCTTCACATCTCCTTTGGCTTGGGCTAACTCTTTTTGAAGCCCTTCATTTGTATGAAGAACGCATTCGCGTTGAGTCCTTTTCCTAGCCAAGGCAGACTTCAGAATGGCATTCTCCTTCCTCAAAGCCTCCTCTTCGGATTCAGCCTCGAGGGACTTCGGACGCAGACGCCCGAACACAGCATTCGCCTATGCATGTCCTGTATTATTTGATCAGTTTTCAGATATATAACTATGAGGATAAATACGGAAATAACGGAAGAAGCTATTTACCTTCGCCAGATAGCTCATACCTCATTAAGTAAATCCTCGTTCAATCTGTTCCGAATCGATGATCATCGGTTTTTCACGAGCGAAGGCGTAGAAACAGTTGAGAAAGGAAAATGGGCATTAAATCGAGGCCACATGGTTGGAGGCCATAGCGTCATCTTTGGAATTGGACGTCGATTGTCTTGGAGGAGAAGGCATGAGTTGATTGCGAAGCTGGCGAGGGTCTACATGTATAGTTTCGAGAGAAGGAGGCCGAAAAGGAGTGGGTTCGGGCTCGGCGAAGGTGCAGAGGATGAACCGGGATGGCTATCTGCTGGATGTTTTCTTTTTCGGGATGAGATGGGGACAGATCCGATCGGTTCATCATCAGGCACTTGGATTTTTGTGGGGTCTATCGGAGGGATGTCGGTAAGAGCGAGGGAACTTCTGAGCTCTTGGCGGTCGGGGGGTTATCTTTGTTCTTATCTTCTTCACACGAAGAACCTTTGCCCGATCGTGCAAAGGTATGTCGAGCAGACTTCTCTTCACCGGGATGGATTCAGAAGGTGTAGGACTAGGGTTGGGTGCGGAGGCTGCTTGTGGGGTTGTTTCGGGAGCTGCTTCAGGATCACTTTCAGGGTTTGTTTCCGGTTGGGTGGATTTGGATTTCTTGGCGGATCTTTTCCTTCGGCGGGGTCTGAGGGATTCTTCGGGCATGTTGGGCTCATCGGTCTGGGGTTCATCATTTTGTAGGGAAGTAGTTGGTGGATTGGTGACAGAGGGATCAGCCCGGGAAGATTCTTCAGTCGGATGCTCTTCGCTCGCATCCGTATTCTTTCCTGCCAAAAAATCTTCCAGTTCTTTTACTTCCGAAGAAGTTGGTTTGATCAGAGACACTACAAAAAACCATGTATCAGGACCCGTATCACTTAGATATCTCAAAAATAATGTTATAAAGTTGTTCGAAACTTACATTTGTGGTCATATAGCCAGGCTTGTTTGTTCAGAAGTGTAAAACTCCATTCTTTTGGAGGAATCTTCTTCAAAAAATCTGCCATCTCCCTCACACGCTCTTCGGAGATATCTCAAAGTCGTGAGAGACCCGTCGGAGGTAGTCCAATCTGGAAGAGAAGAGATTTCGGGTCCTGTAACAAAAAACCACTTCTCGTGCCAACCCTTGTTGCTTGAAGGGTTATCCATCAGGGGTCTCCTCTCAAATCTGGTGTTGGGTCTAGGAGACTGCTTACTCAACATTTTGAAGCCTCGTTCTCGAGACCTACCGGCAGAGAAGAGGGTGAAGAAGATGTCGACGGAGGGAGGAATCCCTAACTCATGGCAGAAGGCAATGAATGCCAGGATGTGGATATAGGAATTAGGCACTAGTTGGGCAAAACCCACTCCTGTGAACCCTAGGAGGGTAACGACAAAAGCATGGAGGGGTAGGCGAATCCCCTTTTCCAGGAAAGTGACTGGCATGGCGACCCAACCGTCTGTCATTTGGTACATCTGCTCTTGAGGGAGGCGGGAGCCCTTATAGGCGTACATGCCGGGAATCGATACTTGGTCAGGAGGATCGATCTCAGATTCCATGACAGAGGAAGGGATGTTGGCATGGGGAAACTGTTCCCCGTCTTTGAAAAAGTCAGAAGGTGGTGAAGAAGGGATCAGAGGTGGATTTCCCCCCATGGTTGATGAAGATTGGGGGTGTGAACTCGAACCCTCTTGGTTAGGGTTTGGATTGGGGGAGACGGTGCTAATAGGAGTCACGCGAAGGGGAGAATTTTGGCTAGAGTTCATAGTCACCATTGTTGAGATTTCGTAAAACAGAGGAAGAAGTTCTGCAGAGGAGAAGAAAGCTCAAAGGTTCAAATTTCAAATTGGCAGGTAAAATCGTCAGAATTGGTAAAGTTTATCTTTTATACTGACGATTACACGGTAATCGAGGGCGGCACAATTAATTCACAGCAATGATGGTGAATTGGAAGAGGTTTCGTCCGGTTTTGGGTCTAAATATCTTCACCAGAACGGACTTATGTCTATTGGGCCTTCCGTTTCTATTTCTGATATCAATTTGGACCGATTTTGTTGGGCTTTGGTGAGTTTCACTTTGGACCTCTTGTGACTTATCCTAATTCTTTATATCATGGGCCTATACTGTTTATAGTCTTTCATTAAACACCCTGTTTAATAAAAGACTAGGGGAAATGTTGGGCCATAATCCTTTTCCTTATTGGGCCAGACTTAATAGGCTCCTCCTTGGATTATGTTATTCTTGTCACGATTGGTCCGAATGATTGGGCCCAATTATGATTATTTCGTTGGGTCTTTTTCGGTTGGATCCGGTTGTTTGGGTCATTTAGTTATTTGGGCTTAGTCATTGAATTGGCCCATTATACAAATTGTCACTTAACTCAACTTTGACAGGTAATCATTATGCCAAATAATAGTTGACTATTATATACGCCACCTTCTTCGCATGGCATTAATGAGGATGGGACTCGGATAATACGTGATGGCGAAAAGAGTGGTAGCAGTGAGGAAGTAGGCTACATACTTTCGGCTGAAATGACCGGGAGTGGGAAAAAGGTGTCAGGAGGTGATGGGTGGCACGGTGAACCGGGATTAGAGTACGTATGTGGCTAGGATCACAAAAGAGGTAAGTAACAAAATATTACATACACAATCATATTATTCTCTCTCATGCATTAGACATTATTTTTTCTCTATTGTTAACCTTGTGATCGTCGATACTGACTCTCGCGTGAGAGCTATCCCTGAGTCGGTAATCAAAATCAAGCTTTTGGTGTTGAAACATTAAAAATGCGGGGATATCGGACGCGTCTTGGTGATTGAGACGTGGAGAAATATCTTCGCGTTAACACTCACAAACTGAATAAAAAAAAAGGTTAGAGGGTTTATGAAAGTTTGACAGTTTGGCTCGATCCAATACTACTATATATATATATATATATATATATATATATATATATATATATATATGAAAGTCAGCCATTAGTTTAGTGCTTCAAATTATATGGTAGGTATGATTAACCATGCGTTACACATTGGTTTTAGTCAATCGGTAATGAAAGCTGCGAAATTAACCATTGGTTTTAGTCATAGAGAAGAAGTTGTAATGAAACCATATAAATTAGGATGAATTAATGAATGAAAACGAAACGAGGGCGCGGAATGAAAAAGAACAAAGTAATAAGAGTCTAAATCACATGTTTGTTCGTAAATTTTATAAAAAATAATACTCCAATAATTAAAAAAAAAAAATCTTAAATGAAATGAAGAATACGAGATTAAATGTTATGATACGACTCTATATTGAATACGAAACGAAAAAGAACAAAGTAATACGACTCTATTTTATTCACCCACAGCCACATGCATTAGTCCACGATGAAAAACTATTACGTACATTGAATAAAATATAATAATAATTTCTTATGAAAACTATTACATTGAATCCTCCACCCCACGAAGACTATTAGTTTAAGAGATACGACCGTAAATTAATTAAAATATGCTTTGAGAATATAAAACAAATAATATATATGGGCAGTTTTAAGTTATATTTTATAGGCTTTAAAGCTTAAAAAATAAGTCCTTAATTAATTACGTAGATTTAACGGGGAAGATATGTAACAAAATATTATACACTAACTTAAGAAAAGTTTTTTTTTAAATAAAAAAACATACTGAAGAAAAAGTTGACTTTACTATAATCATTAATCGGTTATCAAGAATATCAAATTACCTAGCTATAATAATTAACTAATTCTAAAAGTGACCTTTGATTTTAAAATGTGTATGTGAAAATGTTGTTACTCTCATTTTTGTATGCATGGAGTACGTACAACAGAATGATATATATAATTAGGATTTTACATTAATATATTATTACAATTCTTTTGAACCATGTTCAATGGCAACAAATGATATATATATTTCTTGCTTTTTAGAATCTCATTTTTGAGCCAAAATGAAAATTTGTTTTTTCAGACGAAATTATACATATTGTCGATCGTCGGTCAACGAGGTATTAGTTTACTTTAGTGGTTAAAATTGATATATTGTGTGATCTTTAAGTTTCAAGTTCGATTATCAATTTGGTGAGTTTATTTCTTTTATTATGGAAAGTTTGTTTCTTGTTTATGTTAGGTATGTTTGTGAGTTTATTTATTCCTCTGTTAATCATGTTTAATTGGTTCTTAATATTGTAAATAGTAATTGTGAGTTTATTTCTTTCATTACGAGAGAAGGCAGGTTTGTAAGTTTATTTCTTCATCTTTATGTAATAATAATGATGTATTGGATTATGAAATTATAATATATCGCCCTAACCAGAGTTGTCAATTAATGTCTTCTTTATTAGGGTAAGCAATATACTAGTATCTAACCTGCTAAACTAATTAATACATTGATGCAAGCATGAATTTCTCGGCTATGTTTGTTTGTAAAAATTATATTTGAGATATGATTATTAATTTTAAGTATTTTGTTTATTTTTAAATTTGAGTTTGAAACTATTAGTCCTGAGATTATAAAATAGTTTAAGATGAGAGATTATTTAATACCATATTCTAAATGATATTATAATCCCTACCATTTGGGACTAAAATTACTAAACAAAATTAACCTCAATACACCATCATTCAAGTTACGTATATCAAAACTTGTGTGGGTGTCTGAAAGGAGGGGAGGCCCCAATGGTGTCTCACTCCAATGAAGGATTTGATAGATCAAAACTATGATTCTTTCTTGCTGGGTGGGTATTGTGGGTCAAGTATGCTTTATAAAAAGAACATGGCAAAAAGGTCTTGTGGGTTTAAGTTGTGTCCATATCTTGTACTCCATCAACCGAGAGACAGATCTACCCTACTCAATTCATCCATCCTTTTTCTAATTAATGACTTTGTAAAACGTTTTAGTTTCAATCATATACTACACAATAAAATTATTGTAAGCATAATAAAATTTACTTATTTAAACAATACTAATTTTCAATTATAAATCTTAGGTTTAATACCTAAAAGTAAAACAACCATCAAACAAAAAATATTTACATATAAATTGAAATAACACGGGTCAAATCCCAAGTTTCGAACAAATTTTAGGTCAAATTAAATCAAATTCATCTAAACAATGTCTTAAATCACTAGTACAATAATATTTTCTTGGGTCATCTTAGCCAACCACAGACAAATCAAATTCATCCAAATAAATAGTATGAATTAAATACCGATCACCACACACTCCAAAAAGTTATTTGAAAGTTCGAAAGTAATATTGTTAATAATTTAATTTCTTATGTACAAATAAATTTTTTCTATATTTTTTTCATGTAGGACTGGGGTGTTATATAAATTTATAACAAATCCTAATATGCAATAAAGAAAAGTAAAAAGACAAATAATTTTTTTATTAGAGCGTATATATATATATATATATATATATATATATATATATATTGTGTATTGTATTGTATTGTATTGCATAAACGAGTGCTTGATAGCAAACATCTTGCACTTTGTGCACGTATAATTGAATAAAATATAAAATAGTACAATTATGAGTACATAAAACAACAAGGCGTGACTATTTTTGATGAGAAATTATTAACTTCTCGCATATCCTTTTATTAAATTCTTACAAATTCTTTTGTTTTTGGGACTAGCTATATACTCCTAAAATATTTTAAGTTGACTTTTTAAAGTTAATTTAAAATATTTTTAATTTTAAATTGAGATGAGTTTTTAAAATTTTTATCAATAAATGATAAATATTATAAATTATTTAAAAATATTATGTATTGTAATATTTGATGACTGGTCTAAATTTTATATTTAAAAATATTTTAAATTGACTTTTAACAATGAATAATATTTTTATAATTTGAAAGGGAGAAAGTATGTATTACAATACTTTAGGAAAGGTAATTTCTATATAATTTGGAAATTGAAATTTCCATCATGAGGAACATGTGCAACTCATAGACTTGGTTTACGCATGAGCCATGGCCCATAGTTACAAAATCTTTTTTGCCAGCTTGTAGTTTGTTTTATTTTGAAGGTTCCCAGGTCATTTAGGCACACTTTGTAATTTGTATGGAACAAATTAATTAATTTAATTAATTAGGAAGAAAAGCATTGCTCCGTGGTCCTATGTGGTTAGTCAGAGTATTTTGGGCATGATTAATTAAGAAATTAAGTGGCAGAACAACCCCACTTCAATACAATATGATGTATCCCTAAAAAGCGCCGTCTCCATGGGACACTATGACAGTATTTGATAAAATTAGTTAGTCTAAATGAGCCAGAATTTTGAATATTGAATGAAAAAAGTTATTTGATAATTATATGTCTGAAATATCTAAATAATATATTTTTATTATTTTATCCTTTTAAAAAAATTCAAAATTAATGTAAATTTATTTAATATTACTTAATATAATAGTTAATATTATAAAAATAAAAAAAAATAATATAAAATACTTCATTCAGCCCAAAGATTCAGACATTTAAATAATTTTTATTCAAAACAAATGCACTGAATGGCAGATCGATTAAATTATTCAGTCATTCAACTATAAACAAACACCCCCTAACCCTACATTCGGCCCCAGAATTCTGAATAATCGCACAACAGTTTTGATTATTGTCGATACAAGTTACGAGTTTTAGTGTGCATATGGTACAATACATCAATGTAGTAAATCACCATTAGAACTTTCAAAAGCAAATTAAACCCTTGCCTATTGAAGAACTGCTAAGATACACATATTATTAAGTTAGGTTATTACTTTGGGATTATGAGTATATTTGGTGTCCAATTGACCTTTTTTTTTCTTCTGATTATCTATTATTATGTTTGAAAGGTTTACTATTGTAATATTTTTTATTGTAATTTTTTCATTATTTGTAACGATTAAATAGCAAATTAAACTTCCAATTACTGATAGAGCGATAGATAGGCCACTTAAGACGACATTACTCTAGTCCAGTTTAATTGGACTAAATTCCATTTATAAAGCAATTGAAGAGGAAAATTTGGTCAAACTTTAAGCCTAGAGATTCAATTTATATTGAACAGTATAATAAATCTTGGGTTATTTACATTTTTAGAAAAAATTACAATAAAAGTGTATCCAGAAAATATTTACAAAATTAATATATTTTCAATATTTTATTTACAAAATTAATGCATTTGGTATCCCTTTAATTTAGTTAGATGTTTTAATGGATTGCTGATGTGACAAATCAGTTTTGTAATTATGTAACTATTCCCGGTTGTTTCTCTCAGCTGTGACGATTTAAATTGCATGCCAAACTAGAGTAGTTGTGCATTCTATATATGGTGCAGTTGATAACAAAACCTTCATACAAAAGTAACCATTTTAGTTTATGTGGGTAACCAAATAGTTATAAAAAAATTTCAGAACACTTATCAAATGTTACATGTATTTGTTTTATTTATCTTGTTAAACCATGATGGAATCACAGAGTAGTCGTGTGAAACTGCAAAATATTATTCAATATTGTGTAACACAATCTCGGTTACCTTACATCAATAAAAAAAAAGTGCAGTTGGTAGTCAAACCTTCATACAAAGGTAACCATTTTAGTTTTTGTGGTTAACCAAATAGTCATAAATAAAATTCAGAACAATTAGCAAGTGTTGCATGTATTTATTTTCTTAATCTTGTTAAACTATGATGGAACCAGAGATTAGTCGTGTGGTTTTCCTTTTACTTAATGTAAGAAGAAAAAAAAAATGCAAAATATCAGTTGGTAGCTAAACCTTCATACAAAGGTAACCATTTTAATTTTTGTGGATAACTAAAATGGTTGCCTTTTATATATAACCATCTCTTGAACTCATCTCCATCCTCACATACAAATTCATTTGAAAACAAAAATCTATTCTCTCCAGTCAAATTGCCCCCAATTTTAAACCCTAGAATTTTCGATGGCTCCCAAGGCAGATAAGAAGGCCGCCGAGAAAAAACCCGCTAAGGATAAGAAAACAGCTGTCGCGGAGAAAGCCCCGGCGGAGAAGAAACCCAAGGCTAGAAAGAAGTTGCCGAAGGAGGGAGACGCCGTTGCCGGAGACAAGAAGAATAAGAGAGTGAAGAAGAGCGTGGAAACTTACAAGATCTACATCTTCAAGGTGCTAAAATAGATCCATCCTGACATCGAAATCTCGAGCAAGGCGATGGGGATCATGAACAGTTTCATCAATGATATCTTCGAGAAGCTCGCTCAGGAGTCTTCGAGGCTTGCCAGGTACAACAAGAAGCCGACGATTATCTCAAGGGAAATAAGGACGAGGGCGGTGTAACTAGAGCTCCGCGGCGAAGGAAGAGGATGAAGGGGAGGAGAGAGGAGGCGGTGAGGAAGATAATAGAATGGGCGGATGAGAGGCCTAAGGTTTAATATGTTTGGTTATTGTATTGCACTCTTTTTGTAATTATTTTGTGAATGCACTAAGTTTATAATTATTTTCTAATTGTTGTATAGTAATGTAAAAAACCCATAAATCTTTTATTAAGTGTTATAGATAGGGGTGAGTATGGTGCGGTTTGGTGCTGTTTAAAGTCGAAACCGCACCCGAAACCGCTTAGGTGCGGTTTGACAAATCCAAAACCGCACATGAAACCGCTTATGATTGGTGCGATGCGGTTTTAAACTGTGCGGTGCGGTTTCAATTGATGCGGTTTCGGTTCCAAAACCAATTGAAACAACAAAAAAGTCTAAGCCTTCAATAGAATTTAACACAGAGCTCACATCGAGCAATTAACTTAGTATGCGTTATATAAAATAACGGAGATCATATATTCAATAACAAGCAAGAAAATTTATCTAGTTCACAAAAATTAAAAGTATATAGTGGAGGTATAATGAAATTCTATCTTATATATTGCAGGGAGGACTTATAGAATAAAATCCTAACTATACCTAATTTAAAAAATAATCTATTAGACTATTACTACTATATCATAGACCTTAACCAATGCATCAAGTGCTCAAACCAACGAATTTGGCCCCTCAGCTATAAGCCCCTCTAGTAACGCATCAAACAAATTCGAAATTCCAAAATCCAAATGCTTAATTTTTGACTTTATAACCTCTAACCATCTTCTTTCAATTGGTGAAATAATGACAATGCAAGACTGGAGTTTTCTCTGAGCGTGTTCAAGTGAAAAGAAAGTTTAGAATTTACTTAGATAATACGTACATACACATTGCGTACATGCGGTTTTGGCTTTATGTGTGCGGTTTTGGCTTATAACCAAACCGGAACCGTAAATTTGGTTATTCAACCCACCTAAAACCGCATACATACGTCGAAACCATTGGTGTGGTTAAATGCGATTTTTAGTCTTGATTCTCCAATTTCAATTTGATTCTTGCTTCTGGTCCTAATTATAGAGCCTTTATTTAGAAAAGGCCGTACGTATTGCCGCCTCTATTCATGCTGTTTGTGGTTGGTACAAAAGCGCTGTAAGTGGTATTACTCCGATCCATTTGTAACATAAGTGATAAGCCACAACTTCTACAAAAACAATTTTATTTAATTTGTCAATTTTTATTTTTGTGTAAAAAAAGATTTTTCTTTAGACAATAGTATAAATGATTCGGTTAAAGCCTCTATTTAGTAGTATTTGTTTAGGTACTAAAACACGTTCTGATGTACCAGGGTTATGAAAATTCTCTTTTTGGCTCAAGTTATCCATTAGAATTTTGTTAGTAATGCCTTGAAGTTATCTTCAAGTTATCCGTTGAGCAAAAGATATTATATCCTTATATCAACCCGAATGTCAATTTGTTCTTTTGCTCAATTTGTTGAGGCTTCTTATTAACCCAACACTACATTTGGGTTCATAATACAATATATGCAGAGCAAACTATTACACTAATAAAATAATGGAAATGAATAAGATACTTCTTAATATAAGAAGACTTTTATTAATATAAGATACTTATTTTCGACGAACTGGTAGTTTCAACAAAAAATTTACACAACTATGCATACCCATTTTCTCCACATATGTGTGTGTGTGAACTGTGATTGGTGCCCGCCAGCTCTATAGCTTATGGATCTCACAGCACCAACTTTTGTAATTTTCCAGCCCATCATGTTCTTGGTTTTAGCAGAGAACAAAAACTATACATTAGTAGGGCCACGTTATTTTGTGGATCATAACATTCCCAACATGATAAATTAATTTTAAAGTTCACTTTTATTTACGCCTTATATTTGTCCCAAATTATAATTTTTAATTTAACTTACATATATAGTTAATTTCATAATTATTAATTAAACACATGTATTTCAAATTTTGAAATCCCAAACATTGAACTTAGTAGTACATTCTATATAATTTACAATTAATTATAATCTCTCCATTACTTATTCTTAAAAAAAAAGGTTCGGGATGAAGGGGAGTACGTATCATTTTCTCCAATACTGTTGTGTTAATTTCATAATAAGAGAAAATTACTGGAGTTTAGATTGCTCAGTAAAGCTACTTGAGTTAGCATGCATGCATAGAATTGAAGATTTAGATTTTGGGATATATGGGTTACTACTCGAACTATAAATTTTACTAGTTACAATCAGTGGCGAAGTCAGAAACTTTTGTCAATGGGGTCAAAATTATTAATAAATTACAAATAATTTAGTGAGGGGTTAAGTTGGAGCTTAGCCAAATACCATTTTTTTTAATACTTTATACTTTCGAAATATATATATATATATATATATATATATATATATATATTACAATGAAAATATAATGAGTAATAATATATAGTATATATACATTATATTGATTTCATAATAGACTTTTTAATCACAACTGCTCATAAGTAAGTAATTTATTATTTATTTTTAAAAATAATATAAATTAGATTATTATTTAGTTTAAATTATTATAGAGAGAGATGTCATATGTAATTAAATTTGATTGACAAATTTATAAATTTTCAATTTGACCCCGTATAATAGAAAATTTATAAAATTTTAGTAGGGTCAATTTATATATAATACTTAAATTTTTTAAAATTTACCTTATATTTTAAAGCAATTTTTTTCCAATAAGATCGATTGACCCCACAAACTCCTACGTGGCTTCGCCAGTGATTACAATCAATGCTCTTTTCGTTTCAAAATATAAAATTAAAATAATTTTTAATTATATTTTAAAATGTACAAGTAAAATGACTATTTCAAAGCATAAATACGCAATATTGAATGTCTTATTTCTATATAGAATAATTTATCTTCTTAATTTATTGATTTAAAGTTTTTAAACGGATGAAGTTTAATTATTACCTTTGTCAGAAATCAAAAGTCCAGTCTCAATGATAAAACTATATGTGCATGAAATTAAAGATCGTTTGACTATTTCTTTTGTCAATAACTTTCTCGTAAATTAAAATTAATTTTAAAACTGAAATAATTATCTCATAATTAATCAAAGTTTTGGAAGATATAGTAGTATATCAATGAGCAAATTATAAACATTAATTAATTATATGACCGTTACACATTTTATATTTTAGAGAAAATTAGAGTATATACATATTATATTAATTTATTATAAGATCCTAACATAACATATCATGTCAACTCAATAAAATCTTATCCTTTTGGACTGTTAAAAAAAAAAGTAATAGTCTCCAAAACTAATTAATTCTAGCTCTTTAATTTATATTTGAGGGCGACAAACATTTAAATAGATTATCACCACCTGCTCGCTCTATCATTCCTCTCTCAGCTTATAGTTTGTGTGGCTTTGGGAAATATATCTATGTTTAGTTCTCTCCCACGTACCAAGCCATGAACTCAAAATACCTTTTAGCTTCATTAACATTTCTACTCATATCCATCGTATTATCGGTTGATCTTTATAGGTTTCTCTCCGATCATCTCTCCGGCGAAGACAAGTCAATATCCAATTATGAGGAGGAGTACTTTGAAGACACAGAAATGATTCCAATTGTGGGTGCAGTTGGTCCCGAGAGCATTGCTTTTGACCCCATCACCGGTGATGGTCCATACACCGGAGTCTCTGATGGCCGGATAATTAAATGGGATCAAAGCGAACGCCGGTGGATAAACTTCGCCGTTACGTCTCCGGAGAGGTGCATGCTACTTTACCATGAACCTTATTCTATCATATATATATATAGAAAACTGATCAGGTCCGGACTCCCGCGTGGGAGAAAATCCGGACCCAATTTTTATTTTTTTTTAAAACAACTAAAAAAAAATTAATATTTTATGAAACTGAAATTTTTTCATAATATAATGTTTTGGACGTGATTTGGATATCTATACCAAAAATATATATATACGATGCATGCAATTTATACATACCGCTTTTGTTATACGTATCCAAATCACATTCAAAAAACATAGACATGTAAAATTTCGATTCATAAAATATTTTAAAAAAAAATTAGGTATTTAAAAAAAAAAAAAAAACCGCATTTTAAGAAAATGCGAGAGTCCAGACTGGATCCGAACTCTCTCTCTCTCTCTCTCTCTCTCTCTATATATATATATATATATATATATATATATAGCAATACACATATACATATGCATACATACACGATTAAAGGTTAAATGAGTGGTGAGAACAGATCGATCCTTTGTTCCCATTTTATATGTTTTATTGTCTTTTATTTTAATTTTGACACCTGGAAACTTATTTAATTTTAAAATTAATTAATATTAAATAAAAATTTAGGTGTCAAAAATTTGAGTGAAGGATATTTAAAATGATGCATATAGAAATTAGAATGGATAATGATATGTGAACGACATTATATTTGACTTTTTTTGTAACAAACTCGAGCGATACATAACACAATTCTTATAGAATAAAAGTGGGTTTTTGGTATATATCGTTTTCACCTACGCTAGTTACCAAATTCCTACATCACAAAAGCAAAAAAATAGGAGCTAAGCAATTCTTAATTAATAATATATAAATATAGTCTTATATATATTTTGTACGTACATAATTATATAAAATATTTATTTTATTGAAAAAAATAGTCTTTTTTAATTTTGTTCCTAATTTATTTAAACTTTTAAAATTTAAGCTGCAATGTAAATGGTGATACTTCACTTGAGAAACAAACCGGCCAACTTGTTTTTGCATGTAGGCAAAATACTAAATGGGTTGCCGAAAAATAAATGTTAAAGAGTACCATTGAGTGATTGATTTGAAGAAAAAAGTACTCAATATGTTAAAGAGTCATACAACAATAAATACATGTTG
The DNA here is from genome assembly GCA_020205615.1 of Panax quinquefolius. Lineage (NCBI taxonomy): Eukaryota > Viridiplantae > Streptophyta > Magnoliopsida > Apiales > Araliaceae > Panax > Panax quinquefolius. The sequence goes on from CM035168.1 coordinate 113,065,388, forward strand.
ATTGTAAAAAATTTATATATAGTAAAATCTCTATTTAAGAATAGATTTGAAATTAAATTATTTATATTTTAATTAAGAGATTATTATTAAATAAAGGTATTAGTATAAAATATTTTCGAACACCAAAAAATATTTATTTTAATAAAATATAGATTTTATAACAAAAATTAAAGAAAATATAAATTATTTAGATTTTCAAACTAGAAAAATATAGACTTTTATAGAGAATGTAGTCTTTTATAAGAAAATATGGTCTTTTATAAGAAATATAGTATTTTATAGAAAAATATAGTTCTTTATAGGAAATATAGTCTTTTAAAATTAGGGTTAAGTTCAGATGACCACCTGGGGTTTGGGCGGTTTACCACTTAACCACTTATAGTCAATAAAGTTACATTTAAACTCTCGACCTTCTGAGGTGAGGTGAATAACTGTTTTATATCAAAACCCTGTTACTTAAATTGAATAAAGACTTAATTACCCTCCTCTTCCAGTAACTCCACTGCCTAGTGAAGGGAAGAAATAATCAAAAGACAATATAAAATGTAATTCATCAAGCTGAAAGAGTATGTAAATGTGTACAAATTTGTGTTCTTCTTAGTTAGAGAAGAAAATGTAAAAAAATTACTCGCATCCAGGTAGCCATATTTAACATGAAAATAATGCCTCGGGTCAATTTGAGCCTACAAAATTAATGAAGAATAAGGATATACAAATATAAGACAAGTACTGCAAAATGAATCAAGAAAAGCATCTTCCTAACCCAATTTCAAAATCTAGAACAATAATTACATTTTAATTATATGTGGCTTTAATTTCAAATAAGCTTTTTAAATTAACCAACCCAATAAATTCTATTGAATTGTCGATGATAAACACATTATTAGATGGATGCAACACCAAATTTATATCATTAAACAAAACGATTATTTAGATAATTACCTTTCAAATCAATCTTAATTTTGCAACAGCTACAACTAAACCAGCTATGAGCGAAAACAACTGTAGAACATAATTTAAAACCAAGCATGCTATCAATCCAAATTAGCTAATAAAAAAATTGAAATCAGTAAGGAAAAAATTATACCACTCAAACTTCGAGCAAATCTGAATCCAAGACTAGCTGGTTGCAGTCTTGCAGAGACCAAAATGCTTAAAATTACTGGTATTGTTGATTTAGACAGTTATAAAATCATAAAATAATGAAAATCATACAGACCAAATAAGCTAGATTCATTATTTAATTAATGAAATCACATGCCTTTGATCTTTAACTACTATGTAACACCCCCTTTCCGAAATAGAAAGAGAGATTACTCAAAACACAACAGAACTACGGAAGATCACAAAGCTCTAAACCACAACAGAATAATCTCATAATAATTCAATGTCATAAGACAAACCATAATAAATGTCACACTGGCTTAAACCAAAATCTAAAATAATTATTACAACTTTAAATAAATCAATGTATCGAAGCCTAACAAAATATATCAAAACTATTGGATTAAAGGAAGCTCTCGTCACACTTGCCCTTGGTCCCCCTAATTACCTGCCGGAAGAAAAATATAGCATGAGCCAAATGCCCAGTACGGATATAGAATACAAGAAATGAACCGAAATAATTAACTCAATAAATGAATTGAAACAAAACGAACTGAAATGAAATGAACAAAACTAGAATAGTAAAATGGTAGGCTAAATAAAATGGCTGGGTGTTATTTCATACCGAGCTCAAAATAAATAGTAATATACCTTGACACACAGACAAGTCAAATAATGCCACACAGGCAACCACACATCGGACTGCGCAATCCAGATGAGTGAAAAATCGGAAGGTGTGTTTGGCACAAACATCACCAATCCGTAACGTAGCAAACAAAAACTAGGGTCGCACCCACACGCCCCACAACAAAACACCAAATGGCCAACTCCCACCAAGCACAAAACGAGACGCGGTGGATGATCACATCCGCCATACGGAAGGTGTCATGCCTCGGTATAAGAGGACATGCTCGTGGTACCTACGTGTGGTTATAGCTCGGTATACCCTACAAAGATTCTAACAAAAATATAATGTCACAACACATGCGACAAAAATATAAACACAAAGTGGTTCTAACGTGTACATGTTAAATCGAGGCTAATCATCAACACAAGTCTCCAAAAATATACTAACATGTACATCACTACGAGAATCGAAATAAATATTAAACATGATGAACGAGTTCAAGAGTACAAGTTATGATATTCTAAAGGTCGAAAAAAAAAATCGTATATGAACTTCACTATATCAAGGTATCGAGACAATATTCAAATAAAAACGAAAAGCAAAGCGAACAATTAAAATTAACGAGTATCATTGAATGAGTCGTCAAACTGTCACTGGATTAAGAATGTAATACCCCAAAGTATATTCCAAATATACTTTTAATTTCCTTCCATCAGATCTAATAAAATAATAATACAATTATAAGTTACTTACTAATTATAATTTATATTAATATGAAATTAAATCCCAATTATGTCAATTTTACAAAACAACGTTAATTAAATTATAATTTATCTTCTAATCATTTTATTTTATTTTATTATATTTTAACAAATCAGTAACCTTAATATATTAATAATTGACAATTCATTATATATTATTTCTTCGTTATATATATATATATGTCATGAATCCATGTTTGTTTGCCTTACATCAAGTTTCGAATTCCATATATATATATTAACAGATTCTGTTCAGTATACATGTATATAATATATATATAGTAATGTCCTTCACATATAGTAATCTGATAAACTTTATATATATATATATATATATATATATATATAATAACCACTCTAACTCCATCATGTATACTGAAGATAGCAACATAATAACCGTAGATGTACATAAAATACTAAAACGGAAAAAGAAATAAAAAACCCAACAAACCTGATCTTCCTTTTTGATTAATTCGCTCACACTTCTCTCACAATACAGTAAGTGGAGGCTTGTTCTTGTTCTTTTTTTTTCTTTTGCACTATGTCGCCACTTCTCCCTTCTTTTCTCCAACTCGTATCAGGCGTGATATTGAGTAAATTAGGTTTTAGACATTTATTCACTTAATAACAAATTTTATTAATTAATATATTTATTAACTCTCCAAATTTTAATAGGATTTTAAAATTTTAAAATTATAAATTAGATCCACTTAGTTTTAAAGCCCAATTTTTTTATTAATTTAATTTACCCAACACTTATTAATACATTAGCCCACAAAATTTAAACGATTATTTTGACCCAAAATAAATGACATCCAATAAATATGTTTTAAAACAAGGTAATTTTTATTTTTTAATATTATTATTTTTTTTCCCAGTATTACAACCCATCTGAGATCCCAAACTTAAATCAATCAGCAGAAATTAGAACATTTAATAATTTGGGTTTCAAAGAATTAAGAATATCCCAACAGAATCATCAATTAATTGCAATAAGAGTACCTGTTCAGCATAAATGACTTATTAGTCGTGTCGCCGGCAGGCAAAAATTGGGATTTTGGTTCAAGAAATTTCTAAATCGACGCTAAATAGAAACGTAATAATCCACTTAGAGACAAAATCAAATGAACAAACATCAGTTCTGCGAATATTGAAATTAGAAACTAATTTGACTCTAGAATTACAGGTTAAAAAATAGGATGCATAGTAATTTCTCCCATTTCCTCCGTACACCTTCTTAGCCAACTTGGATGTCTAATCAATCTCCATCCCTCTCTGTATTTTTTACTTTTATCTCTCTTCTCTCTAATCCTGCGCAAGAAAAAACCCAATATCACAAAAATTTGATTACAATACTTTTAGGACTGCATTATTTATACAGCGCGATGATTGTATGTTTGATAAGATTAAAAAACTGAAAGGTTTATCCAATCGGGATTATGAGGATAAATTTTATTCCGAATCAACAAAAAAACAGCAAAGTATGTTAATTTGTTAGAGATTTAGAAAAAAAGGGATGATTTCTGTCACCTGCGAGTACAAAGCAACAACTACTCTGTTCGTCAATATTTGCTACTATATTCGTCTCTCTCTCGTACATAATGGGAAAGAAGAGGTATTTTTGACATTTACTATTATTATTTTTCACGTACACGCACAGTTAAGTTGGATAAAAAAGATGACGTTTTTATTTCAATTCAAAAGGTTGGGAGTTTAAATGTAGCTTTACTGACTACGGGTAATTAAGTGAAAAAGCACCCAAACTCCAGCTGGTCATCTGAACTTAACCCTACTCTGCATGTTATTGGGTCATTTTGCAAAATAGGGATTCAAAATTTTCATTATGTACCCAACAGGTTCCTTATATTATTTTTTTAAATAATAAAAGTTAAAAGTTAAAAATTCCAACAATCAAAACATCAAATTAATAATAATCTTATAATTTATAAAGAGATAGTATAATTTATCAATTATATTTCACTTTAAAATAATTTTTATTTTATTTTAAATTTTAAGAAATTTATGGTTTGAATATTGAATGGATCAGAGTTGCAAATGTATCAATATTAATTTTAAAATTAATTTGTGATATTTTTAAATTTAAATTTAATATGATTCATTTAAATTTCAAAAATAATAAATTTTATAATTAATAGTACTTTTATAATTATATTGACATAAATTAAATAAATTTATATCAATTAAATTTGAATACGTTTGAAATTAATTTTAAAAAAATAAGTCAATATTAAGTTTATAATTTGAAAATAAAGTAGTAAAAAAATGTCAAGATGTATATGATTGATGAGTTATCCACTTAAATGAGGGTGTGAAATGTCATTTCATATATATAGAAAATAGTCTTTTGACTCCCTCACACTGGGAGTAAAATCCTATATAGGGATCAAAATAGAGAGTCAAATAAGGATAAAGAAGCTGTTGGATAATGATTTGTTGATGAATTTTTTAAAATTGGGGATAGAGAGTTGATTAGAGAAATTGTTGTTAATGCTCTTACTATATAGAGGTATAATTTCTTAATACGGGACTTAAAAAATATATAACATATTATAATTTAGAGATTATTCTTATTTATAACTTATTGAACTTGGCAACAGGGATGGATGTGAAGGGTCACACGATCATGACGTGAATGAACACAGATGCGGGCGTCCACTGGGCCTACGTTTCAACGAAAGGACCCGAGATCTCTACATCGCAGATGCCTATATGGGCCTGCTTGTTGTTGGGCCAAATGGTGGCTTAGCTACTAAAATTGCAACAGAATGCCAAAACATTCCTTTTAAATTCACCAATGCTTTGGACATTGACCAGAGCAGTGGAGTTGTATATTTTACGGACAGCAGCTCAATTTACCAACGCAGGTATTCATTCATTCATTCCCCTACCTCTCCATCCAATTACCAAGTGCTTTGTTTAATAATAGAATTATAATGATAAAATTTTGTGGTTTTATACTATCATTAAAATAAACTAAACTTTTTTAAGAATTAAAAATTGATAAACTAGATTCTTTTTGGGTTCCTGTTACGTACATGAAATTAACTACACGAGGCGAGGTAAGTTGATCAATTAATCAATACAGTGCTGACACGCGTGTCGATACTCAATCGACCAACGTTAACTTTATGAAAACCACTCCTCTCTTTTTGTGTTAAACTATTATTTTATTGTAAAGGGACTAATAATAAATTTTAATTTTAATTTTATAGGAATCACATCTCTGTGGTAATTAGTGGAGATAAAACAGGGAGGTTATTGAAATATGATCCCAGTAGCAAAGAAACAACGGTTATTGCCAGCAACCTCTCGTTTCCGAATGGAGTTGCAGTGAGCAAAAACGGTGATTTCCTTGTTGTTGCCGAGACCACCAATTGCAGGATTCTCAAGGTATGGCTCGAACCATCGGAAAAATGCGGAAGAATGGAAGAATTTGGTCAAGTCCCAGGATTCCCAGATAACATAAGAATGAACCATAAAGGGGAGTTATGGGTGGCAATTCATTCAAAAAGAAGAAGAATTTTGAAATGGCTTCTTTCCTGTTCTTGTTGGATTAGAATTGGTTTGGTTAAGCTTCCTTATTTTAACATAACAAAATTGTTTTCCTATTTATCAAACTTGAAGGGGTATGGATTGGCAGTGAGGTTAAGTGAGGAGGGTGAAATATTAGAAAGGTTAGAGGACAAATTTGGAAACAAGTGGAGGTTTGCTAGTGAAGTAGTGGAGCGAAATGGGTATTTATGGATTGGGTCTGTGAAAATGCCTTTTCTATATAGTCAGTCAGTCAAACAAAAAAATTACTACTACTGCATAGGCATAGTGAGCGAGTGCAGCCGAGTTATGAGTCATATGAGCTGATCCCATAAAATGTACTTAAAATATTATCATATTTAGATATATTCTTTGTAATTGTATCTGAAACTTAATTGATTTTTACATTTTTAACATTATTGTGACTTTATTATTAATATTATAACTGTAATTACGTAATAATTATAAGGAAGGAAATATTATTTTTACATATATTTTTGATATTTTTATATAATTCTTTATCATATACTGCTATATACTCGTACAAAGAGATGACCGTAAAAATATTACTTCCCTTAAAAAGAATATTGTACTTATATACAGATTCTGAAATTGGGCTTCAAAAAAGATGTTTGATAAAAAGTGAATAAATTTGAATGTGAATGTGAATGAGCTGAATCTGAATGAAAAAAGTTATTTGATAATTAACATATTTGAAATATCTGAATGACAGAATTTTATTATTTTACCCCTCTAAAAAAATTCAAAGTTGTTGTAAATTTATTTAATATTACTTACTATAATAGTTTAAAAAATTTTAATTTTAATTTTTTTTTTTATTTTATTTAGCTGATAATTCAACTATTCAGCCAAAAAAATCTGACTTAACCATTCAATTTAATTATGTGACCGATTCAGCTATTCAGATAATTTTTTTTATAAAACAAACGCATTTAATATCTGAATGTACTCAATCCTAAATAAACAGCTTTACATCCCATGCCCCAGCACTCAAATGTCATTTAACACGTGTCTATGAACCTGGCCACTGGTTGCTGAGTGAAAGCTTTATGGTTACTTTGTGGGCCTATCTTATCTTCAAGTATCCATACTTTGAAATCAACAATTTCAAGATACTACTACCTGGCTGGACCCCAACCCAATCTGATCCATGCCTGAAATTCTACAGACAGGTCCCACGGCACCTTTTATTTTTTTCCCCATGAATTTGTGAACCGCGTTCCTGTTCAGCTGTTCTGTTGGCCAGGGAAAGAATCTCAATTCAATATTGTGGGGCTCTCATTTCTTCCTGCTCTATTCAATCCTAAGCCCCTCAAATTATATGATGAAACAGTAGTAGTAAATTTATAGACAATTTTATTTTTTTAAAATACATTCATTTTTTAAATAATAATAAAAAATTGACATAAAATTTATATTGCGTGCAATTTCTGCTTTTAGTTAATTGGATACTGTTATATCATCTTATTACAATTTTAAGTAATTAATCTAAAATATATTATTTTTCTAATTTTGTAATAGAAGAAGACATATAATTAGTTAAGACTTAGTTTTTGATTAGTAACATAATCCAAACACATGAGTTTTAATGCATCCTTATTCAATCAAAATAAACACCATAAAACTACACAAACAATTGTGAATCCAAACGCTAGCCGAATAGTAGTAACATAGTGTCATTTTAAGACTTTGTTACGTACAATTTTAGTATCTTTTCTCTCTCTACAGTCGATAGTCGATCTATTTTTAAGACAGTCGATTTATATTTATAAAACGATAATTTTTAGTAATGACAAATTTAAAATATTATATCACTATATACTTATATCTTAAAATAAAAATATATCTTTAATTTTGAAACAGACTAAAAAATATATATATCTAATTTTGAAGCAAAGATAATATTTAATTATTTTCTATTTCAAAGTAAGGTAAAACTAAAACCAGAAAAATGAGAGCTGAAAGGGTGACAAATATGCTAGCAGCATCATGAAAGAGTCCGGCCGGCTCTGATTAAATACTTAAAAATAGGTTGACATCTTCATATATATATATATATATATATATATATATATATATATATATATATAAGGGTCCATTCAAAGAATCCGGTTCTTTGTCGAACAATCTTTTTTTTGAATTGTTGAAATTTTTGAGAAAGAAAAAAAAAAAAAATTAATGCGGTAAAAAAGGATTGCTTTCACAACAACCTATTGTTGTGGATGGGCACCCTATATATATATATATATATATATATATATATATATATATATATATATATATATATATATATATCATGATGTGGATTTTGAATATAAACAAATGTAGAAAAACAAAGATTGCATCGATTGTCCATTTGGAATTTATAACTGCATGTTTTGGTTAGAAGACAATATAATTGCACATAATTAATGGATTGGACGCCGGCTGAAATGTCATTTCGGTCCAACGTAGCCTGAAGAATTAATGTCATACTCTAACTTGTATGGAGTATTAAACAAATTCATAATTAAATCTTATATAAAAAAAATTAATTTCTATGTCAATTAACTTTTTGACTAAAGTGAAATGTAAGTTGATAAAATAAAATAATATTATATGAGTCGATCTTTTTTCCAAATTCTTATTTCATCTATCGACATATATTAATATTTAATAATAATATAAATTTATTGTCATATATAATAATACTTTATAAATATAATAATTTAACTTCTTCTTTTTTTCTTTCAAAATCTCATTAATGCCCACCACTTTTCGTAGTTAGCTTTAGATGTTTTAATAAATTGTAGCAGCGTATGAACTAATAAATTGCAAGAAACATATATCGATCATATTTAGATATTTGATAGATCGTTTGAGTTCCATTACCAACATAAAATATACTCCATCCGTCCTTTAAAAAAAAACTTATTTGATAATTCGACTCTTTTCCTATTAAGTTTTAAATTTTTTAATATTATTTATTTAAGACATATTCATATAAATTAACTTTAATAAAAAATCTATAATATAAAACAGAGCAGAGAGAGAAAATAGATAAATGTCCCATCATATTCACGTCATCAGCTCTCTCTCATTTCCTCTTATTCAAATTTCAAACGCTCATTCTCTCTCTCTCTTCTTGCCCACACAGAGCTTATCTCTCATACCCAACCCTCTCAACTCCACTAAATCTCTTATCTCTCATACTCATCCCTAATTTCAACCCCAAATCTCTCATACCCATCCCTAAATATCATACCCAGCCCCTAATTTACGATCTAGAGCATAGAGAATCTACTTAGAATCAAATTGGGTTCACAAGGCTGGAAGTATCAGCTCAAGGACTCGAGAGCGGCGTCACTTTCCTCGACACCTCCGATGTGTCTGGCGTCACTTTCCTCCGGCGTCAATAATTAATTCTGACGGCATTGAGCGTAGGCGTAGGGGTAGGGCTTGGATTGGCTTGGGGACAAATCTGTTAGCAAATGGACCCTTTGGTGGTGGTTCTAATACTTGACCACCACTTCAGAGCTACTGTGACCCAGATTGAGCATGAGTTACTACGCCTCCTCCAAAACTCCAGAAAGAAAGAAAAGTCACTTTTGATTCAAATTTCATCTTTGCAAGTGTTTTTTTAATGTATGTTTCTGTTTATAATGATTCATTATGGAAACTTATGTTATATATATTGTGAATTATTGTATGATGATACATAAGCATGACTTTTTGGTGACTTTAGCACATGTAGTATGTACTGGGCAAATTATTGGGCACTTTTTAAAAAAAAAAAAATTATTACTACAAATGCATATAATTTATGTGGCGGAGTCACTATCTAGCTGTCCATTTTTTTTAACTATGATAATTGCTAAATTGACGATGAATCTATTACTACCATATAGAGATCAATACGCATTCAGAGATCAATCCTTATCTCTTCGTCGTCATTGATTTGTTCCCGTTAAGTAACTAAACAAACCAATGCCAAGAATTAATATGATTTGTAGCTTTTTTTCCCACTAAATTAACATGCATTAATTTATGCCTGAATATCACCAATAAAAATTCATAGCTTTAATTATGCCACTAATCTGGAATGAAACATTGATCCTTCGCCATGTCCTATACTTCTCTACCTGCAGAGGTATGCCATCTCTATGGGATGCTTACAGTTATAGAGATTCTATTTGTCCCCTTTTTAATTTCTTAGAAACCATATTCAGATTGTAACAGGCAACAAAAGTGCCTTTTTGACCGAATAAGGCTTTTCATACCAGAGCTAATTCAGCTTCCATACCCAAAGCCCATGAGTTATTATGCCAAACGAGATGCCATTTAATTGGTATTTATCTAACTATTTGAAATAAATGGAGCCAATGAATACATAACCAGTGAAAAAGATGATTCATGTGTCAGGCCTCTGAATTAGCCTTCTATTTTGACATGGCTAATGGTGGTAAGCTATTGGATCAGTTGGAATAGTACCAACGGTCTAGTGAAAATTTAGCATTTACTAAGGCTTGTGCAAGAAAAAAAATTAAGATCAGAGTTCTTACTTCACGAAAATGGTTTGGTATAGTTCCTTTTAGTTTGTTAAAGCTAAGATCTCTACAAGAGAACGAAAGATAAATATTATGGATTGTAAATGAAATCTTTTCATAGCAATATCTTAATCAGAGCATAACATTTTGAAGTTTGCAAAACTAAAAATGTTATGTAACTTCAGTTGCTGCACAAAGCACCTAAATCAGACACAAATTTGCATGACCTTGTGCTAAATTTGAGAGGCGCAAGGGTATTCTTAGGGCTTAGGGGCGAGGGACGAGGCGCGAGCCTCATCGAAACAGATTTTAGGCGGGAGAGTGTTATGTGCCAGTTTGCTAAAAATGTGGGATGTAAAGTGTCACATTTTGAAATATAGGATGGACTTGCTACGTACTGACAATTCTATCAAAATATTTGTGGATTGACTTGCTACGTACTGACAATTTTATGACATGATAAGGGGATAGAAAATGAAAATCAATGTACTCCTGTTTGTATATAGTATAACTGCAAGGTAAGCTAAGTGGGATATGAATGACATTCGTTGGTAAAGGGACTTCCTGCCGGCATTTCTACTGCTGACTAGCACTTGGTTTTTTCTTTACCAATAGGTAGTTTTCTTTGCTCATCAGTTCATGCGACATTCAACTGTCTCCACAAATACATTTAGTTTAGAATAAGATCTCTTACCCTGTTTGAGGGATATTGTATCCAATATTTCTAGATTCAAAAATCTAAAACTTTACTTGGATATGAGGTCTAACATTAATAGCCTCTGCATATGAGGTCTAACATTAATAACTTCTTCCTTGGTTTTTTTTTCTTTTCAATTTTAGCTTGACTTAAGTTTTGTTGTGTTAACTTCCAAGTGCAAAAGGCTATTAAATATATAGAGCATTAAAGGTAGCTGCAAATTTCAATATCCTTAATCCTAAATTATTTGGTTGAACTTTACTTGTATGAAGTAGTACTAATGTTGAAGCAAACAACGACCTTATATTACTTTACTTTTTTTCAATTTGGAGATTTAAAAGTTTGTCTCTTACTTGTGATTTGGTCCCTCACAAATTCAGTCAATGAACTTGGAAGGCAACATTATTATATTAGTGTAAAAATGAGGAATAATAGACATTCTGACTTTTAATAGTCGATGCTTCTAAGATGAAATATACAAATGCACGATTTAAAATGAAATTTGCTTTAACAATTGAGAACCATACTAGATATTTCTATGAATCGGGGAATATTCTCACCCAATTGGAAATAATTCATATCAAAAGTATATCATACATGTCAACAAAAGCATAACTGATATATATATAATTTCATTTTATTATGTTCGGTGACAACTGACATATGTTTTATGACTTAATTATGTGCTGCTTTTTTGATTATAGGCGATGAGATGACGAGGATCATATGGACAGTGATTAAAGAGAAGGTTTGAACTTCCACTTATTTTCGTTTTTGTGAAGTATTTTTATCGGATTTTATATGATTGTATTGATTTGTTTTTGCTTGGATTGAATGTTGATCTCAGTTATATTTTCTCAGTATTTTGACCTAAGCTTGTTAAATCGTGATGCCACTAATGATAGAGTTATTGTAGAAAGTTGAAGTTTCTACTCAAGTAAGTCCATTTATTATTTTTTTTAAATTGCATAATTGTTACTTACTTTTGATTTCCTGCATAGGTGTTTTGTTTACAAGTAATTATTGTACATATGCTTTTTGTGTGATGAGTTGATATTTTTGGTTATTAACTATTTATTCGATTGTTTTAGCCTTTTAGGTAATGCTAGCCACCTGAAAATTCTTGGGCTAACTGCATCCTATGCGTGTATAGCTTGTGTAACTGTAGTTATTATATTGTTTTCTGTAATTCGTGTTGTTTTTTGCTTTCTGGCCATCTTTTCCCATCTATCCTTATCCTTTACTGGAGACTGGGGAGGAAACCACAAGATGCTTATAGACATTGAAACCTGTTAGTGGGTGGTAACTATGTAAAGTTTATCCAGTGAAGTTAATTATCCTCATGAATTGTCATCCAACCCAATTGTTTAGGGTTTGTCGGTAATGCTTTGATTTATTTCCCTTTATTTATTTTTTATGATGATTAAATAGTTTATTGAGGTATGCTTTTAGGGACTTGAGCAAATTTTGTATTTTTGCCCTAGATGTTTATAACTCCAACTAAGGATGAGAATTTGATTTTCCTAGAAAAGTGTTATCATTGTGATTGTTAAATCAACTTTGTAAGCTTAGGATTTTGTTATTAATAAATGTGATTATGGAAATAACTTTTTCATTTTGGTCGAAGGAAAAATTTACTGGAAAATAGTTTTTCTCATTTAGGGATGACACCTTTTTCTTTGTTTTGATTGTTATTTGTATTCATTGGCAAGCCTTAAGAATTTACAAACTTTGCATTTTGGATAAATATTGCTCAGTTCCCAAGCTTCCGGATATGGAGCATTTCAAGATTCTGAAGATCTAATGATTTGTCAGTCCATGGGTTCTTAGCCTAATTTGGTATTCAAATTGACGCCTTTCCAGGTAATAAATTCATCGACTTATGCAAATTTTAGTGGAATGGATTATGCATAATGTGTGTTTGATGAAATGGTTGAGAGAAATACCATTACATGGAATTCACTAATTAATTGATGTTTGATTCTGTTTCTTCACTAAATACCATTACATGTTTGATGTTTGAGTAGTATATTACAAGAAGATTTCAATGAGCATACTAGGTCGGTAATGGGTTCGATTCGTTAGTTAATCTGCTAAAATTCACCCATTAACTTTTGCAGACCAAATTAATCTTTCAACAAAACACTCAACCTCTAATATCTAACAAACTTATTAATGATTGAGATAGAGAAACTGTGACGCCCCCAAAATAGGTATACATCACCTATTCTGAGTTGTCAATACATGGTACAGAAACAACTACAACTTTATTATTACAATCAGAAATCGTGAGTTTGAATACAAATATTATCTTCTAGACAATATCTATACTCAAATAAATCCTCATCACATTTATTGATACATTATTTTACAAAATGGTGAGGACTACTAAACAATTTTTTTAAAACCTTCATTCCATACCAGGCTCGTACTCGCTTATATTCTCGCCTCCGAGAAGAAAATGGAACAAAAAGGAAAAGGGTGAGCTCAACTAGCCCAAGAAAGAATATTATGACTAAGATAATATACAAAAATTACCGTTAGTCTTCAACAGGGAAAAATCTAATAGAATACAATGACAACAAATTTTAAATCAATATTCGCAATGAAATAATAATTCATTAGAAGAGTTAAGTAGAGAATGCAAACTACTATCTTCTATGTATGAATTTAAAAGTTCATCGCTCATCTTTTATCCCCTGTAACATCAATCAATATACATCCGAATCAAATATTCATCTTTGCACTACGTGCCAAAGATATTCATCGATTGGTCATGTTCATCTAAACACTGCTCATCTTTGCACTACTACCAAAGATATTCTTCAGAAATCATTCATCTTGCACTACTGTGCCAAAGATATTCAATAATATCATCATTTAAGACCGAGGATGATGAAAAATATTTTTAAAGAAACGAATCCAATTGAAACAAAATGACAAGAATTAAGGATTAAGGATTCAGTACTTTGTTTTATCTCGTGACGCCCCCAAAATAGGTATACACAACACCCATTCTCGAAGTCGCCAAATACATGGTACAAAAGCAAACTACAACTTCAATAATACAAATGTCGTAGTGAAATACTTACAATATATCTTGTGAGTTTAAATATAATATTGTCTTTCAGACAATATCCACACGCAAATAAATCCCCATCATAATTATTGATACATTATTTTACAAAAATGGTGAGGACTACTAAACAACTCTCTCTAGAACCTTCATTCCATACCCCGACTAGACTCATCGCTACATTCTCGCCTCCCGAGAAGAAAAATGGAACAACAAGGAAAAGGGTGAGCTCAACTAGCCCAATAAAGAATACTATGACTAAGATAATATACAACAAATTATCGTTAGTCTCCAACAGGAAAAATCGATAGAATACAATAACAACAAGTTTCGGATCAATATTCGCAATGAAATAATAATTCATGTAAGAGTTACGTAGAGAATGAAATCTACTATAATCTATGAAATTTAATGATCCATCATCAATATTTTATCCCCCAGTAACATCAATCAATATTCATCTCAAATCAAATATTCATCTTTGCACTACATGTGCCAAAGATATTCATCAATCGGTCATGTTCATCTCAACACTGCTCATCTTTGCACTAAAGGCCAAAGATATTCATCATTGGTCATGTTCATTTAAACACTGCTCATCTTTGCACTAAAGGCCAAAGATATTCATCGATTGGTCATGTTCATCTCAACACTGCTCATCTGCACTACGGGCCAAAGATATTCATAAGAAAATCAACCTTCTTCGCACTATGTGCCAAAGATATTCAAGAATATCATCATTTAGGATCGAGGATGATGAAAAATATTTCAAAGAAAACGAATCCGGTGAAACAAAAGAACAAGTATTATGGATTCGCACTTTAAACAATCCGAGTTCAAAAATACTTCATAAATAATCATATCAAGTAAAATTCAAGAATGATCAAAAACATGGATACAATCAAAGCTAGTATCCGAATAGATATTTTGACGAAAAGAAGAAATTTTATTTTTCGATGAATAAAGGTCAGATACGTGAATAGGCCGTATACGTGAATAAGAAACTCGACACCAAAAGATAGAAATTCCACAAAAAAAAACATTTTCACGCTTCATTGAATAGACTCGTGAATAAGAATCGTGAATAGTAACTCATGAATAGTAACTCGTGAATAGTAACTCATGAATAGTAACCCCGACATGAAAAAGTTCCAAATTTGATAAAAAGTTCCAACTAATATTTCAAAGATAATGATATCAAGAAATAATATCATTACGAAAAAAATAATATCCCTTACCTCAAAGAATCAAGATGCCGGAAGGAAAGGCTCGGAGTGATTTGAATGAAACTTGTAATCTTGAACAAAGAACTCTCAAAGTATCTAAATACTCACAAAATACACTCTATAATATAGAGAGAAAGAGAGAAAACTTTGTTTTTACGGTGTGATTTTCAATTTAACTTACCCTCTATTTATAGAAAATGTTAGACGCTTCAAGCAGCACTTAACCTCGCAACTTGATGGCTTTTACTCGCTACTATTCCCACCCACCACATTTGAAAATTCAATTGAGCACATTTCTCACCAACCAAAAGTGGGGCCCACCAATTCTAGAATTTTCCACCAAAATCATTTATAACCTAATTTCGAATCGGTCACCTCTTAAAATTCATAATAAATTATACGCTCATCTTTAACGGTTCAAAATTTGTGGACATATACTCAACTTATATATGTATAACATATCCAAAAATTACAACGATCCAACGGTCGGATTAAATATTATAACTCACACAATAAAGTCGTAATAACACCGATTTGATCTTTTAATACCTCCATCCGACAAAATACAAATAAAACATCTCAAAGATTAATTCCTTCATTAATAACCACATAAATAAATCCATCATTTATATTCATATAAAATAAATATTTCCTTATCATATGAATCAATAATTAATTATTTACAAATAATATTACGTAATCACATTTATGACAACCAGTCGTTGCTCTGTGAAAGAGGGGCTTTCAATAAGGATCTCTCCTCATCGGGCGCCGCAATTAGGTGACCAAACCTCTCCTTAGATGTAACTTTCTAGACATTGCCAATAATGTTATCTAATAATATTATTCAAATAATATGAATTATTGATCCGATAATGGGAATATCGTGCAATGACAATTATTGAAACAATAATAATATAAAATATCAACGCAACAATTATTGAATCAATAAAATAAACTATTGAATAAAGAATTCATCGTAATAATTATTGAGTAGTGCCTTCACGCATTTAATCAATAATTGATGCAATACTGTGCAAGTGCTATTGCTCAACAACGCGTATTAGTGTGTTTTAATCATGGGTATTCCAACAAAGATTATGCGGTAATAATTACGCCTGTTATTTTTAAACAACTTATATTTGTCGTTTTCCTCATCCAATCTCTTTAGTTATGGGCCCACACATGGCTACTGTGGTCGTTGCATTTAATATTCCCGAAAAGTACTAATATTCCACACACCAAACGAATATTCCCTAATAATAATGAATATTTTATAACCACTTGCTTATTTTGAAATATTCGTGATTTAACCCTTAACTATCCACATTAATCAAATCAACCCTTACTATTTCAAAATAATAAATAAAGGAAATTCCTTTTTATTTAAAAAATTTTTGGTCTTACAACCTCCCTCCTTATGAAATTTCGTCCTCGAAATCGACGACGTATTCGGTGTTTCAAAAGGTGAGGATACCTCGCTTTCATTTCCGCTTTCCAATTCCTGTGTCATTCCTCTATAAAGATGATTCCTCCACAAAACTTTAACTTGTGGTATGACCTTTCAGACGTAGGACGTGCTCCTTCCTATCCAAAATCTTGACAGTACCTCTTCATACGTTAAGTCTTGGCTATCTCGTCCGGGTTCTAACTCTATAATGTGGTTCGGGTCTTTCATATTTATTTACGGCACCGATATGTGAAACACATTATGAACACGAGACATACTTGGAGGTAACGCAAGTCTATAGGCTACATTTCCTACTGGTCAAGAATTTGAAATGGACCGATAAATCGTGGATCGAGCTTTCCTCTCTTCACAAATCTTGTAACTCCCTTCCATGGAGCAACTCGCAATAATACATGATCCCTCACATTAAATTCCACGTCCTTTCGATGAAGATCCGCATAACTCTTTTTGTCGATTTTGTGCCGGTTTGTATACGTTGTCGAATCATTTGGATCTTTTCGGTGAGTCATACATACTAACTTTCGGGTCCCAACAATGTTGCTTCACCCACCTCATCCCAACATATTGGAGAACGACATTTTCGTCCATATAATGCTTCGAATGGAGCTACATCTATACTTGCCTGATAACTGTTGTTGTAGGAGAATTCCACCAATGGTAAATACTTATCCCAACTACCCTTGAAGTCAGGACACAGAGTCTTAATATATCTTCAAGAGTTTGAATAGTCCTCTCGATTGTCCGTCTGTTTTGGGGATGGTATGCTTAGAACTAAATCGCAAACTCCGTGCCCATAGCTTTTTTTTTGCAAGCTAACCCAAAATCTTGAAGTGAATCTTGGGTCACGATCCCGAAACTATGGATACAGCATGCCATGCAACCTCACAATCTCATTTACGTATATACTAAAGCAAGACGCTCAAGGAATAAGTCTCCGATCGGCAAGAAGAAATGAGCAGATTTGGTTAATCTATCTACAATAACCCAAATAAGCATTGATGCTTGAGAAACCGTAGGAAGACCCGTGAAACGAAATCCATGGTAATGTGTTCCACTTCCATTCCGGAATCTCAAGTGGTTGCAACGGACCCTTAGGTACTAGATGCTCCGCCTTTACACGTTAGCAAGTTAAACACATTGAGATAAACTTTGCAATCTCTCTTCATATTGTTCCACCAAAATGTATGTCAAGATCACTATACATTTTAGTACTTCCAGGATGGATTGCAAATGGTGTATTGTGTGCCTCCATCATAATCTTGTTCTTCAAATCGAGTCGTTAGAACACAAAGTCTCAGAGTGGACTCAAGTATTCCTTCTTCATCAATTCTCGCCCTAATAGCTCCTTCAGACTTTCTTCTTCATACGCATCGACTCCGGAATTGATTGGCTCGAGTAACTTAAACTTTATTGATTAAAGTTGATTATACTCAGATATTATCACGTGGGTACCTAGAGTTTTCATCTCCATCTCTATTATTTGTAAATTATACAAAATGAGTTTGATAATATCGTACTTCGATTTCAGATAACGATCTTCTACTCAACACGCCGCCTACCACGTTCGCTTTTCCGGATGGCATGGTCGTAACATGTCTTTGAAATGAGTCTCCTCTCGAGTTCTTCAAGCTCTTCCCACATTCCTTGCTCCATTCGAATTTTGTATCTCTACGAGTCACCACGTTAATGGAATAGCGATTCGAGAATAT
Organism: Panax quinquefolius; assembly: GCA_020205615.1. NCBI lineage: Eukaryota > Viridiplantae > Streptophyta > Magnoliopsida > Apiales > Araliaceae > Panax > Panax quinquefolius. Next base: position 113,084,159 of record CM035168.1, read on the forward strand.
CTTTCAACGAATCTCGATAATAACCAACTAAGCCTAAAAAGCTACTATTTCGATTATCGACTTAGGTTGCTCTCAATCGCTGTGACTCATATCCCAATCTTGGATAAGACGTCACAATGACACCTATCGCTTTACTATCACACGAATACGACGCCCCTTACGAGAGTCCGGGCAGGTGAATTCCACAAAGAAAGTCACAAGATAAAGGCTCAGTACCAAATTTATAGTTGAATTTTTAACTCCTCAAGTTCAATAGAGCCATCCGATATGAGATTTTAGAAATGAGTTTTGTACTTAGGGTTCAAAGTCGATACAAAATTTAATATCAGAAGCTTTGGGAGTAAGCCAATAAATTCTTCAGAAAATACGTCAGAAAAATCAATAACAACAAGAATATTATTCAAATCTGACGTGTCTTTATTCAAATCCATAACATGGACTAAGAAAACTTGACATCCGTAATAAACGAATGACTTCATGGCTTGATATGAAAATGTTTGATTACAATGGTTTGATTGCTTGAATTGAATAACAAAGTTGCTTAGAATATGAAAACTAACAACCTTACGAAAACAATCAATTTTGGCATGATGAGTAGTTAACCTTAAAATCACATCAAAAGCAAATATCTCTATAGAAATAAGGTTAACAGGTAATGTGATAGTGCCAACCTGAATCAAGCAAGATTTTTAAACAACGGATGTAATGAAAGTTTCTCCTAATGGAGTCTCCACAGATAAAGTCAAAGTTCAATTTCTCCGTAGTCAAGTTCAAACGTTGAGCGCAAGTAAGAAAGATAAAAGAATGGGTAGAACTGATATCTAGTAAGGTATAAACTTCGCAAGAATTTATAATTAACTAACTTGTGCTAACTTCGCTCGGGTTCCAAGTATTTTTTTGACCTGGCCACGACAAACGCTTCTTCCAAGAACCGTTGACTTTGACTTTTCTCGGGACATCCTTTTTGAGTCACCATTCTCACCGGACTGGTTTCGATATCGCATAATCTCGAGCGATATGTCCTTCTTTTCCACAATTATAGCATACCTTGAAGGCTTTCAAGCAGTTTGACCTTATATATGCCCCTCCTCTCCACATCTCAGTAGATCTAACCGGGCGATCGTTCTCTTCCCCTAGAATTTGTTGATGGTGCCGACGTGCCGCCGACGTCTTCCCGTCATCGTTAAATCTTTCTTTTTAGATTGGACATCTCTTTCCATAATATCAACGCGTCATGCGGCTTTTACCCATGCATCACTCATTCTCACTCGCTCGCTTATTTCTTCTTTCAAATTTTCGATTCCAAACTTTATCATCTTATACTCGCCAAAGAGTGCTTCATTCAAGCATCACGATCGGGTAAACAAGCTTGAATCGTCAGATCCTTTTGCTTTCACGATCGCCTGCAATTCTTCAAATTTCGCTTCTTCTAACTCATGAATACGATTTTGCAATTCTACATTTTGATCATAAAATACCTCTAATAAACTCTCTTCGTGTACCTCTTCTTCCTCTTCTTCCTCACTCTCACCGTTACCTCTCGCTGATTATCTAAAAGTGCAACTATCAATTCTTCACTCACCACATGGATATCTCTAATTCTTCTTCACCGACATCACATTATCCTCGGTTGGCGATTAGAGGTGTCTCCACGATCTCATTCACTCCATTGTTAACGCTCTCAAAGCAGCCCATTCTTAAAACTATCATAAAACAAGGGTTAATTAAATAAATTAACAAATCACATAATACCCCTATATTATGACCAACCAACAAATAAGCTTAGGTAGACACACTGCAGCGAAGGATTTACTCGCCTCTCCCTCCTAGTTCTATTCCCGATCTCCGCCAGAGATCATATCCTAAGCTCGATATTAACTCGTGGACGCCCCAAAATAGGTATACACAACACCCATTTCGAGTCGCCAAATACATGGTACAAGAAGTACAAACTACAACTTCAATAATACAAATGTCGTGTGAAATACGACAATATATCTACTGTGAGTTTAAATATAATATTGTCTTCTAGACAATATCCACACGCAAATAAATCCCCATCATAATTATTGATACATTATTTTACAAAATGGTGAGGACTACTAAACAACTCTCTAGAACCTTCATTCCATACCCGACTAAGACTTCGCTACATTCTCGCCTCCCGAGAAGAAAAATGGAACAACAAGGAAAAGGGTGAGCTCAACTAGCCGGTAAAGAATACTATGACTAAGATAATATACAACAAATTATCGTTAGTCTCCAACAGAAAAAACTGATGTAATACAATAGACAACAAGTTTTGGATCAATATTCGCAGTGTGAAATAATAATTCATGTAAGAGTTACGTAGAGAATGAAATCTACTATAATCTATGAAATTTAATGTCCATCATCAATATTTTATCCCCGTAACATCAATCAATATTCATCTCAAATCAAATATTCATCTTTGCACTACATGTGCCAAAGATATTCATCAATCCATCATGTTCATCTCAACACTGCTCATCTTTGCACTAAAGGCCAAAGATATTCATCAGATTGGTCATGTTCATTTAAACACTGCTCATCTTTTGCACTAAAGGCCAAAGATATTCATCACCGGGTCATGTTCATCTCAACACTGCTCATCTTTGCACTACGGGCCAAAGATATTCATAAGAAAATCAACCTTCTTCAGACTACATGTGCCAAAGATATTCAAGAATATCATCATTTAGGACCGAGGATGATGAAAAATATTTCAAAGAAAACGAATCCATTGAAACAAAAGAACAAGTATTATGGATTCGCACTTTAAACAATCGAAAGTTCAAAAATACTTCATAAATAATCATAATCAAGTAAAATTCAAGAATGATCAAAACATGGATACAATCAAAGCTAGTATCCGTAATAGATATTTTGGACTTAAAAGAAGAAATTTTTATTTTTCGATGAATAGTCTGTCAGATACGTGAATAAAGGTCAGATACGTGAATAAAGGTCAGATACGTGAATAAAGACTTCGACACCAAAAGATAGAAATTCCACAAAAAAACATTTTCACGCTTCATGAATAGTACTCGTGAATAAGAACTCGTGAATAGTAACTCATGAATAGTAACTCGTGAATAAGAACTCCGCTGAATAAGAAACCCGATATGAAAAAGTTCCAAATTTGATAAAAAGTTCCAACCAATATTTCAAAGATAATGATATGAAGAAATAATATCATTACGAAAAAAATAATGATATCGCTAATAATGTTATCTAATAATATTATTCAAATAATATGAATTATCGATCCGATAATGGGAAAATCATGCAAAAGTTGACAATTATCAAACAATAATAATATAAAATATCAACGCAACAATTATTGAATCAATAAAATAAACTATCGAACAAGAATTCACCAGAACAATTATCGAAAGTAGTGGCTTCACGCATTTAATCAATAATCGATGCAATACCGTGCCATCGCTCAACAACGCAGATTAGTGTGTTTTAACCACCGGGTATTCCAACAAGATAATCTTGAATAATTAATTACGTTATTTTTAAACAACTTATATTTGTCGCTTTCTCATCCAATCGCTTTCTAGTTATGGGGCCCACACGGTCGCTACCGTCGCATTTAATATTCCCTAAATTACTTAATATTCCACCACCAAAACTAATATTTCCTAATAATAATGAATATTTTATAACCACTGCTTATTTTGAAATATTTCATGATTTAACCCTTAACTATCCACATTAATCAAATCAACCCTTACTATTTCAAAATAATAAATAAAGGAAATTCCTTTTATTTAAAAAAATTTGAGGGTCTTACATTATCCATGTTCAAAAATACCTCAAAAATAATCATAGTCAGTGTAAAATTCAAGAATGATCAAAACATGGATACAATCAAAGCTAGTATCCGTAGAATAGATATTTTGACAAAAAGAAGAAATTTTATTTTTCTATGAATAGTGTCAGATACGTGAATAGTGCCGTACACGTGAATAGTAACTCCGACACCAAAAGATAGAAATTTCCCAAAAAACATCTTCACGCTTTCATGAATAGTACTCGTGAATAAGAATCGTGAATAAGAAACGCTTGAATAAGAACTCGTGAATAGTAACTCATGAATAAGAACTCATGAATAGTAACCTTACATGAAAAAAGTTCCAAATTTGATAAAAAGTTTCAACCAATATTTCAAAGATAATGATATTCAAGAAATAATATCATTCGAGAAGAAAATAACATCCCTTACCTCGAAAGATTAAGACTTCTAAATTTGGAATATGGGATATAGTCTTCAAGGAACTTGCAGACCGCCTAACAATACTCAAAGTATATGCAAAATACTCACAAGAATACGCCGATATATATAGAGAGAAAACTTCAGTTTTACGGTGTGATTTTCAATTCTAACCCAAGACCCTATTTATAGGAATCGCTTAGAACACCAAAAAAAAAAAATTAATAAATTAATAATATAATTATATAAATTTTCTACGCATGCCTAGAATCTGATTTCAGCCATCAAACACATGCCACATTCTAGAAAGAGTAAGAAAAAACATTTTTCTAATTTGAAATATTTTAAACTTCCAAAATCAATTATTTTTGAGCTTTTGGAACTTCAATAATTCATAATAAATAGCCCTTTCATCAGAAAATTGAATCTTGCGAGAAGTTTTTATAGGAAATTCAATTCTCTACAACTTTACTGTAAGAAAGTTTTTCCAAATTCCAAATAGAAATTGACCAAATCCATAAAGCGGACGATTTTACAAGCTATAATCAAATTTCAATCAATAAATGGGGTCCACCGACATGTTTAACATGTTTTAAACATTTATTGCAACAAAAATACTCTTCCTCCTCAGATACTCATATATCCCACATTCGTTGTAAAAATATCACCATTATTATATTATTAAAATATAATAATATATTTAAAACGAATTATTTTATCGAAAAAGATAAAATTTCAATTTTCAACAATTGTCACATTAAAAATTTTCTCCATCTATATCCACATAAAATCAATATTTTCCTCATCATATGAATCAATAATTAATTATTCACAAATAATATTATGTAATCACAATATCGACAAACTGTGTAGGCCCTCGGAAAGAGGGGGCTTTCAATAAGATTTTCTCCTTTACTAGCAATTAATTAGGTGACCAAACCTCTCCTTAGATGTAACTTTCTAGACATTGTCAATAATATTATCTAATAATATTATTTAGATAATATGAATTTTTGCTTCGATAATGAAAAATAACCGTAATGACAATTATTGAAACAACAAAGAATATAAAATATCAACGCAATGATTATTAAATCAATAAAATATCGAATCTTGAAGGTAATTATCGTAACCATTATTGAGTAGTGCCTTCTTCACGTAAGAATCAATAATTGGTGCAATACCGTATGCTATCGTGTTTTAACCACCGAGTATTTTAACAAGATTAATCTGTGAATAACTACTGCGTTGTTATTTTTAAACAACTTATATTTTGTCGTTTTCTTAATCCAATCGCTCACATGGGCCCATACATGGTGCAAGCTGGTCGCATTTAATATTCTCGACAATCTGAATATTCCACGCACCAAACTAATATTCCTCGACAACAATGAATATTTTATAACCACTGCTTATTTTGAAGTATTTCATGATTTTACCCTTAACTATCCACTTTAATCAAATCAACCCTTACTATTTCAAAATAATAAATAGAGAAAATTAAATTTCATTAATAATAAATTGGGGTCTTATGTGACACCCCCAAAATTAAGTATACGTCACCCATCTTGGGTCGCCACTTACATGGTACATAAATTCAAATACAACTTACTAACCTAACTGTCGCAGGTACAATACGACATAAAGCGTGAATTTGAATACAAATATTGTCTACTAGATATTATACAAACTCAAAAGGAGTCCTCATTACAACTATTATCACACTATTTCACGTAATAGTGAGGACTACTAATGCTATCCTCGGACCATTACTTGCTCCCCGACTCGTCTCAAATTTATGTTCTCATTTCAAGAGAAACGGTGAAAGAAAAGGGTGAGCTCAACTAGCCCAAGAAGAAATATTATGACTAAGATAATGCGTAATAAATTATCATTAGCCTTCAACAATGTTAAACCGATAAAATATAATAGGCAAACCGGTTTAAGCTGCGCAATGAATAAGCAATCCATTAAAAGAGTCAAGTAGAGAATAAAGTCTACTATCTTTTAGGTTTTAAAAGGTTTTCATCAATTTTTATCATTGAGACTCTTTTTAATAAATAAACCACCACATCTAATCATCCCCGTACTCACTGGCCAAGGATTTTCATCAAATTATCAATGGTCATGACTATACCGAATCACCTCGGTCATAATCATACCAAAACTATCCATCATCGCATTTACAGCCATCGAGGACTTTTGTCACATCATTTATATCAAGTCATGATTATACCGAACGATCTCGGTCATAATCATACTAAGTTCATCTATGCACGTAAGCCAAAGATAACATAATATAACATGAGGATGATGACAATGACATAGTAATTCAATAAAACAAGTTCAAGAATTATTTAATCCATGAATTATTAACGCGTCAAATTGTCAACACGACATTTGTTTAGTAGAGTAAAATTCAAGAATGATCGTAAGAATATTTCCATGAAAGATATGGATGAAACGCAAATATCAAGGATATTCTACTAATTTCATGGAGTATAGAAGTCAAAGTTTTAACCAACTGGGTATAATAAAGAATGGAATAACAAAAGAAATCACCATGCATGCGTGCAGATTGCAGATAAACAAAGTTATTCCAATGTAATAATAATAACGGAACCAGTCGTGAAATTCACAACAATGTGTGATGTTCCAATGTAATAATAAAGATGGAACTGATCCTGTGTAAAACACATGAGATAGGATATTCCAATGAATCGATAAAGAGCGGAACCAGTCCTGTAAAACACATGCATATGATGTTCCAATGTAATAATAAAATCGGAACCAGTCCTGTAAAAACACATGCATGTGATGTTCCAATGTAATAATAGAAGAATGTCACCAAATATAGGTAAATCACAGATACAAAAGTTATTCCAATGTAATAAATAAGAATGGAATAACATAAGGATTTCACCAAGTATAGGATATGCCAGCATACAAAGTTATGTATAGGGTATACCACTTTTACAAAAGTTATTCCAATGTAATAATAATGAATGGAATAATGTAAGTTTCTTCAAGAAGAAAGAATAACACCACTTACCGTAAAAAAGAACCGAATATAAGTAAAATAAGAAAAGTAGAATACTCTTCTTCTTTCTATAACTTTCTCTCTATAGCTTCTCTCTATAATTTTCTCTCAGAGTTTCAATGAATTCGTAAAGAAAATAATGAAGGAATGAGCTTCTATTTATAGGAAAATGGAATGCATAAGAATTAATCCATGAGCGGTCCAGATTGATTTACTTTAATCTGACGGTTATCCATATTTAAAGAAAAATCTTTTAAATAAAATATAATATATTCTATTTATATAAAAACATTTTACTATGCAAACACTATGCAATACTATGCAAAACACTATGCAAAACACTACGCAACACTATGCATAATAAAATATAATATATTCTATTTATGTAATAACTTTAATAAAGTATTCTATTTTATATAAAAGATGTTTCGCTTTTATTACGTTAATAATAATAATAAAATAAAACGCCATTATCGCTATAATAATTCATATTATTAATCGACAATAATAATGGAATCAAACCGAGTGACTTCTCACATAAGATCAATAATCAATACCGTAATGCTTTCTTATGCAACCACGTACATCGTATTTTTTTACTACCGAAAGTAGTTCAACAAAGAACTACGGTAAAACTTCCGCCGTTATTTCAATAAAATATTTTTGTCGTTTTCTCGATCAATCCGATATATTACATTTGCATAGGTCCACCAATGATTGAGCTGTTAGCATTTAATATTCCCTCGCTAAATCAAATATTCCCCACCAATCAAATATAATATAACCACTCAGATACTTTGCAAAATTTATAAATACTACCCACAACTATAATATTATCTCAAATTCACACCATAATATAAAAATTATTTTGACAAAATTTAAATCTTTATTGATAAAATCTGGGGTCTCACAATCTCCTCCTTATGGAATTTCGCCCTCGAAATTAGGGTACGACTGATATGATAAAGAGGTGAGGATACCTTGAATACCTTTATCGTTGAAAACATTAAATTCATTTTTGCAATCCTACCAAAGATATTCATTAACAATTCATCTTCAGACATGAAGCCAAAGATATACAATCAGTAAAACCAATAATATCGAGACTCAAACTTAATAGTATCACAACCATGAATTATCCATGCACTCATCTGGCTAAGGATATTCGTGTTTTCAATTACGGTCGTGATGATTATACCGAATAATCCGTGGTCATAATCATACCAAGTCTATCAATGCACTACTACCAAAGATGACTTTTACCACATCCATGAATTAATATTTCATTCACGAGACTCAAATTTCAATAATTAATCCATATCATCGAATCATCCCCGCACTACGTGCCAAGGATATTCATTAAGATCACCGACCACTTAATTATCCATGCACTACTACCAAAGATAATCGTGTATTCATTAGTATTATCACCACCACAAATTATCCATGCACTACGCCAAAGATAATTGTGTATTCATTAAGATTACGACCACAAATTATCCATGCACTACTACCAAAGATAATTGTGTATTCATTAAGATTACCACCACAAATTATCCATGCACACTACTACCAAAGATAATTGTGTATTCATTAGTATCACGACCACAAATTATCCATGCACTACTACCAAAGATAATTGTGTATTCATTAAGATCACGACCACAAATTATCCATGCACTACTACCAAAGATAATTGTGTATTCATTAGTATCGCGACACATAAATTATCCATGCACTACGGCAAAAGATAATTGTGTATTCATTTACTGTTATGATTATACCTAACAATCCTCGGTCATAATCATACCAAGTCCATCTACGTGCCACGATGACTTTCAACATAATATAAGCATGAGGATAATGATATAAAGAATCAATCAAATGAGATAAAGGATAAATATTAAACATTTATAATATAATTTATCCAGATTCAAGAATATCTCCATGTTTTCAATCACTTAATAATCTCATAATCTAATATCATTAATATTATAACAATATTTTAATCACTTCTTAAATTTATAAACAATTTATCTTAATTGTTTACGCTTTACCATATAATGCATTTAATCATTCAAAATGTCATACTCATAAAATATCATCACCAATTATCAAATCCTCATCAAAAAATATGCATATACTCTATATAGGATTCTCTAGCCATAATATCCTATTTTCAACTTTGTTACTTCACATAACATATTTAACTCATATGTTCGCATCTTAAACTATTTTCATGAAAATACCAAATCAGTCCCAAAAATATTTCTTTTCTGGGATTTAGCATAATATAGTCCCATGATGAAAATATATTTTTCTCGGAATTTTAAAATTCATTTACTATTTTTCAAAAATCAATTTCTAATTAATTCCTTAAGAAATTAGCTACCTCAAGTTTAACTCCAAAAATTTCCAAATCTTGGCAGGACCTTACACATGTTAACGTGAGCTTCTATTTTAAATTTCATGGTCATCGGAGTTATAGAACTCCGGTTATAGCGTTTTTCGTCGAAAAAACCTAAATATTGAAATAGTCATAACTTGCTCATTTTAAGTCAGAATGAGCTCATTTTTGGACAGGAGGTACTTTATACCGTATACTTTCATGTCCCTAAAGGCCAGAATTTTTCTCATAATTTAAGTGGCCGAAACAGCCCCTTAAAGTTTCTGGGCAGTAGCATTTTTGAAATTTACAGCTTTGGCCTCCTTTGCTAAAATCAGTCCACACAAAAATCTACAACACCTTTTCCAGTAATTCCACTTGGATTAGTTAGGTAACTCATAGATCTAACTCTAGGACTTGACCACATTCAAAAATTCAAAATATAATAAGAGATATGGTCAATTGAATTTCATGTTACGTTTTTCACCAAAATCGATTTTCAACTCTTTGTGATTTCTAAGAAACTTTCATGTTTTCACATAATAACCAACATAACTCATCATAACACTTACTAATACTTCATATACCCATGATTTTCATTAGTCCAATACTTTTATTATGACTTTCATCATAATCCTCGTAAACAGATCCTTTTAGTTGAAGAAATATTTGAGGGTTTAAGAAATGGGTTTTTGATTGGGGTCAATACAAAATTCGATTTCACGCCTAGGGTAGGCTAGGAAATCTTCAAGAATACGTCAAGAAATTTATTAATGATAGAAATATCATTCAAAATCACATTCTCATCCAAGACTTGGATAGTACGTCACATTGATACCAACTGTGACTTCTATCCCTTAACCTGAGATAAGACCTCACAATGATACCTATAAACTTGCCATCTTCATTCACGATGTCGCCATGTAAAGTCCGGCTTCAATTGCATTCCACACAAGGAAGTCAACATTTAAAGGATCGGGGCTCTTTACTTATGGCTTGATATAATGTTGATTAACTTTAGGGTTTGGTTACTTTGAATTCAGATAACAAAGTTGGTTATGAATATAAAAGCTAACAACCTTACGAAAAGCATGATGAGTAGTTAACCAATTGATTCCTAAAATCACATCAAAGGCAAGTATTTTCAAAAAGATAAGATCGACAGGTAACGTGAAAGTGTTTATTTGAAACAACAAGATTAATAAACAGTGGAGGTAACGAAGGTTTCTCCCAACGAAGTTTCAATAGATAAATCAAAGTCTAATTTTTTTTCGGAGTCAAATTTAAACATTGAACACAACTAGGTAGAATAAAAGAGTGGGTAGAACTTGTATTGAATAAAGTATAGACTTCGCAATAATTAATTTACCCGTAATAACTTGCTCGGTTTTTCTATAAAAACGCCTCGCTTAAATTACCGAAGTTTGACTTTTACTATAGGTACATTCCACCCTTAAGTGCTTCTTCACATTCTCGATCCATGATTTGAATCATTATTCTCGATCCATATCGAATTCGGGTTGACCGCTATGCATGTGGTAATTCGAATTCGATGTTGGGTTCTCCCAATTGTCATCCAAAAAGCAAAGTCCATTTCATCTATTTTGGCTTTATTGGATCGGACGTCTTTTTCTACACTATCAACGCGTTGCGGCTTTTTACCCATGCATCGTCTATTCTCCTTCGTTCGCTTGTTTCTTCTTTCAAATTTGATCTTTGATTTTTAAATTCTCGATTCCAACTTTAATATCTTACACCTCGCCAAAGCGTGATTTTGTTCGAGCATCACATATCGGGTAACCCAATTTTGAATTGTTGTATCCCTTTGTTCCACGAATAGTTTGCCGTTCTTCAACCCGTTCTTCTAGCTCACACAACACGATTTTGTAATTCTAAGTTTTGATCATAAATTTCTTCTAACCAATTCTCCTCGTGTTCTCTTCTTCCTCTTCTTCCTCACTTTCAAATTGCTACCTCGCAACTAGCTCTAAGAGTGCAACAATTAGTTCTTCTTTACTACGTGAATATCTCTAATTTGTTCCTCAAATGCGACATTCGCATTAACCTGATTAGTGATTAAAGGTGTCACAACGGTCACATTCACTCCATTGTGAATATTTTCAGCTGCCATTTCCAAACACTGCCACAACACAAGGGTTAATTAATATATCAAATATTATCCCTATATTCTGACCGACCAATTAAATACCAAATAAACTTAGGTAGGTCATACTAGCGAAGGAATTTCCCGGCTCTCCCCTCCTAGTTCTTATCTCACATCTTAGCCAGGATCATATCCCTAAGCTCGATACCAACTCGTGGACGCCCCCAAAATTAAGTATACGCCACCCATCTTGGGTCGCCACTTACATGGTACATAAATTCAAATACAACTTACTAACCTAATCGTCGTGGTACAATACGACATAAAGCGTGAATTTGAATACAAATATTGTCTACTAGATATTATACAAACTCAAAAGGAGTCCTCATTACAACTATTATCACACTATTTCACGTAATAGTGAGGACTACTAATGCTATCCTCGGACCATTACTTCGCTCCTCGACTTCGTCCCGCTATTTATGTTCTCATTTTCAAGAGAACAGTGAAAGAAAAGGTGAGCTCAACTAGCCCAAGAAGAAATATTATGACTAAGATAATGCGTAATAAATTATCATTAGCCTTCAACAAATGTTAAACTAATAAAATATAATAGACAAACCGGTTTTAATCACTGCAATGAATAAGTAATCCATTAAAAGAGTCAAGTAGAGAATAAAGTCTACTATCTTTTAGGTTTTAAAAGGTTTTCATCAATTTTTATCATTGAGACTCAAATTTTAATAAATAAACCACCACATCTAATCATCATCCTCGTACTACTGGCCAAGGATTTTCATCAAATTATCAATGGTCATGACTACTATACCGAATCACCCTCGGTCATAATCATACCAAAAACTATCCATCACGTGCATTACATGTGCCATCGAGGACTTTTGTCACATCATTTATATCAAGTCATGATTATACTTAGAATGATCCTCGGTCATAATCATACTAAGTTCATCTATGCACGTAAGCCAAAGATAACATAATATAACATGAGGATGATGACAATGACATAGTAATTCAATAAAACAAGTTCAAGAATTATTTAATCCATGAATTATTAACGCCCAAATTGTCAACATGATCTTTGTTTTCAGAGAGTAAAATTCAAGAATGATCGGAAGAATATTTCCATGAAAGATATGGATGAAACGCAAATATCAAGGATATTCTACTAATTTCATGGAGTATAGAAGTCAAAGTTTTAACCAACCGGGTATAATAAAGAATGGAATAACAAAAGAAATCACCATGCATGCAGATTGAGATAAAAAAAAGTTATTCCAATGTAATAATAATAACGGAACTGGTCGGTGAAATTCACACCAAGCGGGATGTTCCAATGTAATAATAAAGATGGAACTGATCCGGTGTAAAACACATACGTATAGGATATTCCAACAGAATGATAAAGGCGGAACCAGTCCGGTGTAAAACACATGAATATGATGTTCCAATGTAATAATAAAAGCGAGAACCGTGTCAGGTAAAACACATGCATGTGATGATTCCAATGTAATAATAGAAGAATGTCACCAAGTATAGGGTAAATCACGTGATACAAAAGTTATTCCAATGAATAAATAAGAATGGAATAACATAAGGATTTCACCAAGTATAGGATACGCCGCATATATACAAAGTTATGTATAGGTATACCACTTTTACAAAAGTTATTCCAATGTAATAATAATGAATGGAATAATGAAGTTCTCTTCAAGAAGAAAGAATAACACCCCTTACCGTAAAAAAGAACCTGAATATAGAAGTATAAGTAGTAGCGTATAATACTCTTCTTCTTCTCTATAACTTTTCTCTATAGCTTCTCTCTATAATTTCTCTCTAGTAGTTTCAATGAATTCGTAAGAAAATAATGAAGGAATGAGCTTTATTTATAGGAAAATGGAATGCATAAGAATTAATCCATGAACGGTCAGATTGATTTACTTTAATCGGCGGTCCATATTTAAAGAAAAATCTTTTAAATAAAATATAATATATTCTATTTATATAAAAACATTTTACTATGCAAACACTATGCAATACTACGCAAAAACACTATGCAAAACACTATGCAACACTATGCATAATAAAATATAATATATTCTATTTATAGAATAACTTTAATAAAGTATTCTATTTTATATAAAAGATGTTTCGCATTTTATTACGTTAATAATACTTAATAAAACAAAACGTCATTATCATTATAATAATTCATATTATTAATCGACAATAATGGAATCAAACCGAGTGACTTCTCACATAAAGCATCAATAATCAATACAGTGTCTGCTACTGTCTATGCAACCACACGACATCGCATTACTTTTACTAATGAAAGTAGTTCAACAAGAACTACTGTGAAAACTTCCGTCGTTATTTCAATAAAATATTTTTGTCGTTTTCTCAATCAAATGATAATAATTTCGCTAGGTCCACCAATGATTGGAGTCATTGCATTTAATATTCCCTCGCTAAATCAAATATTCCCCACCAATCGAATATAATATAACCACTTGCATACTTTGCAAAATTTATAAATACTACCCACAACTATAATATTATCTCAAATTCACACCATAATATAAAAAATTATTTTGACAAAATTTAAATCTTTATTGATAAAATCTGGGGTCTCACATCTTACAACCTCCCTCCTTATGAAATTTCGTCCTCGAAATTGGACGTGACGATACTGTGTGTTTGAAAAGGTGAGGATACCTCGCTTTCATTTCCGCTTTCTAATTCCTGTGTCATTTCCTCTATATAGCATTTATTCCTCCACAAAACTTTAACTTGTGGTATAACTCTTGGCAGTAGGACATGCTCCTTCCTATCTAAGATCTTGACAGTACCTCCTCATACGTTAAGTCTTGGCTATCTCGTCCGGTTTCTAACTCAATAACGTGGTTTGGGTCTTTCACATATTTCTAAGTATGATATATGAAACACATTATGAACACGAGACATACTCGGAGGTAACGCGAGTCTATAGGCTACATTTCCTACTCGGTCAAGAATTTGAAATGGACCAATAAATCGTGGATTGAGCTTTCCTCTCTTCCCAAATCTTGTAACTCCCTTCCATGGAGCAACTCGCAACAATACATGATCCCCCACACTAAATTCCACGCCCTTTCGATGAAGATCCGCGATAACTCTTTTGTCGATCTTTCAGGCCGTTTGTATACGTTGTCGTGGATCTTTTCCGTAGTCATACGTATTTAACTCGAGTCCTAACAATGTTGCTTCACCCACCTCGTCCCCAACATATTGGAGAAGCGACACTTTCGCCCATATAATGCTTCAAATGGAGCCACACCTATACTTGCTCGATAACTGTTGTTGTAGGAGAATTCTACCAATGGTAAATACTTATCCCAACCCTTGAAGTCTCAGGACACGTAGTCTTAATAAATCTTCAAGAGTTTGAATAGTCCTTCGATTGTCCGTCCGTTTGAGGATGGTATGCGTCAATCAATCAGAACTGCGTGCCCATAGCTTTTTGCAAGCTAACCCAAAATCTTGAAGTGAATCTTGGGTCACGATCTCCGAAACTATGGATACGGGCATGCCATGCAACCTCACAATCTCATTCACGTATATACTAAGCAAGACGTTCAAGTGAATAAGTCTCCGTGACGGCAAGAAATGAGCGAGACTTGGTTAATCTATCAACAATAACCCAAATTGCATTGATGCCCGAGAAACCGTAGGAAGACCCGTAACAAAATCCATGGTAATGTGTTCCCACTTCAATTTCGTAATCTCAAGTGGTTGCAACGGACCCTTAGGTACTAGATGCTCTACTTTACACGTTGACAAGTTAAACACATTGAGATAAACTTTGCAATCTCTCTCTTCATATTGTTCCACCAAAATGTATGTCGAAGATCACGATACATTTTAGTACTTCTAGGATGGATTGCAAATGGTGTATTGTGTGCCTCCATCATAATCTTGTACTTCAAATCGAGTCGTTAGGAACACAAAGTTCAGAGTGGACTCAAGTATTCCTTCTTCATCAATTCTCGCGCCTAGGAATAGCTCCTTCTTGTACTTTCTTCTTCATACGCATCGCCTCGGCCTGGGTGGCTTGAGCAACCTTAACTTTTTCTATTAAAGTTGGCTCTACGCGTATACTTGACATCATCGCACTCGTTCCTCGCATATGATCTTCTACTACTCAACGCCACGTACTACCACGTTCACTTTTTCGGGATGGTATGAATAGTGTGGTCGTAGTCTTTCAATAGCTTCGAGCCAACGTCATTGCCGCCGCATGTTGAGTTCTTTTTGAGTGAAGAAATATTTAAGGCTTTTATGGTCCGAATATATCTCCACTTTCTCCCCATATAGATAGTGCCTCCATATCTTTAGCGTGAAAACATCTATCACGCTAACTCTAGATCATGTAGTAGGATAATTCCTCTCATACTCTTTAAGTTGTCGCGAGGCATAGGCTATGACTTTCCCACGTTGCATGAGAACACATCCTAACCCTTTGCTCAAGCATCATTGAGATAACAAATCCATCCGAACCAGATGGTATTGTTAAACACAGTCAAATAAGTCTCTCTTAAGCTCTTGGAAACTTTTCTCGCATTCTTCGCTCAAACGAAATTTTGTATCCTTCCGAAGTTAATTGAGTTAATGGAGTAGCGATTCGAGAAAACCCTTCCACTAATCTCGATAATAATAACCACCTAAGCCCAAAAGTTACGATTTCACCACCGATCGACGGTTGTTTCCCAACTTTCAGATTGCTTCAATCTCACGGATCAACAGATACTCCATGTTTCGACACCACGTGCCCAAGGAATGCTACTTCCTCAAGCCGTAACTCGCATTTCTTTAATTTGGCATATAGTTTGCTTTCACGAAGCCTTTCGAGTACCAAACTTCAAATGGTGCTCATGATCTTCACGACTTTTTGAATATATAAGGATGTCATCAATAAAGACAACAACAAACCGATCCAAATATTCCTGAATACTCGGTTCATCATATCCATGAAAGTCTTAGGAGCATTAGTCATCAAAGACATGACTAAGAATTCATAATGCCGTGCATCGAAGTTATAAAGGCGATCTTTGGAATATCCTCGATTCTATTCTTCATTGATGATATCCGTAATCTAAGATCGATTTTTGAAAAGAATTGTGCCCCTCAGAATGGTCAAACAAGTCATCAATACGAGGTAGAGGATACCTATTCTTGATGGTGGCATGGTTCAATTCCGATAGTCAATACAAAGTCGCATACCTCGCTCTTTCTTCTTTTTATAAATAAAACAGAGCACCCCAAGGAGATGTACTTAGATTTAATGAAACCGATGTCCAACAATTCTCGTAGTTGGACCTTTAACTCCTGAAGTTCAATAGGAGCCATTCGATATGGGGTTTTAGAAATGGGCTTTATACCGTGTTCAAGATCAATAAAGAATTCAACTTCACGCTCGGGGGTAGACCGGAAGTTCTTCAGAAATACGCCGGGAAAGTCAATAACAACATGTGAATATTATTCAAATTTGACGTGTCTTTATTCAAATCCATAACATGGGCTAAGAAAGCTTGACATCCGCTTTTTCAATAAACGAATAGCTTTATGATTAGATATGATGTTGATTGATTTTAATGGTTTAGTTGCTTGAATTGCATAACAAAGTTGGTTAGGAATATGAAAACTAACAACCTTACGAAAATAATCAATTTTGGCATGATGAGTAGTTAACCAATCAATCCCTAAAATCACATCAAAAACAAGAGTCTTTAAAGAGATAAGGTCAACGGGTAAGGTGATGGTGCCAACTTGAAACAAACAAGATTTATAAGCAATTGGATGTGATGAAAGTTTCTCCTAACGGAGTTTCCACAGATAGGTCAAAGTCTAATTTTTCCCGAGTCAAGTTTAAACGTTGAGCACATGCAGGAAAGATAAATGAATGGGTAGCACCGAAGATCAAGTAAGGTATAAACTTCGCAAGAATTTATAAATAGCTTACCCGTGATCACCTCGTTTGGGTTCCTCGCATTATGACCAAACCACAACAAACGCTTCTTCCCAAAATCGTTGACTTTAACTTTTTTCGGGATATCTTTTGAGTCACCGTCCTCATTGAACTAGGTTTTTCTCATCGACAATCTCGAGCGATATGTCCTTCCTTTCCACAATTATAGCATACCTTGAAACTGTGTGGGCGGTTTGACCGATATGTCCCTCTTTTCCGCATTTGTAGCATATAATGGGTGGTCGTTCTCCTCCTTAGAACCCGATTCTTCTTAAGACCGTTGTCGTCTTCACATGGTCGTTGTTAAATCTCCTCTTTTAAAATCTCCTCCCGACTCGCTTCTTCTATTTTCATGGCTATGATTACCACCAGAGTGGTTACCATTTTTGTCCGTGTGTTTCTTTCTCCATTTGGTTATCATTATTTGCATTGATCGCTATCTCGGTACGATCCCGGGTTATGGTCCCACAATTGACCGTACTCGTTATCTCGCTTCTAATAATTGAGCCCTATTTACAACATCCGAATAGAGAGAAAATTTATGAGAAATGAGATATTGTCATGATGCCGGGTTTCAAACCTCTCAAAAACATCCGCCATCGTTCCTCATTCTCCACCAAATGAGGTGCAAAACTCGATAACTCTGCAAACTTTGCCTCGTCATCGAGACACCGCCATGTTGTTTTGTTCTAATCGATGAACTCCACTTCCTTCATACGATTTAACACTTTCGTGAAAGTATTTGTCATTAAATAATTTCTGAAATGTCTCCCAAGACATACGCCGAAAGTCGGTTTGGATGGGTACGCTTCACGACTCCCACCAAGAATGCGCTTTCGCAAACGGAATCTAAAGGTGGCGAATGGAACCTTCGTTTTTCCGCATCCCAAGACATCGAATATCTTGGTAATTTGCTTGACCCAAGTTTCCGCCATGATCGGATCTCGCTTTCCTTAAATTTCGTGGTCCCAACTCTTTGAATCGCTTGGTTGTGACAACCCGTGAATTGCTATCATTTCTCATGTATTTTGAACACGAAGTCTCCTCGTTTGATTTTGCATGAATCGCAAAAAGCTTCTAAACATCCCCTCGCTCATCATCCGCCCGGTGTTGTTGTTCACATAGGAGGAACATTGCCACTGCTAGACGTTCTCCCTCGTTGGTGAGTACAAAGCGTCTCCATGTTCTCATTTCCATTGTTAATATTCTCAATCGACATTCTCAAATACCGCCATAAAACAAGGGTTAATTAAGGAAATCAATATATCACATAATATCCTTATATATACTGACCAACTAAAAAAATAAGCTTAGGTAGGACACACTAGCGAAGGATTTACTCGTCTCTCCCCTCCTAGTTCTATTCCCCGATCTCCGCCAGAGATCATATCCCTAAGCTCTGATACCAACCGTGACGCCCCAAAATAGGTATACATCACCTATTCCGAAGTTGTCAATACATGGTATGTAAACAACTACAACTTTATTATTACAACCAGAAATCGTGAGTTTGAATACAAATATTATCTTCTAGACAATATCTATACTCAAATAAATCCTCATCACATTTATTGATACATTATTTTACAAAAATGGTGAGGACTACTAAACAATTTTTTCTAAAACCTTCATTCCATACCCCGACTCGTACTCGCTATATTCTCGCCTCCTGAGAAGAAAATGGAACAAAAAGGAAAAGGGTGAGCTCAACTAGCCCCATAAAAAGAATATTATGACTAAGATAATATACAACAAATTATCGTTAGTCTTCAACAGGGAAAAATCTAATAGAATACAATAGACAACAAATTTTAAATCAATATTCGTAATGAAATAATAATTCATTAGAAGAGTTAAGTAGAGAATGCAAACTACTATCTTCTATGTATGAATTTAAAAGTTCATCGCTCATCTTTTATCCCTCAGAACATCAATCAATATACATCCGAATCAAATATTCATCTTTTGCACTACGTGCCAAAGATATTCATCATTGGTCATGTTCATCTAAACACTGCTCATCTTTTGCACTACTACCAAAGATATTCTTCAGAAATCATTCATCTTTGCACTACAGCCAAAGATATTCAATAATATCATCATTTAAGACCGAGGATGATGAAAAATATTTTAAAGAAACGAATCCAATTGAAACAAAATGACAAGGATTAAGGATTAAGGATTCAGATTTTGTTTTATCCATGTTCAAAAATACCTCAAAAATAATCATAGTGGTGTAAAATTCAAGAATGATCAAAACATGGATACAATCAAAGCTAGTATCCGAATAGATATTTTGGACAAAAAGAAGAAATTTTATTTTTCTATTGAATAAAGTGTCAGATACGTGAATATCGTGAATAGTGAGTATCGTGAATAAGAATCTCGACACCAAAAGATAGAAATTTCCCCAAAAAACATCTTCACGCTTACTTAATAGTACTCGTGAATAAGAATCGTGAATAAGAACTCGTGAATAGTAACTCATGAATAAGTAACTTATGAATAGTAACCCCCGACATGAAAAAGTTCCAAATTTGATAAAAAGTTTCAACCAATATTTCAAAGATAATGATATGAAGAAATAATATCATTCGAGAAGAAAATAACATCTCTTACCTCGAAAGATTAGTATTTTAAATTTGGAATAATTAGGATATAGTCTTTGAAGGACCTTGCACCGCCTAACAATACTCAAAGTATACTCAAAATACTCACAAGAATACGCCGATAATATAGAGAGAAAACTCAGCTCGTGTGATTTTCAATTCTAACCCAAGACCCTATTTATAGGAAATTGCTAGAACACCAAAGCAGTAAAATTTAATAAATTAATAATATAATTATATAAAATTTTACGATGCATGCTAGAATCTGATTTCAGCCATCAAACACATGCCACATTCTAGAAAGAGTAAGAAAAAAAACGTTTTTCTAATTTTAAATATTTTAAACTTCCAAAAATCAATTATTTTGAACTTGAACTTCAATAATTCATAATAAATAGCCTTTTCATCGAAAAAATTGAATCTTGCGAGTTTTTATAGGAAATTCAATTTCTACAACTTACGTAAGAAAGTTTTTCCAAATTCCAAATAGAAATTGACCGAAATCCATAAACAGACGATTTTACAATGTTATAATCAAATTTCAATAATAAATAGGGTCCACCGACATGTTTAACATGTTTTAAACATTTATTGCAAATAAAATACTCTTCCTCCTCGATACTCATATATCCCACATTCGTTGTAAAAATATCACCATTATTATATTATTAAAATATAATAATATATTTAAACGAATTATTTTATCGTAAAAGATAAAATTTCAATTTTCAACAATTGTCACATTAAAAATTTTCTCCATCTATATCCACATAAAATCAATATTTTCTCATCATATGAATCAATAATTAATTATTCACAAATAATATTACGTAATCACAATATCGACAACCGTGCAGCCTTCAAGAAGAGGGGCTTCCAATAAGAATTTCTCCTCATCTTGCGCAGCAATTAGGTGACCAAATCTCTCCTTAGATGTAACTTTCTAGACATTGCCAATAATGTTATCTAATAATATTATTCAGATAATATGAATTATTGCTTCGATAATGAAAATATCTTGTGTAATGACAATTATCAAACAACAAAGAATATAAAATATCAACGCAAAGAATTATTAAATCAATAAAATATCTAATGATAAGAATTATCGTAACCATTATTGAAAAAGGCCTTCACGTAAGAATCAATAATTGGTGCAATACCGCAAAGTATACCGTGTTTTAAACCAATTTAGTATTTTAACAAAGAAGATAATCTGTGAATAACTACTGTTGTTATTTTTAAACAACTTATATTTGCTGCTTTCTTCATCCAATCGCTTTTACGTTATGGGGCCCATATATGGTCGCTACCGTCGCATTTAATATTCTATTCTAAAGATCGAATATTCCACGACCAAACGAATATTCCCCGACAACAATGAATATTTTATAATCACTTGCTTATTTTGAAGTATTTGCGTATTTTACCCTTAACTATCCACTTTAATCAAATCAACCCTTACTATTTCAAAATAATAAATAGAGAAAATTAAATTTCATTAATAATAAGTTGGGGTCTTACAGAAACAGTGATAATCAATACCCTTCATTACAGTTCTGGCTCAATTCTTAAATTAATTTTAAATGCCTTGTTGAATGCCCTGTAGATGACTGAATAACCAAAGTTGTGTAATCTAATTTCTCTATTCACCATGAATGTAAACAAGTTTGTATAACTAGAAGGGACTAAAACTAGAAGTTAGTGGCATTCTTGAAGGAATTTCATCCATTTGCTCAATATTATCAAGCTCGCTTCGTAAGTTACGCCTACGAATACATGGTGTTAATGACTGCCCTGGCCTTATTTGCAATTCATTTTATTAACTTGATTTTGGTGATGAATTATATTGACTTTGGAGCACTAAAAAGTAGAAAAAATGACTTGATTTTGGTGATGCTTGGGAACGGAAGATTTTGGATGGTTATATTTTTTAAAAAAATACTTTATAGTTTAAGGAGAGTAAGGAATACTTTATAGTTTAAGGAGAATAAGGCACGACGTAACGAAAAATTGTTATAAATACCTAACCTTAAAAAGAACTTCGGGTTGAGGTCTTATAAAGGGTAATTTGAAAATTTAAATAGCCTTTTATATCACCAGTCTTCAAAGTACCTTCAATAAAATAGCCTTTTGTAGGGGAGGTGCAGAAAATGAGTATTAAAAGCTTTATTAAATGAGTACCTTCAATACCTATATGTGGTTGAAAACCATATTTTATTCCCCCCCTGTTTTTGATGAATGTTTTACATAAAAGTTATATTTTTAAATGTTTTACATAAAAGTTTGTGGTAAAAGATTCAAATTGGATTTTAAATTGAGTGGTACTGTTAGATTTTTTTAATTTGTTATTGTGAAAAGATTTAGAAGCAAACACCTTTGTGAGAAGGCAAAAGTAGTTTATCTTATTCTTTGATTTTTATCGTTTTCTTTTTATTGAATGGGTTTGCTGAACTATTGATTAAAATGGTGGTTTTTTAAAGGTTGAGTGACTCCGGGTTTTGTATATTGAATTTATTTTGGTGGATCGAGGTTCCAATTTGGATGGATTTGGTTTTTTGTTCAACTTGAATGGGATTTAATTCGTGATTATGGATTTAATTTTTCTTCACGGTTGTTCTTCATGGGAACTTTTTGCATGTTTTTTTTTTAAATCTTTTATTAGGAGTTAGGACAAATTGGTACTAATATTATGTAAGTTATAAATAGTTTCTTTTTGAAATTTTAAAATTTTTAATCTTGATGTTTTTTAATTTCAGTAGATTGGTTTAAACTTACGAATCAATTGAGTTGTGGTTTAAATTAAAATTGTGTTTATCATGAATTTTTTATCAAGTGAATCAACTATTAGTATCAGTTATACCTTGAAATCTTTAACTTAAGTTTTTGAATAGCTTCAGTTAAAAATTCTTATCTATTTCATCACAAGTCTTCTTATAAAGTTCGAAGACAGTTTCAACTTAACTTTGGGTGTTTTAAATTTATTTTTTTTACAGTGGGTGTTTAATATCTATCTCTCTCTTTCACAGCAGTAGATTATCTTATTCTTTGTTTTTTATCGTTTTCTTTTTATTGAATGGGTTTGTTGAACTTTTGATTTAAATGGTGGTTTTTAAAGGTTTGAGTGACTCCGGGTTTTGTATATTGAATTTATTTCGGTGGATTGAGGTTCCAATTTGGATGAATTTGGTTTTTTGTTCAACTTTTATGGGGTTTAATGCATGATTATAGATTTAATTTTTCTTCTCGGTTGTTCTTTTTTAAGAAATCATAAATATGTTACTTAAATGGGGTTTAATACGTGATTATGGATTTAATTTTTTTTCTCGGTTGTTCTTCATGAGAACTTTTTGGATGTTTTTTTAAATCTTTCATTAAGAGTTGGGACAAATTGGTACTCATATTATGTAAGTTGTAAATAGTTTCTTTTTTCTTTTTTAAAATTTTTAATCTTGATGTTTTTTAATTTTAGTAGATTGGTTTAAATTTACGAATCAACTGAGTTGTGGTTTAAATTAAAAATTTTTTTATCATGAATTTTTTGTCAAGTGAATCAACCATTAGTATCAGTTATACCTTAAAATCTTTAACTTAAGTTTTCGAATAGCTTCAGTTAAAAATTCTTATCTATTTCATCATAAGTTTTCTTATAAAGTTGACGACAGCTTCAGTTTAACTTTGAGTGTTTTAAATTTGTTTTTTTTACAATGTGTGTTTAATCTCTGTCTCTCTCTTTCACAGCAGTAACGCGCGCGCACACACACACACACACACCCACCCACCATTATACTGCCATCAATACAAATTTATGATTTAAATCATTAAGCAAATGAACCGTTTGTTGAAATGGTACTAAGAAAATTTTATTTGATTGTAAGTCCATATCTTTTCCTAAATAAATTGATTATTTGTTACAATCTCTCTAAATTCTTACTTATATCAATCTAAATCATTCCCCCTACATACAAATATGTGTTCTCATTTGTTTTTTAGATAATTCAGGGTAAAGTAAGGGGTCTTATGTTTCGGATTTATAATTGTTTTATTTTGACTCACATATTTCGATAATTTTTAAATTTCAAATATTTTCAGGTATATATCAAAGGATGCATGGTGTAAGCTGTAAAGAATATACTTGCTGTAAGCTATAAAGTAAAGGGTGTAAGACCCCAAATAATTAATAAATGAAATTTATTTTCCTCTATTATTTTTTTTAATTAGTAAGGGTTGATTTGATTAATGTGGTTAGTTATGGGTAAAATGCGTAAATATTTTAAATAAGCGGTGGTTATAAAATATTTATTTTTGTATTGGGAATATTCGTTTGGTCGTGGAATATTCTAAGCGTTTGGGAATATTAAATGCGACTACAGCAACCTTAATGTGGGCCCCATAACGAAAAAGCGATTGGATGAAAAAAAACGATAAATATAAGTTGTTTAAAAATAACTACAGAAGTTGTTACAAGTTAACATTGTTGGAATACCCGGTGGTTAAAACACATTAATACGCGTTGTTGCTGACAAGTAGACACGGTATTGCACCAATTATTGAAGGCACTACTCAATAATGGTTACAATAATTTGTTCAGTATTTTATTTTATTGATTCAATAATTGCTGCGTTGATATTTAATATTGTTGTTGTTTCAATAATTGTCATTACACAATTTTTTCCATTATCGGAGCAATAATTCATATTATCTGAATAATATTATTAGATAACATTATTGACAATGTCTAGAAAGTTCATACAAGGAGAGGTTTGGTCATCTAATCAATGTGGGTGAGGAGAGATCCTTATTCGAAAGCCCCCTCATCCCTGAACCGCCTCGGTTGTCAATAATGTGATTCTGTAATATTATTTATGAATAATTAATTATTAATTTATATGATGAGGAAAATATTGATTTTATGAGGATATAGATGGAGAAATTTTTAATGTGACAATTGTTGAAAATTAATATTTTATTTTTTTACGATAAAATAATTCATTTAAATATATTATTTTAATAATATATTAACGATGATATTTTTACAATGAATGTGGGATATATGAGTATATGAGGAGGAAGAGTATTTTGTGGCATTAAATGTTTAATACATGTTTTTGTGTGTTGGTGGACACAATTATTGAATCAAATTTGATTATAGCACAGTAAAATCATCCGTTTATGGATTTCGGTCAATTTCTGTTTGGAATTTGGAAAAACTTTCTTCTGCAAAGTTGTAGAGAATTGAATTTCCTATAAAAATTCGCGAGATTCGAATTTTTTGATAAAAGGGCTATTCATTATGAATTATTGAAGTTTCGAAGTTCCAAAATAATTAATTTTGGGGAGTTTTAGTTAATTATTTTGAGAAAAACATTTTTTGCAACTAAGTTGGCCTCAAATGTGATTCAAATGGGCTGAGATCAGTTGCCTAAGGTGGGCTAAGGAAAATATGAAAAATATATTAATATTATATTCAATTTTATACTTTGGTGTTCTAAGCATTTTTCTATAAATAGGGTGCTTAAGTTAGAATTAAAAATCACACCAGAAACTGAAGTTTCTCTCTTTTCTCTCTCGATATATTGAGCGTATTCTTGTGAGTATACTTTGAGTGTTGTTATACTGATGCAAGTTCCCCTTCACCTTGTATCCAGCTTTTTCGACCAAGCACTGCAATCTTTTTGTGAGGTAAGGGATGCTTTATTTTATTGAAAATGATATTATTTCTTTAATATCATTATGCAGAAATATTGGTTGGAAATTTTTATCAAATCTGGAACTTTTCATGTCGGGTTACTATTCACGAAGTTACTATTTACGAGTTACTATTCAAGCGTGAAGATGTTTTTTTTTGTGAAATTTCTATCTTTTGGTGTCTGAATTCTTATTCACGATACTCAAGACTATTCATAGAAAAATGAAATTTCTTCTTTTCATCCAAAATATCTATTATGGATACTAGCTTGATTGTATTCATGTTTTGATCATTCTTGAATTTTACTCCACTCGATTACTTATGAAGTATTTTTGAACTTGGATTGTTTAAAATACTTAATCCTTAATAATTGTTCTTTTTTTTCTTTGGATTTGTTTCTTTTAAAATATTTTTCATCATCCTTACCCTAAATGATGATATTATTGAATATCTTCCAGCTGTAGTGCAAAGATGAATGATTTCTTGATGAATATCTTTTGGCGTAGAGGCAAAAGATGAGCAGTGTTGAGATGAATATGATCGATCGATTAATATCTTTGGCCGTGAAGTAAAGATGAACAAGTCTTTAGATGAACATGACTAATGATGAATATCTTTTACCAGTAGTGCAAAGATGAATATTTGATTCCGGATATATATTGATTGATGTTCTGAGGATAAAATATCGACGATGGACTTTTAAATTCATATATGTAAGATAGTAGTTTAGATTCTCTACTTAACTCTTCTAATGAATTATTATTTCACTGCGAAGATTGATTTAAAACCGGTTATCTATCAGATTCTATTAGATTTTTTTCTGTTGGAGACTAACGATAATTTGTTGTATATTATCTTAGTCATAATATTCTTTTCTTGGGCTAGTTGAGCTCACCCTTTTCCTTTTTGTTCCATTTTTCTTCTCGGGAGGTGAGAATGTAAGCGAAAATGCAAGTCGGGGTATGGAATGATGGTTATAGAGAGAGTTGTTTAGTAGAGCTCCTCACCATTTTGTAAAATAATGTATAAATAATTGTGATGAGGATTTATTTGGGTATGTATATTGTCAAGAAGACAATAATTGTATTTAAACTCACAAGATATATGTTGTCAGATTTTGCACGATAAATGTATTAATAAAGTCAGAAGTTATTTTCGCATCTACGTGTATTTGGCTAATTCTGAGAATGGGTTGGATGGAATGGACCTATTTTGGGGGCGTCACAAAGGGTCTTATGCTCAACATGTTGTTTCTATATTTTCTGCATGTATGCATTCTTTGTGTTCCGTCTTTTGTAAAGTTAGCTAATTATACATGGTTATGATGATTTTGGATACAGAATGATGATTTTTTTTGGTGGTTTGGATATGTATGGATGATTGTAAGTTTTGTAAATAGGTTTAGATTTTTTTGGATATCTATTTTTAAAGGAAACTCTGCCGAAATTTCTTGAAATTAGTAGCGACTAGCTTGTTGTTTTGGTGGTTAGATGTGTTGATGACTGAGTATGTATTAATTTCTTCATGTTTGTATTTTTTGTGTTCCATATTTAGTAAAGTTAACTAATTAAACATGGTTATGATGATTTTGAGTATGGAATGATGATTTTTTTAGTAGTTTGGATATATATGGATGATTGTAAGTTTTATAGACAGGTTTATATTTGTCAGGATATCTATTTTTAAAGGAAACTCTGTCGAATTTTTAAAATTAATGCTTAGTAAGCTTGATGTTTTAGTAGTTAGATATGTGTTGATGATTGTGTGTTCCGTATTTTGTAAAGTTAACTAATTATACATGGTTATGATAATTTTGGGTATGGAATGATGGTTTTTTTGGTGGGTTGGATATGTAATGATGATTGTAAGTTTTGTAGACATGTTTAGAATTTTTTGGATATCTATTTTTAAAGAAAATTTTGTCAAAATTTTCGAAATTAAGATCGAAAGAATTTCAATGTTTTATTTTAATTTTTATACGCCGCTTTTTTAAAAGACGTTATCGCTAGTCAAGTAATAATTGTCTCAAAAAAAACAAAACTAATTATGTAGATGAGGGTAGAAGTGTCCTTTGACATAAGCTGATCATGCTCATTGTGCCAAGTGTAAGAGAGAGAATTGCAGTTGAGGACACGCGAGGATTAATGAAACAAAGTTGGTCCCACATGCTAAGGATCGTTAAAACGAACGAGATGGGGCTGACGAGGATTCTAACTATATTCATACTCCGCCGTGCCAACTGCATACTCCGCCGTGCCAACTGCCACATCACTATTTCGTTTCTTCTTGAGTCGGACTCGAATCGGACCAGAAAAAAGCCCCCAAAAAAAATTAGTGAAAAAGAGAGAATTTAGCAAAACGATAGCATTAAGTTGGATCAAATTTCAGCAAATGAAGCTAAGATATGGCAACCAGAACCAAAATTTATAGTCTTCTACGCTAGATCTGTAACCCACAAATCTGCTTCTGGGAATTTTTCCAATAATGGACCCGTACGAAGGAATCGGTTCAGCCCAATTGGAGGATTCGCGTTGTTCTCATCGTCTTCCCTTGAAAATTCTGAGGTATTGGGTTCTTCCAGGTTAGTGGGCTGGAAAGGGTATGAGGAGTACAGGAGAGCTTTGTATGGTGGAAATATCACTCACAAGGCCCTGTTAGTTGATGCTGTTGGGACTCTTGTTATTCCTTCTCAGCCCATGGCCCAGGTTTGTTCTTTAGTTCTTCTTTTCTCTCTACAATTCTTGTGGCTGCCAATTTGTGGATTTTTTTTTTTTCCTGATTTGTGTCGAGTAAAAAACACAAAAAAATTGTTTTTATTTATTGGTATGAATGATAAGGAATTTTTTCCCCTTGAAATCTCTAACTTGTTTTCATCTGTTTCTATCCTAAGGCATGGCATTTATGTGATCCAAATGCTGAGAAAGTATTTATGGCTCTTAGAAAAGCGGGTGTAAAAATTGCTGTTGTTTCGAACTTTGACACGAGATTAAGACCTCTGTTGCGAGCTTTGAACTGTGATCACTGGTTTGATGCTGTGGCAGTGTCAGCTGAAGTAAGTGATAATTTGTGTGTTGTTTTACTTGCGTATTTTCTGGAGTATTCA
Source organism: Panax quinquefolius (assembly GCA_020205615.1). NCBI lineage: Eukaryota > Viridiplantae > Streptophyta > Magnoliopsida > Apiales > Araliaceae > Panax > Panax quinquefolius. The sequence goes on from CM035168.1 coordinate 113,113,358, forward strand.
CATTTTCATGGTCTCTCTCAGGTTGCAGCAGAGAAGCCAAACCCCATGATTTTCCTAAGAGCTTGCGAGTTGTTGGATTTGAAACCAGAGGATGCTGTTCATGTAGGAGATGATCGTAGGAATGACATATGGGGTGCAAGAGATGCAGGTTGTGATGCTTGGCTCTGGGGAAGTGATGTCCATTCCTTCAAGGAGGTAATTTGTAAATTAACTTTTTTTTTCACTCGCTATGTAGCTTTGCGATCTGCATATCTTCTCATGTTTTTTGCTATTAGCGGATCAATTGATTATTACAAAGTTTTATTATTACTTTTTGGCAGCTCCAAAGTTCTGCATTGTTGTTTTGTTGCATTAGTATACTGTTTATAAAAGTATACATTGTTTTTGCAAATCTTAGAAAGAAGGAACATGCCGGATATGTCAACGTTATGTCTTTCAACCTTGTATTGGCCAACTTTATCTAGCTTGGTTTCCATGCATATGATTTTTCACTGGGTGTGTTATGGTTTAAAGCCTCACAAATTTAAAATATAACAATACCAAGTAATAAAATCATTTCATTTTGTGATGCAGGTTGCTCAAAGGATTGGAGTCCAGGTATGAATCAATGGCAATTCAGTTTCAGCACCTAGAAGAATGCTTCCAGTTGTATAATGGCTTTTCATCCATCCTGTACCTCCTCATAAGCAGTTGTACATATTCTCTTCTTTTTGTAATATGTAGAGAGATGAGAGATGTAAGGATGCAACTACTTTGAGAATAGAATAAATGGCATAAACAGGGCTTTATTAATGATACAATTAGGATGGTTTTTTCTCTCCAATAAAGTTACTGCCTTTGAAATCCATTCGGTTATGCGGCCTCAATTTGCAGATTATAAATCTTTTTTAAGTTGAGATGGTCTTTGCTAGAAATTTGGTAAATGGTCTTTTCATATCCAGTTATATTTTACTATATTTATATTTTCTTATATATCTCCCGTCTAATTTATTAGATGAAGTTATATAAAAAGAAGTGTTTAGCACCAAACAAGTACACTATCCACCTTGGTAAATACTAATGTGGATGGATAATCTACATATAATTCATTAATTTTGTTAGTATAAATTCTATCATCTCCCAGTATTTGATAAATTTTTATTTTCTTATAATACTTAATTTTATGAGTCATATTGCATAAATTTAGAGCATTACTATGGTGACAAAAGAATTTTATAAAAAAATAATTACAAAATGATCTACCATACATGAGTGGACTTAATGATAATAACTAAGTTATATTCAATTATGTAACATTTCTTTCGGGACCAAAATTCTATTGATAAATTTATGCCTAATTACAACTGCTAAGTTTATTAATAAATTAAATTGGTAGGAATTATAAGTTACCACCAACACTTATTCATGTTAATGACAATTAAAAAAAAAAATATTTGCAATACATATAGTTTTTCTAATTTTATTGTTTTGTGTGTTTACCTTCCCCATAATAGCTCATATATTTCATAAATCAATATATATGATATATGAATTGTTAGAATTGGATTGTACACACGCATACGACATTAAAGAATTAATACAAAGATTTACGTAATTTCTCAATTTGTGTACGTCCACGAGAGCGGCGAGAGAAACTATTTTATTTATAATATAAGTACATAGGGTTTTACAATATAGAGTATATATAACTGCTATTTTTATTCCAACCTTAATTCACATTATAACCTAAATACTCATAATGTCCTTGTAACACTGTATCATACCGCAGGGCTACGCCCCCACACCCCCCAAACTTTTGGTCCAAACCCGATGGGCCAAGGTGTAGCGAAGCTCCGCTTTGACTTTTTTCGATAACTTCTCAATTATGAACCACAAGTTCCAATATATCCACTACATGTTATACTTTTTATTTATATATCTTTTTTGGCATGCCTTTCTGTAAAAAGTTTTGTATGTTTTAACATAATTTTTATACATTATCTATAATAATAAGATATATCTCAATTTGAATTTGGGAGGAAAAGCACACGGACAATTTAAATTCATTCTAATTGATTTGGGCGAGAAAGCACAATGACGATTCAGATTTTCATTCTAATTTTTAGATGGTTAAAATGGAGAGAGATAGATAATTTCGTTACACCGAACAATTACTAATATTATAAGACTCCAATTTTTATGAATAAAGATGATTTTTTCTATAATTATCATTTTTGAATATTATGGAATGGATTTATTATAATGTTATAGTTGTGGGTAGTATTTATAAATTCTGCAAAGTATGCAAGTTGTTATTTTATATTCGATTGGTCGAGGAATATTCATTTTAGCGGGGAATATTAAATGCACCACAAGAATCATTGGTGGACCCACATAATGAAATTATCATCGGATCGAGAAAAGCGACAAAAATATTTTTATGAAAATAACGGCGGAAGTTTTACCGCTAATAATTGTTGAACTACTCGGTAGTAAAAATCGATGTCTGGCGTGGTTGCGTAAGAGCACACGGTATTGATTATTGATGCTTACGTGAGAAGTCACTCGGTTATACTCAATTATTACTCTGATGAATTGTTGCATCATATCTCTCATATTATTGATTCGATTATTGTCACAAAGATCATCCGCATTATATGATATATTATTAAATCAATAATTGAGGCGACAAAGTTATTCATATTATTAAATTGCAATATTTACAATGTCTGTAAGTTACGCTTGATGAGAGGTTTGGTCACCTAATTGCGCTCCAATAGGGAGAAATCCTTATTGGAAAGCCCCCTCTTTCCTGGGAACGACCTGGTTTTTAAATATTGTGAGTTATGATATTAATAATGAATAAGCTTGTGTTGATTAAAGATGAATTTGATAGTTCCATTATGTTGGGATTATTGGTGTTAGTTGAAATCGACATCTATTCAGATGATAATTGATGTCTAGGGGTTATATTGATAAATCGAGTAATTTATCGGATAAATGAGCAATTAATTGCTGCTAATTCACATGTTTATATAACTATTTATTCACATGTGTGTACTATTGAGTCACATTCACTTACTATTAGGGGAGTTGGTGCAAGATTGATAATACTTGCATGACTAAGTTAAAAAGGAGGTATAGATGGAGTCTTATAACGTATTTCGTATTTTTACATGATTATAACTATTGATTCACATGATTGAACTATTGATTCACATTATTTACTATTAGGGGAGGTGGTGCAAGTTTGATAATACTTGCAGGACTAAATTAAAAATGAAAGAAAAGTTGGAGGTATTGTACTTGTAAGGCCCCGAATTTTATGAAATAAAAGTATTCAATTTTTCTTATAATTACTATTCAGTAAATGGTTAAATTGATAAAAGTTAAAGTTAAGGTGATATATATAATTTTTTTCAAAATAAGCAAGATGGTTATAAAATACTCATTATTGTCGAGGAATATTCGTTTGGTCGTGGAATATTCTTTCGTCGAGGGAATATTAAATGATTTCAGTATGACCATTTGTGGGCCCCATAATGTAATAAGCTGTCGGATGAAGAAAACGACAAAAGGAGTTTTATAAATAACGGACGTAATTATTCTCAAGCTAACATGTTGGAATACCCGATGGGTAAAGTAAAGTAAAATGTCTGGCGTTGTTGCACGTAGAAACACGGTAGACAGATAAAGTATTTTTGAATTATTGATTCTTACGTAAGAAAGCACTACTCAATAATTATTCTGATGAATTCTCGCTCAATATTATATTTTATTGATTCAATAATTCTTTGTGTTGATATTTTATATTATTGTTGTTTTAAGTATTATCACACGCATAAGGTATTTTTCATTATCGAGCAATAATTCATATTATCTGAATAATATTATTAGATAACATTATTGGCAATGTCTACAAAAGTTACATCTAAGGAGAGGTTTGGTCACCTAATTCTTGCTAGGTAAGGAGAAATTCTTATTGGAAAGCCCTCTTTCTGAACCGCCAGTGGTTGTCGATGTTGTGATTATGTAATATTATTTGTGAATAATTAATTATTGATTTTATGATGAGAAAAATATTTATTTTATGTGGATATAGATGGAGAAAATTTTAATGTGACAATTGTTAAAAATTAATATTTTGTCTTTTTTTGATAAAATAATTATTTAAATATATTATTATATTTTAATAATATAATAATGGTGATATTTTTACAATGAATGTGGAATATATGAGTATATGAGGAGGAAGAATATTTTGTTACAATAAATGTTTAAAACATGTTAAACATGTCGGTGGACCCCATTTATTGACTGAAATTTGATTATAGCTTGTAAAATCGTCCGTTTGTGAATTTCGGTCAATTTATGTTTGGAATTTGAAAAAACTTTCTTCTGCAAAGTTGTAGAGAATTGAATTTCCTATAAAAACTCGCGAGATTCGAATTTTTTGACAAAAGGGCTATTTATATGAATTATTGAAGTTTTGGAGTTCCAAAATAATTGATTTTTGGAAGTTTTAAATATTTATATTAACAAAAACGTTTTTTCAATGTATGGGCCTCATTTTGCATGTGTGCAATTGCTGAATTCTGGATTCAAAAGTGTGCGTAGAGAATTTATAATATATATTATTATTTTATTAAATTTTTACTTTGGTGTTTCTAAGATTTTCCTATAAATGGAAAGCTTAGGTTAGAATTGAAAATCACACCGTAAACTCAAGTTTTTCTCTCTATATTATCGAGCGTATTTTTTGTGAGTATTAAGATATCTTGATTGTTGCTATATCTGGTGCAAGTTAGATTCAAATTATATCAAACATTCTAGTATTGCTCTTTTGAGGTAAGGGATAGTAAGGGATTTTAAGGATTATTATGTTTTTTAGTTTCTAAATTTTTCTGAACCTTCAAAAATTTTGGAAAAATTTGAAATGATATTTTGATGTGTTTTGTAGATTGTGTCCAAAAATGGCGATTTTTGGATGTATAGATTAGGAGTTATGGATTTTATGAGAAAAGACTATTTTAAAAATAACCGCTTATAACTCCTTGTGGTTAACTCCAAAATTGATGAAATTTTTATTGGGAGTACATCTATATAATATCGTTATATCAGTATTAATTTTGAATTTTGGACAAAAGTACAATTTATGATAAATGTCTAACTATTCGGTAGTTTGGCCATATAGAAAATATTAATGAATTTTAAAAATTCGAGAAAAATATATATTCAATATGGGACTATATTCTTCTAAATCCCGGAAAATAAATATTTTTGAACTGATTTTGTATTTTTCATGAAAATGTTCTAGTTATGAGTAAATGAATTAAATATGTTATGTGAAGTAAGAAAATTGGAAAATATGATTTATTAGCTTGAGAATCATATATGAGGTATATGCTGATTTTTATGAGGGTTTTGGTTAATGATGATGAAATCTTATGAGTTTGGCATTTTAGATGATTAAATGCATTAATTATTAAAGTGTAAATAATTGGATTAAATTATTTATAAGTTTAAGAAATGATTAAAATATTATTATAATATTAATAATATTAGATTATGAGATTTCTAAGTGATTTATAACATTTGGATTAAGGTGTTATAAATATATATATGAATTTTATTATGAAACTTTATCTTTACGTTGTCGAGATTATTTTATGCACGATACTGGTACTATATATACGAATACATTTGAAGTACTATTCACGACAAATTGGTTTCTTCTCTGACCAAATTATCGTTGATTTATGAATCTTTAATTTATTACTGATGAAGACTATTGATAATTTATTTATCTTTAGTCATAATATTCTTTACTGAGCTAGTTGTGCTCACCCTTTTGTTTCGCAATTCTTTTCAGGTAATAAAAGTGTAGCTGGGTCGAACGACGAATAGCGAGGGAATAGAATGGTGGTCTATAGATGTTGAGGGTGAGGTGAATTTAACTTGGAAGGGTGTTTTGCCACTATCATACAAGATGTCTAATGACATACAACCTCGTGTCATCATAAGACATGGTTGTGCTTGTAAGACCCCAACTTATTATTAATGAAATTTAATTTTCTCTATTTATTATTTTGAAATAGTAAGGGTTGATGTGATTAATGTGGATAGTTAGGGGTAAAATACATAAATATTTCAAAATAAAGCAAAGTGGTTATAAAATATTCATTGTTGTCGGAGAATATTCGTTTGGTCGTGGAATATTTGTCTTTGTCGGAGAATATTAAATGACGAAGGCCATGACCATGTGTGGGCCCCATGTGAAGCGATTGGATGAAGAAAGCGACGAATATAAGTTGTTTAAAAATAACTGCAGCGTAGTTATTCTTTATTATCTTTGTTAAAATACTCGGTGGTTAAAATACAAGAAGCTTTGCGGTATTGCACCAATTATTGATTCTTACGTAAGAAGGCACTACTCAATAATGGTTACGATAATAATTTTCGCTCAAAGATTTTATTTTATTGATTCAATAATTCTTGCTGTATTTGTTGTTTCAATAATTGTCATTACACAATATTTTTCATTATCGAGCAATAATTCATATTATCCTAATAATATTATTAGATAACATTATTGGCAATGTCTAGAAAGTTACATCTCAGGAGAGGTTTGGTCACCTAATCAATTGCGCCAAGAAGGAGAAATTATTATCGAAAGCCCCTCTTCCTTGGAATTGTATGCGGTTGTCAATATTGTGATTACGTAATATTATTTGTGAATAATTAATTATTGATTCATATGATGAGAAAATATTGATTTTATGTGGATATAGATGGAGAAAAATTTAATGTGACAATTGTTGAAAATTGAAATTTTATCTTTTTACGATAAAATAATGTATTATTATATTTTAATAATATAATAATGGTGATATTTTTACAATGAATGTGGGATATATGAGTATACGAGGAGGAAGAGTATTTTTGTTGCAATAAATATTTAAAACATGTTAAACATGTAAATTGGACCCCATTTATTGAATTCGAAATTTGATTATAGCTTGTAAAATCGTCCGTTTGTGTATTTCGATCAATTTCTGCTTGGAATTTGGAAAAACTTTCTTTCTGTAAAGTTGTAGAGAATTGAATTTCCTATAAAACTCGCGAGATTCGAATTTTCTGATAAAAGGGCTATTTATTATGAATTATTGAAGTTCAAGCTCAAAATAATTGATTTTTGGAAGTTTAAAATAATTTAAATTAGAAAACGTTTTGATATGTTTGGTGGGCTTGGTTGGTTGTTGAAATGAGCTGATTTCAGTTTATAAGAATGTGCGAGAAATTTTTTTATATATTAATATTATATTAAATTTCATTGCTTTTGGTGTTCTAAAGAATTTCCTATAAATAAGGTGCTTAGGTTAGAATTGAAAATCACACCGTAAGCTCAAGTTTTCTCTCTATATTATCGAAGCGTATTCTTGTGAGTATTTTAAGTATAATTTGAGTATTGCTATTCTATTGGTAAGTTCAAGTCATGCTTTATATCCTGTTTTAGCTAGAAATCTTGATCTTTCGAGGTAAGGGATATTATTTTTTTTTAAGTAATGATATTATTTCTTCAATATCATTATGTTGAAATATTGATCTGAAATTTTTATCAAATTTGGAACTTTTGGTGTCGAGATTCTTATTCACGATATAAGACTATTCACGATATACGAATTATTCACGAATACGGCACTATTCATCGAAAAATGAAAATTTTTCTTTTCGTCCAAAATATCTATTCGGATACTAGCTTTGATTGTATCCATGTTTTGATCATTCTTGAATTTTACACCACCGCGATTATTTTTGAGGTATTTTGGACGTGAATAAAACAATCTGAATCCTTAATCCTTAATCCTTTGTCATTTTGTTTCCTTTGGATTCGATTTCTTTAAAAATATTTTTCATCATCTTGATCTTAAATGATGATATTATGGAATATCTTTGGCTGTAGTGCAAAGATGAATGATTTGAAGAATATCTTTGGCTGTAGCAAGGCAAAGATGAGCAGTGTTTAGATGAAACATGACCTCGGTGATGAATATTTTTGGCACCAGTAGTGCAAAGATGAATATGTGATTCCGGATATATATTGATTGATGTTACGGGGATAAAAGATGAGCGATGAACTTTTAAATTCATACATGGAAGATAGTAGTTTGCATTCTCTACTTAACTCTTCTAATGAATTATTATTTCATTGCGAATATTGATTTAAAATTTGTTGTCTATCAGATTCTATTAGATTTTTCCTGTTGAAGACTAACGGTAATTTGTTGTATATTATCTTAGTCATAATATTCTTTATCTTGAGCTAGTTGAGCTCACCCTTTTCCTTTTTGTTCCATTTTTATCGGGAGGCGAGAATATAGCGAGTGCATTTAGTCGGGGTATGGAATGAAGGTTCTCAGAGAGTTGTTTAGTAGTCCTCACCATTTTTGTAAAATAATGTATCAATAAATGTGATGAGGATTTATTTGAGTATAGATATTATACTGAAGATAATATTTGTATTTAAACTCACAGCTTTTTCTTTGTTGTAATAATAAAGTTGTAGTTGTTTACGTACCATGTATCGACAACTCAAGAATGGGTGATGTATATACCTATTTTGGGGCGTCCACGGTGCTCATCCACTTGTCGACTATATTTACAAGCACTACCTATATAATCTTGGTGTTTGTTTGGAGTATAATACCCAATTAGAGACAAGTGGAGATAATGATATGTCAAGAGAAGACTCACCATTGGGAAGAATATGATAGTAATCTTCTCGTTTTTCTTTGGGGTCTATTGGGTCAACCGAGGATAATTACGTGGCCATATGATATCTACCATAACCTAAAAGCATGGCCTCCCACGTATCTGAAGGTTTCTTGAGCACTTCCCAAAGATTCTAATTTCTAAAAGCAGGTTTTGACTATACCTTTATGTAAGGTGTCATTGTGACGTCTACATAGGATTGGTATATATTTGTATCCAAACTCACAAAGATATGTGTTGTTGTATTTTGCACGATAATTGTTGTAATAAAGTTGTAGTTGTTTTCCGTACCATATATTTGGCGACTCAGAATGGGTTGGATGGAATGGACCTATTTTGGGGGCGTTACAGTACTGTAATTTTTTGAGCCCCAAAATGTGCAATTATCGAAACTATATTTTTTTATAAATAGAAGCTCATTCTTCCTTCATTTCTCACTAATTCACCAAAGCTATAGAACATTTATTATAGAGAGAAATTATAGAGAGAAAGAAGAAAAAAAGTCTGCTACATTTCTATTCTAGTATCCAAATTTTAATTCTAAGGTAAGGGTATTATTTCTTTTTTGTATTCATGAAGAGAACTTCTATTATTTCATTCTTTATTATCTTTGTTGGAATAACTTTTGATGTATCTGAGTACCCTATACTTGGTGAAATTCTTACATTATTCCATTCTTTATTATTATTCTCGTTGGAATATTACATGCATGCGCTTTTACGCGGACGTAGTCTATCTTTATTATTCATTGGAATATCACATGCATATGTTTTTCTGTGGGACACAATTAATCTTTTTATTATTACATTGGAACATCACGCGGTGGCAAGTAATTTCACCGACTCTGTTCCGATTATTTATTATTACATTGGAATAACACAATACATCAAGCACCGCATGTATGGTGATTTCTTTTGTTATTCCATTCTTTATTATACTCGGTTAATTAAAGTTTTGACTTCATATTCCATGAAATTAGTGGATTATCTCGATATTTCAAGGCTCATCCAAAGATCTTTTCATGAAAATATTCTTCCGAGCATTCTTGAATTTTACTCTACAAAGAAGTATCGTGTTGATAATTTGGATTTATTAGTTCTGAATAAATTAATTCTTGAACTTGTTTTATTGAATTCTTATATCATTGTCATCATCCTCACGTTTATATTTTTGAAAGTCAAATCATGGCACTGTAGCGCGTGAATGGACTTGGTATGATTATGATCGGGATTATTGGTTGTAATCATCGTAGTAAATCTACAAATGATGTGGTAAAAGTCTTCATTGACCCGTAGAAGCATCATTGATGGATAGTTGTTGGCATGATCGCGACCATTGATGAATCACACGAATATCCTGGCGTGAAGTGGCATTGGATAATTTGTGGTCGTGACCCTAATGAAAATCTTCGTAACAGTAGTAGTCTGAGGATGATGTGAATTATTTATTAAGTTGAGTCTCCGATAAAAAGTGATGAAAAACCTTTTAAATCATAAAAGATAGTAGATTTTACTCTACTTGACTCTTTTTAATGGATTCATTGTTCATTATAGATTAAACTTGATGTCTATTGTATTTTATCGGTTTAACATTGTTAAAGACTAATGATAATTTATTCGCATTATCTTAGTCATAATATTTCTTCTTTGAAATTTAGTTGATTTCCTTTCTTTTACCGATTCTCTTGAAATGAGAATATAAGCTGGGACGAGTCGAACGGAGTGATCATCCGGATGATAAGATTAGTAGTTCTTACTATTACATTAAATAGTATGACAATAAATGTAATGAGGACTCCATCGGAGAGTGGATATTATACTGAAAGCAATATTCATTTAAACTCTCAATTTATGTTTTAATCGTATATTCACGACAGTTGTATTATTAAGTTGTATTTTATATTTTGTCATTAGTATAGTTTATTTCAAAATGGATGATAATATGACATTTTGGGAGGCGTCAATACAAATATCTCTATATTATACTCTCCGGTTTAAAATATAAATTATTTTTACCTTATATTTAAAGGTAAATAATTTAGTTTTATATAAAAAGAAGTAAACTCGTACTTTAAAACGAATCTAGTTTACTTTTCAAAATGCACAAGTGAGCGAGTCAATAAAAAAAAGATTTAAGATTCAGAATGTTTTCCCTTTCTTTTTCATCAATTTTGATTTTATTGACGAAGATTAATGTACGCAAGACAATAAAGTAATGATTGGGAGTGTTTTGTTGTAATTCATTCGGGTGTAGGGTTTAACATTTTAAAACCCTACAATTTTAGGTCGGCGGGTCTGATCTTGGCCAACCGAGATTATTACCTCAAATACTAAAACCCAACATACATACATACATACAGTCAGTCAATCACTCAGTCAGTCTTACCGACAAACGGAGGCGCCAACTGATTCTATTGCGAACTGCCTCTAATTTTTCGATTCCTGCCTATGCTGTAGCGAACTGAGTGTTCTTAGCTAATTCAGGCTATTCAAGTAGTTTTTGTATTTCTCTAAAAGATACATAATTGGGGGGTTTTGATTGAGAAATCAGCAGCCAGCAGCACGGAGAATCAATGGCATACCAAGGAGGAGGCGGTAGCTTGAAGTCGACCTCCATAAATGGAGTTAAAATGTACTCTGTAACTGCCCAAAACCGTTCCTTGGCCACTTGGCTTAATCCTAAGAAGCTCAGAGCTCTTCGTAAAGACAAAGGTCACCCAACCCCACTCCCCTGTTCACGTTTCTCTTATGTTCTGATATTCTTAATTTTCATATTCTTATTTGCTCTCTGTATTTTACTTTTATTCATTAGTTCTTTCTAATTTACAGAAATTGATATATTATATACGCACTAGTTTTTTTTTTTTTTTTTGTTAATTTAATTGAGAATATACTTCAAAACATTACTTAGGCATTATAGTATAGTCTTCTTACTCCATTGAATTCATTTCTGCTTTGTTTGTTGTAGACTATTTGCAAAGAGTGGATTTAATCCAGGACTTAAGGTTTGAAACTGCAACAACGAAAATTAAGGCAACCCCAGATGGAGAGTTTCTTATTGCATCAGGTGCTTTGGATTGATCATTATCTCTCTCTCTCTCTCTCTCTCTCTCTCTCGTACATCATAGGTGTACAAATTGCCAAATTTATAATGAGCATGCAGCATGCTGATTGATCTTGAATTTTAGGTATTTACCCCCCACAAGTCAAAGTTTATGAGTTGAGGGAACTTTCATTGAAGTTTGAAAGACATTTGGTGTCGGAGATTATTAATTTTGAGGTACCATTTCTTTGTGTTTTTGAGAATTTCATTATTGTCCAGCACAGGCAACCTGCTAGTAACCACTAACGTGCTAATGCCCACCTTATTAGATTTCTAGTTTAGAATTGTAATTCTGATTCTCTGTGTCAAAAAACTGATCTTTATAAGTGGATGATTCTCAGTTTAATGTGTCGAATTTGATCTAGCTAAAAAGAGTATTGTGCGAGAAAACCAATGCATTCATGCCGTAATTACTACAGTCTACAGATACTTTCATGTGATGCATTATTTACAATGAGTTGTATCTGGAATATTTGAATTTCATAATCTGCATATCTTACTTCTTTCTGGTCCTGTATTTTATTAAGCTGAATGAGCAGTTGTTTAGTAATTTGTGCATTACAAAAGGTATGAGATGAGAACACTATAGTACTGTGATATTTTGTAAGGTTAATTGGTAATTACGCTTAAATAGGTAAATATCTATTAGATTAGATGTCCTCAGTACGGTTAACTTATTAATTTATCTTCTAACAATCAAGGTTTCAGGATTTTCCAAGAAGGTTTCTGTCAGTTAAAAGTATATGGTTAACCATCTATTTTGTGATTTATTTACTAGCTGCTGGTGGGAGATTTTCAATAGGTGTTACTTTTAGACAGGAATAGAGTTTTTTTTTTTTTTTTTTATTTAATTATTTTTTGTTGCAAACTTATTGAGCGTTAATACAGAATCACATCTTTGTTCATGTGATACAAGTTTTTCTAAAAAGTGGTAAATTGATGTTTTGGTGATGCAATAGGTGTTGGGCGATGACTATTCTAAGATAGCATTTCTTTGTGCTGATCGTTCTGTCCGGCTACATGCAAAATACGGAAGCCACTACAGTCTGCGGATTCCTAGGTATTTATTTTCCCGTCTTATTCAATACTCTGCTTTTTTCCTTCTCATCTATGATAACTTTATCATTAGTACAATTATCTGTTTATCTCTTTGTGTCATCTTATAATAGAGTATTGATTGTGCAATTCATGTATAATGAATGTTCCATCATGCATTTAATGTTTGATTTATCTCTTTATGCTAATTTTTTGATTAAGAGCTATATAGAAGTCATTCATTGAATCTAGTCAGTTGTTGTATTTTGACATGCTAATTTTACACTTTAAAGAGTACAATCTGGCATTTTCTTCTTCTAAGGGGGTGTTTGTTTAGAGCTGAATGAAGCTGAATTTGAATGGCTGAATCGGTCAGTGCGTTTGTTTTGGTCTGAATTGGTAAGATGAACGAGCTGAATGGCTAAATCAGATTTTTTTAGCTGAATGAGCAGCTGAATGGTAAAAAAAATTAAAAAAATTAAAAAATTAAAAAAATATATTAACTATTATATTAAGTAATATTAAATAAATTTTGAATAATTTTGAATTTTTTTCAGAAGAGTAAAATAATAAAGTTTTGTCATTAAAATGTTTCAAACATGTCAATTATCAAACAATTTTTTTCATTCAGATTCAGATTCAGCTCATTCAGATTCAGATTTATTCAATTTTTATCAAACACCCCCTAAGTAGATGGCTCGTGATGTGGAGGGTGGGAAACATATGGGAATTTTTTTGAAAAGTCACAAAAATTTCATCTATATGATCTCGTATCACAAAAGTTATCATCTCCAGTTCTTTGCCACTTTATTTACGTTACAGGAGTTGAGGCCTGTAAACAGATTAATATGTGCTGGGTCCTAAACTCCTAGTTCTTTGACCTAGGCTTCTTCTAAACCCATCTGCCCCTTGGTCTTGTATGGTCTAATCTTCAGAGAAGCACAAATGAAGGTACTGCACACATGGCTATCAGCGGACCTAGGGCTCGGGTGACTTGTCAGGTGCAACTAGAGGTCTATTGTGGTAGTATTGGGAGCTTTTCCCAAGCTCCTACATTGAATGCTATTTGAGGTTCAGGATCTTGATATTTTCTTTTGTTTAATAAATAATAATATATTCACAAGGATGCAAAAGGGGCGACATTCCCATGTTGATACCACTCCTTAGAAGTTTCTAGCATCTTAGGCCCTAATTTTTTAATCAGTTTGCCCTATCTTAGGTATTACTAGCTCTGTTCATTTACAATTGCCCTATTTCCCCAAAACATCTTTTTCTAAATGATTTTGTTTTTCGTTTAGTCTTTTTTTACTAAGCAAAGCAGAGAATGAGAAGAGTCTTCTTATTAGTCTTCTTACTTCTTTCAACATTGCATTTATTAGTTTCCTTGAAGTGATTTAATTGTTTGGCATCTTGGACTTTCATTGTTTAACAGGATGGGAAGAGATATTGCTTTTGACTGCTGGTCTTGCGACTTGATTTGTGCAGCCTCTTCTCCAGATCTATACAGAATAAACCTAGAACAGGTTTATTTGTGAACTCTTTTCCATACTAGTTGTTAAAACTGATGACACACTTTCTTTTTTGCCTGTTTTAGTGGTTCCTTCAAAATCTATGACTACAAGAATCCACTTTACTGTCATTGTACATGGTGTCTAGTGGAAAAACAACTTGATAATGAATAACTTATCTGTTGTGATGAATTGAAACTGTGCATATAAAACTTCCAAGCATAGTGAAAATTTATTTCCGTTTGTTTGAGAACCAATATGGAAAATTGCTCTTGTTTAAGTGCTATTTTTGTATTCTATGGTGCCACTTAGGGAGGATTCCTTGTTCTCCCCATTTATCTTATTAATGCTATAAAATGAGCAAACAATTCGTGCTCGATTCGTCTCGCTCGACTAAAAATTCGATTCGAGCTCGACTCGAAATATAAATGAACCAAATATGAGCAAATTTTAAAGTTCGATAAATTACTCGAACCTCCTCAAATTGTAATTTTCTATTGATACTCGGATCATATTCGTTCGAAAAGTTCAAACGGTTTGGGCTCGATTCGAGATCGTGCTCGACTCGGTAGCTAAATGAGCCTCAATCAAACCTTATTTTATACTCGATAAATTTTGTGAACTAAATTTGAGCAACTCAATACTCGGTTCGACTCGGTTCATTTACATCCTTATATCTTATACTGTATTAATACAATCTGATTCTGTATTTTAAGAAAACAACAACAAATTTGTGGTTGAACAATAATCTAAAACAGAATAACTTTTAAAAATAAAAATTTGAAACAGAAGGCAGGGTATGGAACATGGTGATCCTCCTTGACATAAGATTATGCGACTACATGTTGGAAAATTTGGCCATGTCTATACAAGTTTACATGTGGTCAACAGTCTTTGTTTTCACATAATTACAGAGTTAACACTACTATCAAAGCTTGATTAATTTGGTCGCTTCCACTTCTCAATGTAAGATATCGCGAAATACTGTACCATTTTTATCTGTCATCCACATTAATTTGGGCATAAATTTTCAGTAACTGCTACTCTAGCCATATTGTGTCCTTGATGGAGCTTCATTTGGAGTTCCCTTTTCGAATTTACATAGGGATTGGAGGGCTGTGTACTATTCTGCGCTGCATGTTTCTTCTGCTGGTATTCCTTTTTTCTTCTTTTTGGGAGGATGCATTGTTCGCCCTTTGCAACATAATCTCTCTCTCATTTCTTTTAAAACTTCTTATTCACACTTTAAAAATAGTTTCTTTTTATAATGTCGAGTCTCTTGCCTCTCGCTGTCCTATTTATTTTTGGGATTTAGGGGAAATCTATTTTTTTTGTTACCTATGTGAATATAATTGGCAGTCATATAGCTTTTTTCTGCTCAAAGCAAAGGAAATATTCATATCTTCAATCACAATTTTTGAAGGAGTGCTGCGCTGTTATTGAACTCCTCTCACTTCATAAGATTTTAAAATAGTTTAATGAGTATGACTTGCACCAATACTGATGTGTTATGGTAGCTGATCGAGAATACATAATGTCATTTCTTTCTTCACAGGGACGCTTCCTCTCCTCACTTAGCACGCAGTCCCCAGCACTAAATGTTGTTTGTCGAAGGTTTGTAAATTTTTTTCTTGCCGAATGCTCTCTTCTATTTAACCTATATAAAAAAGTGCCCTCTTCCCCCACCTCCTGTATATTAGAAATATGTTTCCTTTGCCAACTGGCATGTGCTTCTCAGTCACCGATGCAGTTACTGTCTTGCAATTCAGCAAAGTTCACGGGTTAGTTGCTTGTGGCGGTGAGGATGGCTATGTAGAATGCTTTGACATGAGAACAAGATCTTCAGTTGGCAGGATCAATGCTGCTGCACCTGCTGGTGATATTGGGCAGGTAGTTCCTTTCTTCTTGACACTGATTTAGAAATTATGTTTCTATGAACATGTCACCACTTGGATCTGCAATATGATTTCATGTTATCCAATTTTCATGAAGTTCAATATGTATATCATGAAATGCTATATTTTTGTGGATCACCTGTGGGTGCTCTGCATCAGCAACATATATTTGCATCTGAAATTGATATTTTGATCCTAGTAATTTTTGATTGTTTGGAATTGTTGGATCACTTGCGGTAGATCTTAAAATCATTTGATCCCTCATTGATTCCCAGATATAAAACTGAAGCTCATGCTGATTTTATTACAACTTGTTAAAGCATAAAGAGGCTTTAGTACCCAGGGTTATATACGTATATTACTTCATACGAGTTTCCTTTTGTTGAGATGTGAGAACTCTCTGACAATGTGTACACATTGTAGGAGGTCACTGCAATACAGTTTGATGGAGATGGAGGCTACTTTATGGCTGTTGGAAGTAGTGCTGGAAAGGTATACTTAAAACTATCAATAGAATATTTGCAATTCATTGTAATTGTGTTATATCTTGTCTCATCTTGGAAATGCTGCCCATATAACTTCTTAACTCTACAAGCAAATGATTACTAATTTAGGGTGAAATCAGATCATTTTGTATGCAGAACTGCCACTTGATATGTCCATCACGTACCTGATGAAAAGGGTGTGTTGCCTCGAATATGGGGTTCTTTAACTTGAATGGCTAATATCTACTTCCCTTTTTAATGAATAATTAGAAATGGACAAACTTATCATCTTAGGGCTACATATTAAAAACATCTAATCTATGCAAAGAATATTTTGTATAATAATTTTGTGGTATGTTTATAAAGATTTTCTGGAGTATAGCTTATATAAAAATCAAGCGATTGTGAGACATTATTGATATGTGCACAAGAGTGGCGAAGGTAATTGTTGCTTGAAAATATAATACTTAGTGATGTGTTAAAATTATGTACTGCAAGTGCACATCGTCTATTGTAGATTTGGCAAATGCAGGTCGAACCGCAAAGACTAGATCAATTCTTTAATATCTTTAATTAATATTTTAGGCAAATTAGAAACAAAAATAGTGGAGAAGATTTATTAACTAAATTATGCAAAATATTAATTAATAACGGAAACTATTAATGAGAAAAGATATCTAGGAATCCGAATCCACTAAATACTAACATAATAAACAATTTCTTATTTTCCAAATTAATTCTCAAATTACTTTTTCTTCCCTTTAAAAATAATGATTCATATATAATTAATATGGGTAATAACAAGTTATGAAAAATTCACAGATTAACTGTAACTTATTAAAACCTCGCAATCAATATAAAAATTATATGCAATTTGTGTGAAGGAAAATATGAAGGCGAAAATAATTAGGCATTATTATCGGAACGGAAAGAAACTATGAATTATGAAATACCTAATTTCATCATCATCCTAAGTATTTAAAAATTTAGCTAGCCATGGAAATTAAAATAAAAACAAATAAAATTATTAATACTACAAATTGCATGAAATAAAAAATAAAACTAAAAGAAAAGAATTAACTTGTATTATTAAGGAAAAAGTGGTGCATGTGGTAGAAAAGAAAATTAATACCTATTCTGTTGATGTAAAGTGAATTAAAGAATAAAATAAATGAAGGATACGGAGATTGAAACCAAACAATAAAACTTCAAAGGACAAACATATTGGAAAACATAGAAAACAAAATAGAAAGCTAAGACAATTATATTGATACTTCAAAGCTGCTGACTTCCGTTCCGAACAAAAAAAAAGAAAATCTCTCTGCTCTTGCGAAAAACAAAGGAAAAGAAATAAAAAGTGGTTCCCCTCTCTCCAAAACAAGAGATTTATTTATAGAGAAAAATAAATTGTAACCTAATCTAAAATACATTTAACTTGGTCTTCTTTTCTCTATCTTCAAATTGACTCCAACTTCTTCATGATAATCCTCTAAGAGTCCCATGTTATCTTTAAAAGCTGGATAGTAATCTTTTATTTGCTCCCCAAGATAAACAAGATAAATCCTACAAAATCAAATAAAATGTATTAATTAAATAAAATAAACATACAAAATAATAAATATGGAAATATTAAAATGTATAATTAATGTGTATATCACTTAGTTTGGAACTGGAAGGTGTGACATGAGTATCATACTTATGCCTGAATTAGTACCTGATGACTTCTAAGATAAGATATATTAGTGTAGGAGAAATTAATGTAACTATCTTTCACTTTCTTTCCCTTATAAACAAGGCTCTGTATCGATTTTGTAAGCATGCATGAGCTCTCTAGCATACAACAATTCCATTCTTGTGGAAACATGCATTCTTTTACGTATATGTATTTTATGACCCAAGAAGACCTTCTCTGTTCATCTCTGTTTTCGAACTGCAAACTAACTTTTGCTACTATGCAGGTACTGATTTATGACATGCGGTCTTCATGTCCTTTGCGAGTAAAGGATCACATGTGAGTTAACTAGGCTAGATGATACTGTTTTAAATTGTATATACAGAGAAGGTGGTCTTTATTTTCAACTTCTGAGTTATTGATTCTTCTATTGTTATTATCTGTAGGTACGGCAGCCCTATATTGAATATCAAATGGCATCAAACTCTAAATTCTGAGCGACCAAAGCTTATCACCAGTGATAAGCATATTGTCAGGATTTGGGACCCTGAGACGGTATGGAAATTTTATTTTTCTTTCAAAATTTTTAATTGACTATTTTCTTTAATTTATAAAAGTACTCTTGGTATTTAGTCTCCATCTTTCACTTAGAAAAATATCATGAGATTATCTTTTATCCAAAAAAAAGTAATAATAAATAAAAATTCACGAGATTGCCTTCAAACTGCTATTTAAGTTGAAGCTGTCTCTCTAAATTTTTTACTCAGTTTCTCTCTTTACATTTTTATTTACTCACTAATAATTTTCTCTTTTCACTCTCTTTAAAGATTTTTTATCATATTCTCTCACCCTGTTTCAAAATTTCTATTCAATTATCAGTCAAAATGTTATTACTCACTTTAAATTCTTATTCTTTCCTTTTCTAAATCATCTTCTTTTCTCATGCTTTTTTTCTCTAAATTTTTTATTCATGCTCTGTCTCTAAATTTTTATTAACTTTAATTTTATTTCAATTTCTATTTCTACATTTTTTATTTACAAAATCTAATTTTTTCTCCTCTCTTCACTTTATCCCCCTAAAATTTTATCACCTGCTCTCACTTTCTCTCTAAAATTTATCAGCTTTTCTTTTCTCGTATTTTCTCTCTACATTTTTTATTTACTCTAAATTCTTAGTTGATTTTCTCTAACAATTTATTTTTTATCTCTATCTTTGAACCATTTTCTCTCAAATTTATATTCATTTTATTTTCTCTCTTACTGTTTTCCGCCTGTAACCATATTGTTAAATATTCTACTATTATAATAGTTTCTTTTGCTGTAAAAGTTAAGTGGGGCAATAAGAGTCTTTTTTAATTTTGTTTTACCTAAAGTCAGAGTCTCTGAACTCTAGTTATAATATGTTTATAATGTTTATCAGTTTAGTATGGTTTCTGGTTTCTAAAAAAAGTAAAAAATAAATAATATAGAAATTTATACGATTACATTCAATGAGTATATCAATTACCAAACATTGAAATGAGAATGTTACAAAAATTAACAAACAATCCCTGACATATCCAAAGGTTTGAATGGGAATAATTGATTCCCAGTATCCCTGGGCACCACATATCTAGGTATGAAATCCCAGTTCCCAAACTTACATACCTGTGTGCTAAACATGGCCCAAGTATCTTCTTGCAAGCTAGGGATGGTCTAGTTGTGAGGTTGAGTAAGTTCAGTTTCCATGATCGTTTGATCTGGCCAAGCAGATCGGTACAACACGAGCGGTGTGAGATTTACTTATGTAGGGTTTATTTGAAAATGAACGCTGAGAGCTTTTCTTTATTTAAGACGGGATTCTATATCTTAGTAGGATATTAAACTAACAATGATATTCGTGATGGTACTTAAAATGTTTGCTAAATACTTGTTAGTATATTAAACAAGAATCTTCCAGATCATTTAAATTGAAATTAGTAGCACTGTTTTAGATTGAATATGTGAATAATTTACGTACTGTAATTGTTTTAATATCATGAATATTATAGCTACTGAAGTTTGATATATTCTTTTACAATTGAATATTTCAGGATTTGATTGAGTTTTTTAATGTTTTCAGGGAGACGGCATGACCAGCATTGAGCCAGCAGCTGGAAACATAAATGATTTGTGTGTATTTAGTGAAAGTGGGCTGATGTTGTTGGCTCTAGACAGCAGCCAGATTCCTTCGTATTTTATACCTGCTCTTGGACCTGCTCCCAAGTGGTGTTCTTATCTAGAAAACTTAACTGTATGGATATTTGATGCGATTATGATCTCCAGTTACATGTCTTAGTAGTTTTCCTTATAGATCTTAGCAGTTGGTAATGCTACTTATTTGTGTCTCTCTTCGTAGGAAGAATTGGAGGAGGGTGCTCAAACAACTATTTATGATGATTTCAAATTTTTGATGAAAGAAGATCTCGAGAGGCTGAATTTGACGAACTTGATTGGCACCAATCTTCTAAGAGCCTACATGCATGGTTTCTTTATTGATTATCGGTTGTATAAAAAGGTGATGGCTTGTGTTTTGTTCTTATTTTTTTTTTGAAATTTGTACCTCCACTCCATTCAATGGTTTTAATTTATTAGGGAAATTTTTCTAACTACGAATCCGGGTTTGAGATAGTTTAGAGGAACAATTCTATACTTTCCAAAATAGTGAGATGTTTTTGTCATTGTTGTTGGTGTCAGTCGAACTCGATTTTGAGAGGTGTTGAAATTGCTACAAGTATTACAACTTGAAAAGTTAAGTTGTGATACTAAATATACCTTAATTTGGTCCCCAGACATCTAAAGTCAATCATACTTCCTCTCTCTAATAAATTTCCAGCTAACACCTTCTATGTGTACTGCCTTACCACTGTTTCCATCGCTATTTGATGCACTCATTACACCTACTTAAACAGCCTCTAGCACAGACCATCATCTCCCTAATTATATGTAACCCATCTGTTCTGCAGCCATACTTGTCATTTTCTCACAACTGCCCCCATTCTTGCAACACTATCATCACCCATCTGTCATCTGTATAAATCAACAAACTGCTCATCAGGGAAATCCCTACACCTTGTCTATATATACTATTGTTCGTCTTATGACTTGATTTGATTACCACTTGATCCACTAATCATACCTAATTAAGCAGCCTCCAGCACACACAATCATCACCAAAATTAAATGTAACCAATCTGTCCTGCTACCATACTCGCCATCATCTCACAACTGCCACCACCCATCTATCATCTTCATGAATCATCAAAACTCCCAACAGGGAAATTCCCTTGTTCAGTAAACCCAGCCCTAGACCTTGTTTAGGTACACTAGGAGTACGTATACATATATGAATATGCATGGGCGTCCTTCGTGTTTGAGTTGAATATGTATATTGGGTGGATGGGTTTTCTGATGGTTATATGTCCAATAAGCCTGGTATTTCAATGGAATCTTTGTGGATATAAACTTGAATACACACAAAATGGGATCTCAGTTGAGGAAGGAAAAAAGCAGGGGCCAATAGAGAAAGGAAACATATAATTCAGTCTCAAGTTAAAAGTGAAAGTAGAGGGAGGGAAGAGAGCAGTGATGAGTTTGTATGGGGGAGATGTTGAAGTTTGGTGGTGGATTTTCTGGGGATAGAGATAATGGGCAAAGTTGATCTGTGATCTTTTCATGGTGATTGTTTGGTAGTTTTGGTAGTTCTTGGTGCATGACAGGTATGTGAGTTTCATCTAACTGCTTGGTAGACATGATCAAGTCTTGAGGGCTATAGTATCCTATGTAAATTTTGTGAAGATGAAATTAATACTTATAAAACAAAAGTTGGCATATTTTAAAAAATTGGAGCAGGTTAGATAAAAGGTTGCCATTGACTAGCTTATTAATCCAAAAATAAAAAAAATATCATTAATCCAGAATATTACGCAGAGTCCCATAAAGCAAGAAATGTAAACCACAAGAAAATGAACGAAGTTTTCAAAAAAAGAAGATACCTAGGTATATTTTATTTCTTCCCCCTTTTTTTGTTTTAAATTTTATTACTGAGACTTAAACTAGGCCCTTTACCACAAATTTTGGTTTCCTTTTATTTTCATAGAGTAAACTGTGTGTTTATCAGAAGTACTTGCAGTGTGTATTATTGGTTCTACAGAACATTGAAAAAAGGTTTGAAAGAATTTAAAATGGAGTGTTTTGCATTTGTACTTTTTTTCTTAACAGGCACAAGCATTGGCAGATCCCTTTGCATATGATACATATATAGAGCGACGAAAACAGGAGAAACTGCAAGCTGAACGTGAATCACGTATTACGGTAAGTTTCAAATTATTAAATTTTGGGGCATGGTGGTCTAAAAATTGAGTTGGTCTTGTAAATTACCTCCGCTTTCCAAAAAGAACTTTTGTATTGCAGGTTGTACTAATAAAAGATTCTTGCAATTAAAGCTCACAAGATGAATGGTTAATATAACCAGTTTACTAACGTGGGCATGTTCTCATACATATGATTGACTGCAAGTCCTCTGAATAAACTGTTGTGCTGCTCTAGCATGAGGTGTTATGCTTACCACAGAGTGGTAGGTGCAAAATACAAATAAAATAATATCCGATGCTACTTTAATTTTATAACTTTGAGCCTCATTTACCCTTATGTTTTGTAGTTTATCGTAGTCTTTCTCGACTGACTGATATTTGTGAAAGATTTAATACTAATTGTTAGTGCGAATTGCACTTTTAAATAATGGTTATATCCAACACTAAGATGTCTTATTAAACTTTCTATATAGTGTTCTATTTGTCAATTTATTGCCATCAGGAATAGTGGTTTAACTGCCCAAAACCACAAAAAGGCCATTTCCCTTGTATATGTGAACATGAAGACATTTGATCTGAAATTTTGGTTAAGACTTTCTTTTTACTCAAGAGTTCTGTTAATCTGTCAAGAGATCATAGACAGAGTTCAGTGATTATCAATTTCTTTTTGTTACTTATATTTTACCCTTGGTATGCAGAATTAAATTCTCATTTTCTTGAAATTGACTACAATTTTCGTCTGTTGGTACTTTTTTAAGAAAATATAATTATTTGTGGATCCATTTTACAACTATGGTAATTGTAGGGGTGAGGAAACTTTTGCATGGGCATCAAGTATTTCTTCTGTTTTATGTTCCATCAGTTAGTCTCTAAAATTTTGGCTACTAATGTATCTTTACACCTTATCCTTGTTTTTCTTGCAGATTAAGAGGAAGCTACCTAAAGTTAATCGTGTTCTTGCAGCTCGTCTCCTTGAAAACGAAGAAGCTGAAACTGTAAATAATGACACTGTTGATCCTGATACTAAGAAAAAATCGAAGAAAAAGAAGGGCCTAACTAGTGAAGTTATGAAAGATGAGCGATTTGAAGCCATGTTTAAAAATGAGGTATTGGATTTATGTACTTGATTTTTTATTTATTTATTAATTGAAAATAAGGTGTACATGGTGCTCAATTGGACCTACGACAGAACTTATTTTAAAAAATGAAAACCACATATTTGGAGCAGTAAGCAGCATTGTTGGAGGTGACCAATATCCTCTGAGTGAATTATATTCACAAGCGTGCACGCATGCGTGCAAACACACACGCACACACTCATTTTTCCGTGATTGTGTGTGTGTGTATATATATATATATATATATATATTTATATAGCGAAGTACTACAGCACCCTTATATATTGATCTCAACGAGTTTTGTTGTTATGATTTTGCCAGCATAGTGTGTATTAATAAGTCAAAATAGAATTCAAAGTATAGTCAGGAGTTGCAACAAAAAAAGAGTTCATTTGGGAGTTTGTAATATTAGCTAGTTAATTGTTTGTCTCATTTTATTTATATGAAAGCTAGACTCCTAAAGCAATAGCTACTTTCTTCAAGAATCATTAAGTTGCATCCTTCTGATTCTTTCTTGCAGGACTTTGAGGTTGATGAATTTTCGCGAGAGTATCTTGCTTTGCACCCTCTGGCACCCAGTACGCAACCCTCTTTGGTGGAGGAGCATTTTGAGCCTGTTATGGAAGATGAGGATCAGAGCTTGAGTGATTCTGATGCTCCTGCAACACCTGAGTCATCAGATGATGAACATGCGAAGGGTAGAAGCAACTCTGAAAAGAAATCTCGAGTTCCTAGGTGAGATGTTTTTTTCTTTCTTGTACTCGACTTAACGTACTATCAGCTGTTCAGCATAAATCTGTTTCATGCATAGGCATATTTAATTAGACACCTATGGAATGGTACTAGTTTCTATTTGCATATTATCTAAGGACTACTTTAACTGAGCTTTATGTCATTGTAATTGCATTTCGTTTTTGTCGACCTCTCTAGCATTTAATCTAGTCAGTCAAATTGGCATGTGAAAGAACTACTCTATTCCTGTTTTTAAAAATAAAAATAAAAATTATCGTCCTTTCTTTTCTTCAGAAAATATAATTTTCAACTCTGTTTATTTAAATCAAACTAAGATGCTTTGATATCTAAATGAGACCAACCCAGTGTATTCCTTTACTCTTTGTTCATATTCCAGAATTGGTGTGAATGTAATGAAATCTTTATAAACCATTGATTTTCAAAAAGATGAAAAAGTTTTAACCATAAGCATTCTGTAGTATTAATCCTGAGCTAAACCTGCAGATTGTATGAAGTAAAGGATGAGCGTCATGCAGAAGCATTCTGGAACCGTGTTTCACTTGCGAAGGAGGCCGCTCTTACTTTAGGAGAAAGGGTGGGAGCTCTGACAAACAGGCATCAGGATTCACGTAGATCCAATAACGTCAAGTCTGGACCAGGAGGATCACGAGAGATTTCTTTTATTCCTAGAAGTTCGGCGAAGTACATGGAAGATGATGTGGACATGGAAACACACCGTGAAAAGAGAAGGGGAGTACAATCATTGAAGATGCAACCAGATGGATACAGTTTTCGGGGCCGTGGCAGAGGAGGGGGTCGTGGAAGAGGAGGGGGAGGGGGTCGTGGTAGAGGAGGGGGTCGTGGAAGAGGTCGACGGTGAATATATATGCTCACACACACACGTAAAGGTGGTTCATTTTTGCTTTTGATCTCAGCTTTTAGAGCCCATGGAGAAGAGATATAACCAAGATCTCAGAGGTGATCTGGGTGTTGGTTGCCGTCCTCTCTTCCTGTTGTTTGGTGCGTCACGGGGTAATTGAGTTTTATTAAAACAAGATAGTTTTGTAAGGTTTATTTATCTCGACTGTTATTCCTAGTGAGTACTGTGACTTTAGGACATAATGTTTTTTTTTCCCCGATGGGATATGTAGTATATATAGAGATATACAGAAGAAACTAATTAATTAAGCATATATTCCAGCTAGCCAGTGTCATGTTTGGTAAAATACATACCGGAGCTACAAAAGGAAGTAGGAAGTGGGAAGTGGGGAGACTAATTCAGTTCATCCACGAGTTTACTTTAGCTTTTTGAGGCATTATATATATACTGAATGTAGAGGGATTATAGGTAGGTACGTACGTACGGTCTTCTTCTTTTGTTAAATGCCTTCCTGCCTGCCTAGCACTTCTTTTGCATTAGAGAAAAAACAAAACTTTTACCTTGACATCCCTGATTCCATCACCCGGTCATCCACGACAAGAAGACGGTCGTATACTTTAGGAGGTAATTGAATAAGGGCAGTCATTCTTCTCTTCTCATATGAGCTATGAGTTACTGAGTTATTCTTACGCTCTAACACTCGTTGTATGGCTAAGATATAGCTCTTTAAGGCCCCTTCTTATGTATGTTTGTGTCTGAATGTTTCTTAATTCACCTACCTCTATTCGGTCAGAGGATTTTAAATTGTTTTTTGCTTTTTAATCGTTAAGATAGAAATTCAAATCTTAACTATTAAGAGTTGTCTCTTAATATTTTATTTAAAATTTATGAACAAAAAAAATCTTAACAAATATTGTACTCCTTCAATTTCAAAATTTTCAAATAAAATTTTTAAATAACTCAGAGGTTAAAATGATAAAATAATATCATTTAAATGGTTTATACTTAGTTATCAAACAGTTTTTTAGATTCAAATGTTATTTTATTTAGATAATTTAATTTATTAAGATGTATTAACTCAGTTTTATCAAACATCAACTTAACTTCTATAATGGTATGCCTTTAATTGCCCTACCAAAAAAGCCAACCCAACCAATCCTTTCACTCAAACAAGCATAAGAGTGACCAAGGCAACTTCTAAAATAATTAAGAGATATTAATAGTCATATAATAGAGGTGTTAATCCTTGATAAGCAAAGCAAACTGGTTTAGTTAACTTTATCATATAGCGTATAAATTATGTGGGGGTAAGATAATAATTTTATAAATTTTAAAAGACTAAATAAAAAGATAAAAAATATTAATATCAAAATAGTAACATAACTAAAGACATAATAATACCACGGTAGACATGCTCTCCTTACTATATTATACTCCCTCCGTTCCAAATTAATTGTTCAGTTTTGACTTTTTTAAGTCAAATTGACTATTTTTAGTATTAATAATTAAGCATATATAAATATATTTCTAAAATTATAAAAATTGGAGTTAGTAATAAATTGTATATATATATTTTTTTGTTATAATCTCTTCACCTATATTTTAGCAAAAATAATAAAAAGATTAGTTTTAAAAATGGTCAATTTAACTTTAAAAAATCAAAACTGAGCAATTAATTTGGAACAGAGAAAGTATTTCATTCTAAGGTCAATGATGAGGCAGGCATATTCTATGTAGTATAAATTTTCTTATCGTTTCTCATTCTGTTGTTTTTAATATAAGACATTTTAAAGAAATTTTTTATTCTTTAATATATGACGTTTTAAAATTTCAAATAAACATTAATTGTTTAGTTTTCAATATTATTCCAAGTATTAAATATAATTTTGAGTCTCATTATTTTTTGTCCAATAAATAACAATCTTTTTTCTAATACAAGAGTAATATAAACATTTGATATTATATTTAATATTATATAATTATTTTCTTAATCTTGTACACAATTCTAAAAAAATCTTATATTAAGGGACTGAAGAAGAATATGTCATCTCACTTTTATTTATTTATTTATAAAACATATTAGTTCCAACAATTAATGACGACCCCTTGAAACAAACTAACCTAAAATGCCAACATTAATTCTCCTCCTCTTTAGTTTTCTACTAAGATAAATAATATTATTTTCTTTCAATACTCGTAAGTGATATCATTTTATTTTATACTTCATGTTATGTAAGTGATATTATTTAATTTCATATTCCTTATAAATTTAAATTTACTATGATAAGTACTATTGCTTCTGTAATTCTTAAAATAATTAAAAATTCTTTGAGGTTTGTGCTTCATCTAATATTTTTTCACTAGAATATTGGTCTGAACTTTCTTATTAAATTTTAATCTTTTCATTTCGGGATACTATTCATCCGTGTTACTATTCATGCTGGAGGGTTACTATTCATGCCGGAGTACTATTCACGATGAATTTTAGTTTTTTTTTCTTTATTATCTTTGAAATATGAATTTTAAATATCATTCTTGAATTTTACTCGACAATTGGTGATCATGTTGATAAGTTGGACATTTTTGAAGTACTCTGGATAAATTAAATTATAAATCTCTAATATTTATCTTTGATCTCACTTGATTAATTCTTTATATCATTGACATCATCATCATGCTTATATTGTGATGAAAGTCATCTTTGACTCGTAGTACAAATATGAACTATTGATTGGTTTGATTAATTATGACCAGAAATTATGTATTGGTATAATCATGCCCTTTAATGTTACAGATAAATGTTTCTGGTGAAAGTCTTCTTTGGCCCGTACTGTGAGACCCCAGATTTTATCAATAAAGATTTAAATTTTGTCGAAATAATTTTTTAATATTATGGTGTGAATTTAAGATAATATTATAGTTGTGGGTAGTATTTATAAATTTTGCAAAGTATGCAAGTTGTTATAAAATATTCGTTTGGTGGGGAATATTCTTTTTTTTGGGAATATTAAATACGACGACTCAATCATTAAGTGGACCCCTAACGGAAGTATTGTCAGTAGTTAGAAAACGACAAAATTATCTTTCTATAAAAATAACTACAGAGGTGTTACCATTAAAACCATTGAACTACCCAGTAGTAAAAGTACGATGAATACGTAGTTGTATACTAGCACACGATATTGATTATTAATGCTTACGTGAGAAGTCACTCAAATTTATGCTCAATTATTGCTACAAAGAATTCTTTGCATCATATCTCTTATATTATTGATTCAATTATTGTCACAAGATCATCTCGTATAATATGTTATAGTATTAAATCAATAATTGAGACGACAAGTTATAAATAATTAATATTTGTTGAAAGATTAAATATGTGTTGATTAAAAATAAAATAATTTGTGGTAATATTTATTGATCCTTGATGTATATAAAGAGTCATTATGAGACATTTGTGGTAAGTTTGATTATTTTATGGGGGCCCATATGTCATCATCTAAGAGTCTCTTCAACAATAGTAATTACCTTCGTCGATAGTAATTACCTTTGTGAATAGTAATTACCTTCGTCAATAGTAATTACCTTCGTCAATAGTAATTACTTTTGTGAATAAATAATTACCTTCGTCAATAGTAATTACCTTTGTGAATAGTAATTACCTTCGTCGATAGTAATTACCTTTACCAGGCGGCCAAACCACTTGTCGTTTCACATTACAAAGCGTCGAACCACTTGTCGTTTCACATTAAAGCGATCGAACCACTTGTCGTTTCACACATTACTGAGCGTCAAACCAATTTTCTTTTCACATCACCGATCGTCAAGCCACTTGCCTTTTCACGTGGCGGTCTTTAAGCTAGAAATCTTCTATAAATAGAGGCCTAGTGCTTCATTATTTTTCACTTAATTCAATGAAACTCTGTAGAGAAACTATAGAGAGAAAGAAGAAAAAAGTATTCGCTACTTCACACTCGCCAATATTGAGTTCTTCTAAGGTAAGGGATATTATTTGTTGTACTGTAATGGGTGTTATTCTTTCTTCTTGAAGAGAACTTCGTTATTCCATTCTATATTATTCATTGGAATAACTTTGTAAAAGTGGCATACCCTATACATGACTTGTGACACGGCGTACCCTATACTTGGTGAAATCCATTTTGTTATTCCATTGCTTATTATTACATTGGAATAACTGTATACGTGGTTTACCCTATACTTGGTGACATTCTTCTATTATTACATTGGAACATCCACATGCATGTGTTTTACACAGGACTGGTTAAAATCTTTATTATTCTGTTGGAACATCCATGTCGTGTGTTTTACAGGACGACGGTTCCGTCTTTATCATTCTCATTGTTGGAACATCACGCTTGATTGTGAGTTTCACGACACGTTCCGTTATTATTATTCTGTTGGAATAACTGCCTACATCAAGCACCGCATGCATGGTGATTTCTTTTGTTATTCCATTCTTTATTATACCCGGTTGGTTAAAACTTTGACTTATACTCCATGAAATTAGTAGAATATCCTTGATATTTGCGTTTCATCCAGTATCTTTTCATGGAAATATTCTTCTGATCATTCTTGAATTTTACTCTACAAAACAGTATCATTTTGACAATTTGGACGTTAATAATTCCTGGATAAAATAATTCTTGAACTTGTTTTATTGAATTATTATGTCATTGTCATCATCCTCATGTTATATTATGTTATCTTCGGCTTACGTGTATAGATGAACTTAGTATGATTATGACCAGTGATCATTCGGTATAATCATGGCTTGTTATAAATGATGTGATAAAAGTCCTCGGTGGTTATTCTGTAATGCGGTGATGGATAGTTTTGGTATGATTATGACTGAGGGTGATTCTAAAGATAGTCATCGTGACCATTGATAATTTGATGAATATCCTTGTCAGTAGTCAAGCGGGGTGATTCGATGATGTGGATTATTTATTAAAAGTGAGTCTCAAATTTATAATAGTGATGAAAAACCTTTTAAAACCTAAAAGATAGTAGACTTTATTCTCTACTTGACTCTTTTAATGGATTCGCTTATTCATTGCAGATTAAACTTGTTGTCTATTGTATTTTATCGGTTTAACATTTGTTGAAGGCTAATGATAAATTATTCGCATTATCTTAGTCATAATATTTCTTCTTGGGCTAGTTGAGCTCACCCTTTCTTTCACCTATTCACTTCGTGAAATGAGAACATAATCGGGACGAGTCGGGAAAGGAGTAATGGTCCGGAGGATAGCATTAGTAGTCCTCACTATTACGTGAAATAGTGTGATAATAGTAGTAATGAGGACTCTGTTGAGTTTGTATAATATCTAGTAGACAATATTTGTATTCAAACTCACGTTATGTCAGATATTATACCTGACGATTATATTAGTAAGTTGTATTTGAACTTATGTACCATGTAAGTGGCGACCCAAGATGGGTGGACGTATACCCAATTTTGGGGGCGTCACGGTTGGTATCGAGCTTAGGATATGATCCCCGGGTGAGATGTGAGATAAGAACTAGAGAGGGAGAGACGGGAATACCTTCGCTAAGTATGACCTACCTAAGTTTATTTGGTATTTGATTGGTCACGAGAGTATAGTGATAATATATTGCATGTCAATTAACCCTTATTTTGTGGCGGTGTTTGAAAATGGCATCGAGAATGTTGAGAATAAGAATGGAACATGTGAGATCGTTGATTCTCCATGGATCAATAATCGGGACAATGTGCAACAGGATGGCGATAATCCTCCGTAAATAACAACACCGATCAATTGATTTAACGACCAGACGTTTAAGAAGTTTTAGAATTCATGCAACATCAAAGCGTAAAAGCGATGCATCCAAAACGTAGGTGGAAACACGGAAAACTCTCTGGCGGTCACCGCTAAACAATTCAAGGAGTGGGACCACCGGAGTTTAAGGGAAGAGCAAAACCACTTCGGCGGAAGCATGGATAAAGCAGATTACCAAGATATTTGATGTCTTGGGATGCTCGAGGAGCAAAAGGTTCCTTTTGCCGCTTTTTATGTTCTTGTGAGAAAGTGATTCATTGGTGGGAATCAGTAAAAACGACTCAACTTCTTTCAGATCAAGATATCTTGGGAGAAGTTCCAGAGTCGCATTCAACGACAAATACTTTCCTAAAAGTATTCGCCAAATGAAGGAGGTGGAGTTTATCAAGTTGGAACAAAACAATACGACCGTAGTGTCGTAATACGAGGCAAAATTTATGAGTTATCACGGTTTCATGGCCCCACTGGTGGATAATGAAGAGAGAATGGCGCGAATGTTTTAAGAGGTTTGAAGTTGCAGAGATACGTCAACATCTTATTTCTCATAAAAGCTGCGTTTTATTCGGGATGTTGTAAATAGGCTCGATTAGTGGAGCGCGATAGCAGTCAGTCAACGCAACTAAAAGAAGCGGCAAGCAAAATTATAATACCAGCAAGAGTAGTCATCAAGCGGTGACAACAAGCGTGGAGGAATCAATAAAGCAAATATGGTAACCACCGGTGGTAATCGGCCAAAACAATAAGAATGGACATTTCAAGAAAAGGAGATTCAACAATGATGGAAAGACGTCAAAGACCAAAGACCCGTTGTTAAGGAAGGAGAAAGACCACCTATCATATGCTTCAAATATGGAGGAGAGGACACATCGATCCGAATCTGCGCTTACGCAGTCAAAGCATGTTATAATTGTGGAAAGAAGGTCACTTAGCTCGATTTTGTCGTTTCTCAAGATAAATTCAACTAGGATGGAGGCACCAAAGGTCATCCCTGCATAAACCAAAGCCGGTAGTTTAAGAGAGAGAGTTTTTTTTCGTGACGAGGAACCCGAATAAAATTATCACGGGTAAGTTAATCATAAGCTTTTGCGAAGTCTATACCGCAGTGTTAGACACCGATTCTACCCACTCTTTTATTTCACCTAGTTGTGTTCAACGTTTAAATTTGACTCAAGAAGTTAAACTTTGACTTATTGGTTGAAACTTCGTTAGTAGGAGCCTTCGTTTCGCTTACTATTTTTAAATCTTGTTTGATTCAAATAAACATTTTCACGTTACATTCGCCGATCTTATTTTTTGAAAATATTTGCCTTTGATGTGATTTTAGGAATCAATTGGTTAACTACTCATCATGCTTTTCGTAAGGTTGTTAGCTTTTATATTCATAACCAACTTGTTGTGCGTAATTCAAAGTAACCAAACCACTAAAGTCAATCATTGTCATATCAAACCATAAGTAAAGAGCCCCCGATCCTTTCGTTGTTGACTTCCTTGTGTGAAATGCAACGAAGCCGGACTTTACAGAGGCGACGTCGTGGATCAAGATGGCAAGTTGATAGGTATCATTGTGAGGTGCTATCCGAGTTAAGGGATAGAAGTCACAGTTGGTATTAATGTGACGTCTTGCCCAAGTCTTGGGACGAAATAATGATTTTGAATGATATTTCTATCATTAATAAATTTCTTGGCGTATTCTTGAAGACTTCCTAGCCTACCCTAAAACGTGAAATCGAATTTTGTATTGAATTCAATGACACAAAAAACCCATTTCTTAAACCTCAAATATTTCTTCAACTAAAAGGATCATTTACGTGGATTATGATGAAAGTCATAATAAAAGTATAGAACTGATGAAAATCATGGGTATATGAAGTATTAGTAAGTTTTAAGATGAGTTATGTTGGTTAGTATGTGAAAACATGAAAGTTTCTTAGAAATCACAAAGAGTTGAAAATCGATTTTGGTGAAAAACGTAACATGAAATTCAATTGACCATATCTCCTATTATATTTTGAATTTTGAGTGTGATCAAGTCCTAGAGTTAGATCTATGAGTTACCTAACTAATCCAAGTGGAATTACTAGAAAAGGTGTTGTAGATTTTTGTGTGGACTGATTTTAGCAAAGGAGTGCAAAGCTGCAAAACCAAAAAGTCACGCCATGATTTTAGAGGGCTGTTTCGGCCACTTAAGTTATGAGGAAAATTCTGGCCTTTTGGGACATGAAAAGAATATGGTATAAAGTACCTCCTGTCCAAAATGACCTCATTCGACTTAAAATGAGCAAGTTATGACTATTTCAATATTTAGGTTTTTCCGATTTAAAATGCTATAACCGGAGTTCTATAACTCCGATGACCATGAAATTTAAACTGGAGGCTCACATTAACATGTGTAAGGTCCTGCCAAGATTTGGGAATTTTTGGAGTTAAACTTGAGGTAGCTAATTTGTTAAGGAATTAATTAGAAATTGATTTTTGAAAAATAGTAAATGAATTTTAAAAATTCCGAGAAAAATATATTTTCATTATGGGACTATATTATGCTAAATCCCAGAAAAAAAATATTTTTGGGACTGATTTAGTATTTTTCATGAAAATAGTTTAGTTACGAACATATGAGTTAAATATGTTATGTGAAGTAACAAAGTTGAAAATAGGATTTTATGGCTAGAGAATCCTATATAGAGTATATGCATATTTTTTTGAGGGATTGGTGATGATATCTTATGAGTATGGCATTTTTGAATGATTAAATGCATTATATGGTAAAGCGTAAACAATTGAAATAAATTGTTTATAAATTTAAGAAGTGATTAAAATATTGTTATAATATTAATGATATTAGATTATGAGATTATTAAGTGATTGATAACATGGGGATATTCTTGAACTCGGATAAATTATATTATAAATGTTTAATATTTATCCTTTATCTCATTTGATTGATTCTTTATATCATTGACATGATCCTCATGCTTATATTATGTTGAAAGTCATCCGTGTGGCTCACGTATGCATAGATGGACTTGGTATGATTATGACCGTGATTGTTAGGTATAATCATGACCGTAATTGAAAACACGATTATATCTTTGCACGTAGTGCATGGATAATTTGTGGTCGTGATACTAATGAATACACGATTATCTTTCGCACGTAGTGCGTGGATAATGGATAATTTGTGGTCGTGATACTAATGAATACACGATTATCTTCGCACGTAGTGCATGGATAATTTGTGGTCGTGATACTAATGAATACACGATTATCTTTGGCCGTAGTGCATGGATAATTTATGGTCGCGATACTAATGAATACACGATAATCTTTTGGTAGTAGTCATGGATAATTCGTGGTCGTGATACTAATGAATATCCTCGCCGTAGTGCGGGGATGATTCGATGATATGGATTAATTATTGAAATGAGTCTCAAAGAATGAAATATTAATTCATGGATGTGGTAAAAGTCATCTTTGGTAGTAGTGCATTGATAGACTTGGTATGATTATGACCAAGATTATTCGGTATAATCATGATCAGATTGAAAACACACGAATATCCTCGGCAAAGTGGTGCATGGATAATTCGTGGTCGTGATACTATTAAGTCGCTGCGTCAAAGATTATTGGTTTTATGATTGTATATCTTTGGCCAGTAGTGCAAAGATGAATTGTGAATAAATATCTTTGGTAGGATTGCAAAGATGAATTTAATGTTTTCAAATGATAAAGGTATTCAAGGTATCCTCACCTCTTTATCATACCAGTACGCATCCTAATTTCGAGGGCTTAAATTCCATAAGGAAGGAGATTGTGAGACCCGTGATTTTATCAATAAAGATTTAAATTTTGTCGAAATAATTTTTTAATATTATGGTGTGAATTTAAGATAATATTATAGTTGTGGGTAGTATTTATAAATTTTGCAAAAAAGTATGCAAGTTGTTATAAAATATTCGTTTGGTCTGGGGAATATTCTTTTTGTGAGGGAATATTCGTGACGACTACTACTCAATCATTAGTGGACCCTATTAACGGAAGTATTGTCGTAGTTAGAAAACCACAAAATTATCTTTCTATAAAAATAAACAGAGGTGTTACTGTTAAAACCGTTGAACTACCCCGGTAGTAAAAATACGAATGTCGCGTAGTTGTATACTAGCACACGATATTGATTATTAATGCTTACGTGAGAAGTCACTCAACCTACGCTCAATTATTGCTACAAGAATTCTTGCGTGATCATATCTCTTATATTATTGATTCAATTATTGTCACAAGATTATCATCGTATAATATGTTATAGTATTAAATCAATAATTGAGACGACAAGTTATAAATAATTAATATTTGTTGAAAGATTAAATATGTGTTGATTAAAAATAAAATGATTTGTGGTAATATTTATTCAATCCTTGATGTATATAAAGAGTGCATTATGAGACATTTGTGGTAAGTTTGATTATTTTATGGGGGCCCATATGTCATCATCTAAGAGTCTCTTCGTCAATAGTAATTACCTTCGTCAATAAGTAATTACCTTTGTGAATAGTAATTACCTTCGTCAATAGTAATTACCTTTGTGAATAGTAATTACCTTCGTCAATAGTAATTACCTTTACCGAGCGCCAAACCACTTGTCGTTTCACATTACAAAGCGTCGAACCACTTGTCGTTTCACATTACAAAGCGCCGAACCACTTGTCGTTTCACATTACAGACGTCGAACCACTTGTCGCTTCACATTACAAAGCGTCAAACCACTTTTCTTTTCACATCATCGATCGTCGAAGCCACTTGCGCTTTTCACATGGCGGGTGCTAAGCTAGAAATCTTCTATAAATAGAGGCCTAGTGCTTCATTATTTTTCACGAATTCTTTGAAACTAGAGAGAGAAACTATAGAGAAAGAAGAAAAGTATTCTCGCTACTTCACCTTGCCAATATTCGGTTCTTCTAAGGTAAGGATATTATTTGTTGTAAAGTAATGGGTGTTATTCTTTCTTCTTGAAGAGAACTTCGTTATTCCATTCTATATTATTCATTGGAATAACTTTGTAAAAGTGGCATACCCTATACACGACACTGTACACGCAGATACCCTATACTTGGTGAAATCCATTTTGTTATTCCATCGCTTATTATTTCGTTGGAATAACTCGTATAATGGTTTACCTATACTACTTGGTGACATTCTTCTATTATTACATTGGAACATCCTGCTCAGATGTTTTACACAGGACGACCGGGTCCGTCTTTTATTATTCGCATTGGAACATCCCATGCTCGTGTGTTTTACACCGGACTGGTTCCGTCTTTATCATTACATTGAATATCCTATTCGTGTGTTTTACATCGGATCCGGTTCCATCTTTATTATTCGGTTGGAACATCACGCCGGTGTGAGTTTCATTCGACCGTTCCGTTATTATTATTCTCGTTGAATAACTTTTTCATGCATCAAGCACCGCACGCACGGTGATTTCTTTTGTTATTCCATTCTTTATTATACCCCGGTTAGTTAAAACTTTGACTTCTATACTCCATGAAATTAGTAGAATATCCTCGATATTTGCGTTTCATTCAAAGATCTTTTCATGGAAATATTCTTCCGATCATTCTTGAATTTTACTCTACAAAACAAAGATCATTTTGACAATTTGGACGTTAATAATTCTTGGATAAAATAATTCTTGAACTTGTTTTATTGAATTATTATGTCATTGTCATCATCCTCATGTTATATTATGTTATCTTGAACATTTACGTGTATAGATGAACTTAGTATGATTATGACCGAGGATCATTCGGTATAATCATGGCTTGTTATAAATGATGTGATAAAAGTCCAGCCAGTATTCTGTAATGCGTTGATGGATAGTTTTTGGTATGATTATGACCGGGGTGATTCTAAGATAGTCATGACCATTGATAATTTGATTAATATCCTCGTCAGAAGTGCGAGGGGTGATTCGATGATGTGGATTATTTATTAAAGTCGAGTCTCATTTATAATAAATGATGGAAAACCTTTAAAACCTAAAAGATAGTAAACGTTATTCTCTACTGACTCTTTTAATGGATTGCTTATTCCATTTGTAGTTAAACTTGTTGTCATTGTATTTTATCGGTTTAACACGCTTTGTTGAAGGCTAATGATAAATTATTATGCATTATCTTAGTCATAATATTTCTTCTTGGGCTAGTTGAGCTCACCCTTTCTTTCTTTTGTTCTCTTGAAATGAGAACATAAATTTGGGACGAGTCGGGGAAAGGAGTAATGGTCCGAGGATAAGATTAGTAGTCCTCACTATTCGTGAAATAGTGTGATAATAGTAGTAATGAGGACTCTGTTGAGTTTCAGTATAATATCTAGTAGACAATATTTGTATTCAAACTCACAGTTATGTCGTATTGTACACGACAGTTATATTAGTAAGTTGTATTTGAATTTATGTACCATGTAAGTGGCGACCCAAGATGGGTGACGTATACCTAATTTTGGGGGCGTCACACGTACTGCATAGATGGACATCATGTGTTTGACATGATCATGACCGTCGGTGATACAAATAAATGTCTTTGTCCCGTAGTGCAAAGATAAAATATTAATTCGTATAATTATTGATTGGTGTTACAAGGATAAAATATTGATGATGGACCCTTAAATCATAAAAGATAATAAATATCATTCTCTACTTGACACTTCTAATGGATTGTTTATTCCGCTGCAGTTGTTGGTCTAAAACTTGTTGTCCATTATATTTTATCTGATTTATCATTATTGAAGGCTAAAGATAATTTATTTCTCATTATCTTAGTCATAATATTCTTTACTAGATTAGTTGAACTCACTTTTTTCTTTTTTGTTCCATTGTTCTTCTCAGGAAATAAAAGTGTAGCTGAGACTAGTCGGGGAGTGGAGTAATATTGGTCCGAGATAGTTACTATAGAAGTATATATGTTGTGAAATAGTATGATAATAACTATAATGAAGACTTAATTTGAGTTTGGATATTGTCGTATTATGTACGGTGCAATATTTGTATTCAAACTCATAGTATGTGTGGTTGTATTTTGAACGATAGTTTAATAGTTGTTTGTATTTGAATTTTGTAGTATGTATTTGGCGACTCAAAATAAAATTGTGTGGACCTATTTTTGGGGCATCACACATGCTTTGCTCGAATAAATTTTGATGAGTTATAATTAATCATTAAATTTTCATAGTCTATACTTGTCCACGTTATAAAATTATTAAATTAAATAGAATAGAGATCAAAATCATAGTTAAATAATAAAAATAGGAGAGATTGAATTATTTGTTATATTTATTGTTTAATGAATTGAAATTCATAAATTGTTTTCTTATTATTAGTTAGTTTAATTAGAGCTAATCGATTCTGAATTTTTATTTATAATTTGCCTAAAACATATATTAAGAATGTATTTAAATTAATCTAGTCAGACCTATACTTGCCAATTTACAATAGACATTGTACACTTATAATTACATATTTTTATGGCATCCAACAATTCTAACATGTACATCGAAGGATTCCAAAAATTACATTGGAATAGAAATGCAATACTCATAAAGCTCACCAACACATTATAAGTTTTTCTCAATGAAGATCATCATTCTATCTACCGCATGCATTCATGCAAGTAGAAAGGTAAATACGTACCTAAATGATCGAGAAAAAAAAACAAACAAACAAATTAATACCATGAATTATTTTAACCGACTAAATGTTTGATGATGTACACCACTTAGAAGAAGAAGAAGTTGAAGAAACCGGCAGTGGCAGCAACACCAGTGGACGAAGAGACCTTGAGTGCAATGGCGCCACTCTTTGTGTGTCCCTCGGGCGCTGGTGCATCCGCTGCGGGTCCTGCAGCTTCAGGACCAGGACCAGGACCCAGAGCTGATGGCGTGGGAGCCTCGCCTACGGGAGCAGGTGGAGATGAGGGCTCCACATCGGGTGAAAGAGAGGTTGAGGGGCTATCGGCGGAGGTTTCTGGAGCCGGAGAGGTGGTTGGTGCCGCCTTGGGGGACCCTGAGGATGATGATGAGTTGGAGGATTCACTCGCCTTAGGGGTGGCTGTGGGTGGCGTGGTAGTGGATTCCTTGGGGGAGGCGGCAGGTGGGGTGGTGGTGGATGCCTTGGGGGAACTTGCTGAAGGGGTAGGAGCACTACTCTTTTTGGGTGATGCGGCCGCCGGGCTGGTGGTCGGAGAGCTGGCCGGGGCGTCAGCGGCGGAGGCAAACCCAAAGAGTGCCACCAGGATTAGGGCAAGAACAACAATTTGGCGTGCCATTTTTGTTTAATAAATAATAATGCAGGTAAAGATATATATGGATGTATATAATTTATATGATGATTAATTGAGGGATCCTTAATTAATTAATTTCAAATGCGCGGTGTGGGAATTGAATTAGATATATAATTGTTTGTGCAAAATTAAAATGAGGTCCAATTAATATTGAAGTAGCTAGCTAGAGGGCAGGGCATGCATAGGGTACGTGGAGACTTGAAGAATAGAGAGATGAGAGGGGAGAGGTACTGAAAAAGGCTGAGGACAAGCGCAGATGACGCCAACGAAAGGAGGATATTACATTGCAATTTCTTCTTTTTTTGGCATATTTGTCTAATTAAGAGTTGATATTCAACTTCGAAAGCTTAGGGTTTGGGTTCCTCAATTCTATGTCGCATTTATTTTATTAATTAATTTTAAAATACAATTTTTTTTTATTAATTAATTTTGAAAAATTAAGTAACAGTGTTGCATGTACTTTGCAATATTAAACATTGTACTAATTATCAAAATCAAATAAATTTCAATTTTAAATTATAGAATTAATTTTACAAATTGATTAGGCAAAAATAAATAAATAAATAATACTACAAATTATGTATTGTGTTTATTATGTTTTAATTTATAGCTCTTCTTAATTTTCTTAAATTAGTAAGAAAAATTATTGTCATATTTAGGCAGGCATGCTTAAATATATAATATTTATGAGAGACAATATATAATCACAAAAATAACTCTTAATATATAATTAATTGTATGGGAGTAAGGGAGATAAAAGGAGAGGAGAAAATGGAGTGACTTTCAGGTCTCTGTTTATCTGAAACTTTATAGAGAGTTATAAGTTAAGTAGCTTTCAGTAGTAGCTAGCTAGCTCCTCGATCCATTTTGGAATTAAGAAAACAAAAGAAATTTTATAATATCCTTAATTAATTTTAATTACGAGTGTAACGGTAGATTGATTATTGGGAATAAAGAAATTTATAAGGAATAAGATTAAAATTAATTAATATAAAGGTGAATATATATATAGCCAAGCCAGATAGTACTTACGTGTGGATCTCAACATTAATTGCACCAACCATGTATATATATCATTTCACCTCCTATGATCGGTTCCTCTCAAATACTTGGAGGGAAATTTGCTAGCTTCCAAATTAAAATATCAATTAAAACTACCTACCCTTATAATAATTTTTAAAATATAATCTCGTAAGGGTAAAATAATAATATGTTATTTTTAATTTAAAATTTAATAAATTTCCTTTTCTTTCCTCTTTTTTTCTCTCAAAATTTTTATATTCTTTTATTCTCTTCTCTTGCAATCAAAATTTTTTAAATTTTCTTCTTCTCAAAAGTTTTAAATTCTTTTTAAAAACAATTCAGTAAGATTAAAAAGAATAGTATCTTTTCTGTTAAACTAAATCGGGACGACAATGACTGAATTTGGGCAGAATCATATTATCTCATTAATTAACCGTATAAAATATTTTGGTGCGGGGGGAGAGGTGTAAACTAAATGCAATGGATCAGGTACAGAAAGTTAGTGTAGTACGCAGTACTACTATTATATATATATATATATTAGTAAAAAAATAATCTCAAATTAAATGTATTTTTTATTTTAAATAATTTTTTTATATTAATTACTTATTATACTCTTAGTATCAATTACTAATATTATATTTTTATTCTCTATGCATATTTATATTTATGAACTATTACTAGTCATGTGCAAAAAAAGAAAGTGGTTAGTATAAAGTTTATTTTTTGAGTAAGTTAATCGATTAATGTAATAGAATCTTGACTTACATACGACTAGATTATGCGTGTCAAGATTTTTTATTCAATCGATTAACTTACCAAAAAAAAAAATAACGTCATACTAACCGGATCCGTAAAAAAATATGTAATTAAATGTGGATAATTTTATCATTTTATCATCTTTCTTAATATAAATAAAAGGTTAATTCAGACTTTTAATCTGAAATGGAGAGAGTATATATATATAAGAAAAGAATTCGCAAGTAACTTAGTTTTAGTCAACGGTTAACTAAGCAATTAAGCAAAACAATTTAACAATTAGTTAAATGATAGTTATAAACATGATTACAATCAACATTAGTTGTAATTTTGTATATATTGATGTCAGATAATACAATCATTTAATTTATATATATACTCCATTATCTTATATATATCAATCAAATATGTAAGACAAATTAATAAGAAAAAGAGAAAAAAATATTTATTGTGTTTAATAGTATTTTAATGTATCTTAACAGTTTATCTCTTAATACATATTAACAACTCACATCTTTATATTAAGAGGTCCTCTAAATAGTTTAGACTCATATTTGTATTTTAATTATTTAGATGATCTTTTAATATAAAAATATGAGTTATTAAGATGCATTAAGAGATAAACTGTTCAAATATATTAAGATGTAATCAAACACCATATTGTAAAATCAAACACCAGGCATCCTCACGGCCCGAAGGTTTTCTTATAGCCCGAACTATATATAGAACTATATATATGACATGTGCATTGAGTGTCCAAAATGCATAGAGATTAGGGTTCTCGAATGTAGGACTCTCTTATCATAATCTATTCGATCAATATTTAGGCTTATCATCGATGGCCTCTGCCCAAAAATAACAAAAACTCTAAAGAGATACATTTGACCTAAATATTTAACTATTATTTCCTCCGTTATAGGATAAAAGTCTTTATTACTATTTTGGGTTGTCCCATGTTAAATGTTCATTTTCTTTTAATAACTAAATTTTTACATAATTTTTTCTATTATACCCTAAGCATTAAATATTCCATAGTTTTCTTATTTTAATTCTTTCTCTATATTCAATAAGTATAATTAATTATGTACTGAAAATATTTTGAATTGAAAAGTTAAAAAGGCACTCTCTCACCTACATTAGAAATCTCTCATGCACTTAATTTGTTTTATTAATTTTTTATTCCTACCACATTGGAAACTCTTTTGTTCTCCTACTGATTAATTCTATTTGTATTCATGCACAGATTATTAAAAGTAGTTTTATGAGAATTGAACGTGAAGTTTCTCATGTAAAATTGATTATGTCAACTTTTTACGGAAACACAACAATATTTATTGAGTATTATTAAATAATTAATGATATATTATTATGGGCAATTTTAAAATTTCATTTTTCTTCTTAATATGCGTAAAAAGTTCACCAAGACTTTTATCTTGAGACGGAATGAGTGTAAAATACATGAAGACCGACCTCTGGCATTCTCATATTTAAAAAAAAATTATACTCCTTCCGTCCCTAATTATTTGACGTTTTAGAGGTGTGCATAAAAATTAAGAAAATGATTGGAAAGCATTAAATATAGTACTCAATTATTTATAATACCCTTAAATCTTTTGTTGAGATAAGGAGAGAGAAAGTTTAATGAAGGGTAATTTTGAAAAAATTGTCATTAATTCTCCTAGATTTAAACAAACGTCAAATAATTAAAGATAAATAAAAAATTCTAAAACGTCAAATAATTAGGGACGGAGGGAATAGTAGTTATTACTGATTTTATCAGTGAAAGTAAATCAAGAAGTAACCCTCTATTAATTCACCGTTCATTTAAAATAAACTGAGATGTGACAGTTCCAAACAAAATATATATGGCATCATCAAAAAGAAACACCAGATTTAAATTCATAGGTTAGAGAGGCTGCCTTGCTGTTGAAGAACATCAATCATTGTGAAATTTGTGTCCAGCTGACAAACATGCATGCATGTACTATCAGTTAATGTGTGTTTGGGGTTACTAATTTACTATTAGTAAGCATCATGACATGTAGGCCCAGAATATACTATAAGTATTTGTCAATCCTTTACTTCTTTTGCTTTCCTATTAGTATCATCATTAATTAATTAATTTCCAACCCTTCAATCTAGAAGCATCGATCATTATGCTTTGCATTGAAACGATATATCCAGTTAATTAGTTAGTCTGATCACCGTCTGACCATAATGCAATGCATTTCAGCTCATGCACATACAGTCCTCTGGTTGAAGCAAGTGGCGGAATTCAGATTATAGCCGCCGTGGCATGCATGTATTGTGTACGTTTGTTAATGGTTCACGTAATTAAGTCGAATTGAAGTACATATGGGGGGTTGCTGGGCACATGATTTGAATCTAGACATGCTTTAATTTGCTAGCTAGATAGCTATACTCAAAACAGAAAACATGCAGTCTACTTTTTATGGAGACACACACCAGCGTTCATTAATGGTCTAGCTAGCTAAACTCAAAGAAAACGGTGTAGGCAGGCGTGTAGCTATATGGTACGCACGCTAGTATTCAATATTCACATGCCCCTCGCCCGCCGTCGTCGTCGCCGCAGTCCAAATCTCTTTCTCATTACCGTCCCGAATGGATGTAGCTTGATAATATTAACCCCTTATTTGAGTTATAAAAAAAAATTACTACAAAAAAAAATAATTATTGTGGGTTAAATATTGAAAGTGTCCAAGACAAAAGTGATCGGTATGAAATTTATTTTTGGGTAAGTTAGTTAATTGGCTAATAAAGTACTGACATATATATATGACACTATGTATTTCAGTATTTTATTGGTCAATTAACCA
The DNA here is from genome assembly GCA_020205615.1 of Panax quinquefolius. Taxonomy (NCBI): domain Eukaryota; kingdom Viridiplantae; phylum Streptophyta; class Magnoliopsida; order Apiales; family Araliaceae; genus Panax; species Panax quinquefolius. Next base: position 113,157,641 of record CM035168.1, read on the forward strand.
ACTTACCAAAAAATAAACTTCATGCTAACCGACCGGATCCGTCCAAGACATATATCTCATCAAGAATCAAAAATGATATTATACGTGAACTCATTTAGTCGAGACAATTATCTTAGATTGATCGAAACAAATAGATGTATCAAAAAAAATATAATTCCTATGTTAATTCCATTCTTCTGTTTTTTTTAAATAATAATTAAATGTATTCTTTATATGATAAAAAATATAGTTGAAGATCAGATTATAACTAAAATATATATATATATACACAATTTACTACTTATTCTAATTTTTAATTCAAAAAATAGTCAATTTAATTTTTAAAAAAATCAAAATTAAACATTTAATTTAAGACTGAGGGAATGTATTGGTACCATGAACACGGCCTAGAAATAGAATTGGTTTGCAACGTAACTGACTAACTTTGTACGTATGATAATGACGAACAGCCTTTAGGAATTCGTCTCGTAACGGCAAAGTCACGTCGTTATTCCTTCCTTATACTATTAATTTATATCACTCCCCTTCTCTCTTCTCCTATTGCATTTATAACCGAATTCACATCCTTGTTCTCTTTCCTCCTCTCTTTCTCTCTCTCGATCTAGCTCTCTCTAAATATATATACAAGAAGCATTCAATTACATGTAGATCTAGGAAGATGATGGTGTATGGGTTGGATCATCATTTGAATGCGAATTCCAAGGTTGATCATCATCAGTTAGAGTTGAAGAGTAATTTGATGTACAAGTATTGTAGTCCGAGGGCAGTTGTGATATTCATGGTGGTGTTGACGGCGTCGCTTCTGGTGTTACCGCTGGTGTTGCCGCCGCTGCCTCCGCCGCCGTTGACGCTTCTGTTGGTCCCACTTCTGATGCTGGCTTTACTTGTAGTGTTGGCCATTTCTCCTTCTCAAGTTCCAACTGCAGTCGGAGTCTCCACTTCTTCCGTTTGATCTCTTCTGCAATTAACCAACCAATGATGAGAGGCTATGATATTATATATGCGACTGTTGCATGCGTATAGTATTAATTTGTATTGGGTTTTGTTTGTTAATTACAAACTATATATGAGCTAGTAATTAATTATTTTGTTCGTGGAAATTAACTGGAATAATATATATATACACACACGTCTGCGCGCAGACAAATAAAAAAAGAAGAAGGTAAAATTAGTAGCAGTACCGGCTGGGCTGGAGATATTTCAAACTATAGAGTTTATGGGGAATCCGATATATCGGGTATTTGCTGATCAGACATATACAATCTTTGATTTATTTATTTATTTTTAATTAATCTACTAGTATTTGTTTAAGTTAAAAGGTGAATTATTCCCTTCTCAATTCTATTGTGATGTGCCTGCCTACCTGCCTGCCTGCTTTAATTTTCATTATATACAAGTTTTCTGGTTTATTTTTTGAATTACTTATGTGTAATGCTTGTTTGTCTGTATCTGCGAAAAAATGCAATGTATGTAGGTTTCCAAGTCATGACAAAGGGAGGGAATTAAGGGCCCCAAGTAAAAGTAGTCTAAGCTGAGATGGTAAAAGTAATCTAAGTTGACGTGCTGTGTATGATAGAATTTGTTGGGTCAGGCTTGGTATAGTTGGTTAGGCTTACATGTTAAGAACTAAAGGTTCAAACCCACAAGCAACCAACTCTTCTTCCTGATAATCCAATCTTCAATTTTAACCCAAAAAAAGGTGAGAAAATAGTACTCAAAAAAAAAAAAAAAATTGAAGTCAAAGAGGCTTAGAGTTAAAAGTAAAAAAAGTATTCTACTCTCTGTACCACTTTCTTTCCCCTCTACCCCACTCTCTCTTATTTTTACATTTAATATGTATTTTTAGGTGTAAATTTGAATGTATACTGTATACATGAACATATTCTCAGAGAAAATGAGAGACCATAAACTTTATAGTAAGTTGATATTTCTTCTGTTTTTTACTATTAAGATATTTTGGATTTTTTTTTTTTTTTAATACAAACGTTTTAGAATTTCAAGTAAACATTAATTACTTAGTTTTTAATATTATTTTAAGTATTAAATATAATTTTAATTTTTCACTATTTTTCATTCAATAAATAAATAGTGGAGTACCGGAAATATATACAAGATTAATTGAGTGACGAATTTCATGTTCAATGTGATGCATGTTAAGAAGCTATGTTTGATAATTCAATCTTACACTTTGAAATTAGAATTGAGACCAAATTTTAACTAAATTTGATTTCAATTTTATGAAATAACAAAAGTAGTTCAGTATAATTTTAATTCTAAAATTTTGAGTTGAGTATCAAACGTATAACGTTAAATATATAGTGTCCCAAAACAATATGAAATATATATTGTCAACCTTATAAATATTCCATAAGGGTAAAGTAACTGTAATTTATATATATACTAGCGATAACCCGTGCCTAAAGGCACGACGTAACGAAAAATTAAAGTAAAACATCGAGCTATCAAAAACATCGAGCTACTCGGTACTAATTTCAAGAAATTTTGGCAAATTTTTTTTTAAAAATAGATATCCAAAAATTTTTAAACATGTCTACAAAACTTACAATCATCATTACATATCCAAACCACCAAAAAAACCATCATTCCATACCCAAAATCATCATAACCATGTATAATTAGTTAACTTTACAAAATATGGAACACACAATCATCAACACATATCTAACTACCAAAACATCAAGCTAGTCGCTACTAATTTTAAAAAAATCGACAGAGTTTCCTTTAAAAATAGATATCCAAACAAATATAAACATTTCTATAAAACTTACAATCATCCATACATATCCAAACTACTAAAAAAACCATCATTCCATACCCAAAATCATCATAACCATGTATAATTAATTAACTTTACTAAATACGGAACACAAAAAATACATACATGAAGAAATTAATACATACTCAATCATCAACACATCCAACCACCAAAACAACAAGCTAGTCGCTACTAATTTCAAGAAATTTCGGCAGAGTTTCCTTTAAAAATAGATATCCAGAAAAATCTAAACGTGTTTACAAAACTTACAATCATCCATACATATCCAAACCACAAAAAAAAAACCACCATTCCGTATCCAAAATCATCATAACCATGTATAATTAGCTAACTTTACAAAAGACGAAACACAAAGAATATATACATGCAAAAAATATAGAAACAACATGTTGAGCATAAGACCCTTTACTTTATAGCTTACACCAAGTATATTCTTTACAGCTTACACCATGTATCCTTCCATATACACCTGAAAATATTTGAAATTTAAAAATTATCGAAATATGTGAGTCAAAATAAAACAATTGTAAATCTGAAACATAAGACCCTTACTTTACCCTGAATTATCTAAAAAACAAATGAGAACACATATTTGTATGTAGGGGGGAATGATTTAGATTGATATAAGTAAGAATTTAGAGAGATTGTAACAAATAATCAATTTATTTAGGAAAAGATATGGACTTACAATCAAATAAAATTTTCTTAGTACCATTTCAACAAACGGTTCATTTGCTTAATGATTTAAATCATAAATCTGTATTGATGACTGTATAATGAATTATTGTAAATGTGGCAAGACCATCTGCTATGAAAGAGAGAGACAGAGATTAAACAAACATTGTAAAAAAAACAAATTTAAAACACCCAAAGTTAAACTGAAGCTGTCGTCGACTTTATAAGAAGACTTATGATGAAATAGATAAGAATTTTTAACTGAAGCTATTCGAAAACTTAAGTTAAAGATTTTAAGGTATAACTGATACTAATGGTTGATTCACTTGACAAAAAATTCATGATAAAAACAATTTTAATTTAAACCACAACTCAGTTGATTCGTAAATTTAAACCAATCTACTAAAATTAAAAAATATCAAGATTAAAAATTTTAAAAAAGAAAAAAGAAACTATTTACAACTTACATAATATGAGTACCAATTTGTCCCAACTCCTAATGAAAGATTTAAAAAAAACATCCAAAAAGTTCTCATGAAGAACAACCGAGAAGAAAAATTAAATCCATAATCACGTATTAAACCCCATTTAAGTAACATATTTACGATTTCTTCAAAAAGAACAACCGAGAAGAAAAATTAAATCTATAATCACGCATTAAACCCCATAAAAGTTGAACAAAAACTAAATCCATCCAAATGGAACCTCAATCCACCAAAATAAATTGATATATACAAACCCCGAGTCACTCAAACCTTTAAAAACCACCATTTTAATCAAAAGTTCAAAGAAACCCATTCAATAAAAGCGATAAAAAGCAAAGAATAAGATAATCTACTGCTGTGAAAGAGAGAGACAGATATTAAACAACCATTGTAAAAAAAATAAATTTAAAACACCCAAAGTTAAGCTGAAACTGTCTTCGACTTTATAAGAAGACTTGTGATGAAATAGATAAGAATTTTTAACTGAAGCTATTCAAAAACTTAAGTTAAAGATTTCAAGGTATAACTGATACTAATGGTTGATTCACTTGATAAAAAATTCATGATAAAAACAATTTTAATTTAAACCACAACTCAGTTGATTCGTAAGTTTAAACCAATCTACTGAAATTAAAAAAACATCAAGATTAAAAATTTTAAATTTCAAAAAGAAACTATTTACAATTTACATAATATGAGTACCAATTTGTCCTAACTCCTAATAAAAGATTTAAAAAAAACATGCAAAAAGTTTCCATGAAGAACAACCGTGAAGAAAAATTAAATCCATAATCACGAATTAAATCCCATTCAAGTTGAACAAAAAACCAAACCCATCCAAATTGGAACCTCGATCCACTGAAATAAATTCAATATACAAAACCCTGAGTCATTCAACCTATAAAAAACCACCATTTTTGTGACGCCCCCAAAATTAGGTATACATCACCCATCTTGGGTAGTCAGATACATGGTACAGAATTTAAATACAACTTACTAATATAATCTGCCATGTATAATATCGACATAAAGCGTGAGTTTGAATACAAATGTTGTCTACTAGAGATCATACAAACTCAAAAGGAGTCCTCATTACAATTATTATCACACTATTTCACGTAATAGTGAGGACTACTAATGCTATCCTCGGACCATTATTCCGTTCCCCGACTCGTCCCAAATTTATATTCTCATTTCAAGAGAATAAAGTTGAAAGAAAGGGTGAGCTCAACTAGCTCAAGAAGAAATATTATGACTAAGATAATGCGTAATAAATTATCATTAGCCTCTGTGATGTTAAACCGATAAAATATAATGAACATCAAGTTTAACTACAAATGAAACCAAAGAATCCATTAAAAGAGTCAAGTAGAAAATAAAATCTACTATCTTTTATGATTTAAAAGGTTTTCATCATTTGTTATATTTGAGACTCAAACTTTAATAAATATTCCACATCATCAAATCACCCCGCACTACTACCAAATATATTCTTTAGTATCACGACCATAATTATTCATGCACTCACGGGCCAAGAATATTTGTGTATTCATTAATGGTCATGATCATGTCAACAATCGGTCCATCAATGCACTACGGCCATCAAGATTTTTACCACATCATTTGTAACATTACTACCATGATTACAACCGAATAGCCTCTCTGTCATAATCATACCAAGTCCATCTATGCACTACTGCCATGTAGATGACTTTCAACATAATATAAACATGAGGATGATGACAATGATATTCAATAAAACAAGTTCAAGAATTAATTTATCTAGGAACCAATAACATCCAAATCACAACACGACATCGCTTTGTAGAGTAAAATTCAAGAATCTTTGAGAAGAATATTTCCATGAAAGGATCTTTGGATGAGGCGCAAATATCAAGGATATTCCACTAATTTCATGGAGTATAGAAGTCAAAGTTTTAACCAATTGGGTATAATAAAGAATGGAATAACAAAAAAAAAATCACCATGCATGCGATAGATCAAGACAAGCAGTAAAAGTTATTCCAATGAATAATAAATAACGGAATTCAGTCCCGGCAGAAAACGCATGTACATGTGATATTTCAATGAGAATAATAAAGAATGGAACCGGTCAAGGCGTAAAACACATAGGCAGGATGTTCCAAATGAATAATAATAAAGGCGAAACCAGTCCTGTAAAAACACATGCATGAGGATGTTCCAATAGAATAATAATAAAGACGGAACCAGTCAGGTGTAAAACACATGAGACAGGATGTTCCAATGAATAATAGAAGAATGTCACCAAGTATAGGGTAAACCGCAGATACAAAGTTATTCCAATGAGAATAATAAGCAATGGAATAATAACAGGTTTTTCATGAATAAGAAAGAATAACACCCCTTACTTTTAGTAGGAGATTGAATACCGCAGAAGGTGTAGTAACAAAATACTCTTCTTCTTTTCTCTTATTCTCTCTATACTTTCTCTCTATAGCTTGAATGAATTCGTGAAAAATAATGAAGCACTAGGCCTCTATTTATAGAAGATTTCTAGCTTAAGACCGCCATGTGAAAAGGCAAGTGGGGACGACATTTGGTGATGTGAAAAGAAAAGTGGTTTGACGCCTCAGTAATGTGAAACGACAAGTGGTTCGACGCTCAGTAATGTGAAACGACAAGTGGTTCGGACGCTGTAAAGGTAATTACTATCGACGAAGGTAATTACTATTCACAAAGGTAATTACTATTGATGAAGGTAATTACTTATTGATTTAAGAGACTCTTAGATGATGACATATGGCCCCCCCATAAAATAATCAAACTTACCACAAACGCTCTCATATGAGACTCTTTATATACATCAAGGATTGAATAAATATTACCACAAATCATTTTATTTTTCATCAACACATATTTAATCTTTCAACAATTATTAATCATTTATAACTTGTCGCCTCAATTATTGATTTAATACTATAACATATTATCTGATAATAATCGTGACAATAATTGAATCAATAATATAAGAGATATGATGCAAAGAATTCTGTAGCAATAATTGAGCATAAATGAAAGTGACTTCTCATGTAAAGATCAATAATCAATATCGGTGCTACTATACAACTACGCCAGACATCGTATTTTTTTTACCTAAGGGTAGTTCAACGGTTTTAACAGAATAACACCTCCATAGTTATTTTTATAGAAAGATAATTTTGTCGTTTTTTAACTACGACAATACTTCCGTTAATGAGGTCCACTAATGATTGAGCCGTCGTCATTTGAATATTCCCGACAAAAAGAATATTCCCCACCAAACTAATATTTTCTAACAACTTGCTTTACTTTGCAAAATTTATAAATATTACCACAACTATAACATTATATCAAATTTATTCCATAATATTCAAATATAATATTTATAGAAAAAATTCATCTTTATTTATAAAAGTTGGGGTCTTACAATTTTAATCAATAGTTCAGCAAACCCATTCAATAAAAAGAAAGCAATAAAAATCAAAGAATAAGATAAACTACTTTTGCCTTCTCACAAAGGTGTTTGCTTCTAAATCTTTTCACAATAATAAATTAAAAAAATCTAACAGTACCACTCAGTTTAAAATCCAATTTGAATCTTTTGCCATAAACTTTTATGTAAAACATTTAAAAATATAACTTTTATGTAAAACATTAATCAAAAATAGGGGGGAATAAAACATGGTTTCCAACCACATATGGGTATTGAAGGTACTCATTTAATAAAGCTTTTAATACTCATTTTCTGTACCTCCCCTACAAAAAGGCTATTTTATTGAAGGTACTTTGAAGACTGGTGATATAAAAGGCTATTTAAATTTTCAAATTACCCTTTATAAGACCTCAACCCGAAGTTCTTTTTAAGGTTAGGTATTTATAACAATTTTTCGTTACATCGTGCCTTATTCACCTTAAACTATAAAGTATTCCTTACTCTCCTTAAACTATAAAGTATTTTTTAAAAAAAATATAACCATCCAAAATCTTCCGTTCCCAAGAATCACCAAAATTAAGTCATTTTTTTCTACTTGTTAGTGTTCCAAAGTCAATATAAGTCATCACCAAAATCAAGTCAATAAAATGAATTGCAAATAAGGCCAGGGCAGTCATTAAATCCATGTATTCAGGGCAGAGCTTACAGAAGCAGAGCAGTAATATTCAGGCAGTGAAGGAATTCCTTCAAGAATGCCACTAATGTAAGACCCCAAATTATTAATAAATGAAATTTATTTTTCTCTATTTATTATTTTGAAATAGTAAGGGTTGATTTGATTAATGTGGATAGTTATGGGTAAAATACGCAAATATTTCGAATAAGCAAGTGGTTATAAAATATTCATTATCGCTTGGGAATATTCGTTTGGTCGTGGAATATTAAATGCTTGTAGGGAATATTAAATCGATGACCATAGATCTTTTATGGGCCCCATAACGGAAAAAGCGATTGGATGAAGAAAACGACAAATATAAGTTGTTTATAAATAACGCGTAGTTATTACGAATTAATACTATTGGAATACCGATTGGTTAAAACACACTAATACTGCGTTGTTGAGCGAGAAGATACCAGATTGCACCAATTATTGATTCTTACGTGAAGGCACTACTCAATAATTGTTACATTAATTACTATTCAAAGATTTTATTTTATTGATTCAATAATTCTTTGATTGATATTTTATATTATTGTTGTTTCAATAAATTGTCATTACACAAGATTTTCCATTATCGAAGCAATAATTCATATTATCTGAATAATATTATTAGAAAACATTATTGGCAATGTCTAGAAAGTTCTCATTTAAGGAGAGCTTTGGTCACCTAATCATTGCGCCAAGAAGAGAGAAATTTTATTGAAAGCCCTCTTTCCAGGAGCGACCTAATTAAGCTAAGATCGTGATTACGTAATATTATTTGTGAATAATTAATTATTAATTTATATGATGAGGAAAATATTGATTTTATGTGGATATAGATGGAGAAAATTTTTAAAATGACAATTGTTAAAAATTAATATTTTATCTTTTTCTGATAAAATAATTCATTTAAATATATTATTTTAATAATATATTAACGGTGATATTTTTATAATGAATGTGAGATATATGAGTATATGAGGAGGAAGAGTATTTTTTTTTGTATTAAATGTTTAACACATTTTTTGTGTGTTGGTGGACACAATTATTGACCGAAATTTGATTATAGTCTGTAAAATTGCCCGTTTATGTATTTCGGTCAATTTCTGTTTGGAATTTGGAAAAACTTTCTTCTGCAAAGTTGTAGAGAATTGAATTTCCTATAAAAATTAGCGAGATTCGAATTTTCTGATAAAAGGCTATTTATTATGAATTATTGAAGTTCAAGCTCAAAATAATTGATTTTGGAAGTTTAAAATAATTTAAATAAGAAAAACGTTTTTTGTGTTTGGTGGGCATCTTTAACACATGTCAAGTTGTTGAATTCAGATGCTTGATGCGTAGGAAGATGTAGAAAAAATAAATAATATTAATTTATTAAATTTTTACTTTTTTTGGTGTTCTAAGATTTTCTATAAATAGGGTCTTTAGGTTAGAATTGAAAATCACAATTTAAAGCTCAAGTTTTTCTCTCTATATTATCGGCGTATTCTTGTGAGTATTGCTATACTCTGTGCAAGTTCAAGTCATAGCCTATATCAGGTGTTTCAACTAGAAATCTTGCTCTTTCGAGGTAAGGGATGTTATTTTATTCGAAAATGATATTATTTCTTCAATATCATTATCTTGAAATATTGGTTGGAAATTTTTATCAAATTTGGAACTTTTCATGTTCTGAGTTACTATTCATGAGTTACTATTTACGAGTACTATTCACTTAAGCGTGATGATGTTTTTGGGAAATTTCTATCTTTTGGTGGCAGAGTTCTTATTCACGATATCTGAGACTATTCATTTAATATCTGTGACTATTCATAGAAAAATGAAATTTCTTCTTTTGTCCAAAATATCTATTGTGGATACTAGCTTTGATTGTATCCATGTTTTGATCATTCTTGAATTTTACTTCACTATGATTATTTATGAAGTATTTTTAAACTCCCGGATTGTTTAAAGTACGAATCCATAATACTTGTTCTTTTGTTTCTTTGGATTCGTTTCCTTTAAAATATTTTTCATCATCCTCAGTCCTAAATGATGATATTACTGAATATCTTTGGCCTGCAGTGCAAAGATGAATGATTTCTTGATGAATATCTTTGGCCCGTAGTGTAAAGATGAACAGGTGTTGAGATGAACATGATTAATCGATTAATATCTTTGGCCCGTAGTAAAAGATGAGCAGTGTTTAGATGAACATGATTAATCGATGAATATCTTTGGCACTGTAGTGCAAAGATGAATATTTGATTCCAGATATATATTGATTGATGTTACAGGGATAAAATATCGACGATGAACTTTTAAATTCATATATAGAAGATAGTAGTTTGCATTCTCTAATTAAATCTTCTAATGAATTATTATTTCCGCTGCGAAGATTGATTTAAAACTGGTTGTCTATTGTATTCTATTAGATTTTTTCCTGTTGAAGACTAACGATAATTTGTTGTATATTATCTTAGTCATAATATTCTTTACTGGGCTAGTTGAGCTCACCCTTTTCCTTTTTGTTCAATTTTTCTTCTCAGGAGGCGAGAATGTAGCGAGTACTAGTCGGGGTATGGAATCAAGGTTCTAGAGAGAGTTGTTTAGTAGTCCTCACCATTTTTGTAAAATAATGTATCAATAATTGTGATGGGAATTTATTTGCGTGTGGATATTGTCTAGAAGACAATAATTGTATTTAAACTCACATATATATATGTTGTCGTATTTTGCACGACAAATGTATTAATAAAGTTGTAGTTATTTTTGTACCATGTATTTGGCGAATTCGAAGAATGGGTTGGATGGAATGGACCTATTTTGGGGGCGCCACGGTTGGTATCGAGCTTAGGGATATGATCTCTGGCGGAGATCGAGGGGGAATAGAACTAGGAGGAGAGACGAGTAAATCCTTATTTAGTGTGTCCTACCTAAGCTTATTTGTTAGTTGGTCGATATATAGGGATATTATGTGATATATTGATTTCTTAATTAACCCTGTTTTTTATGACATGATTTGAGAATGTCGATCGAGAATATTAATGATTGGAGTAAATGAGACCGTGGAGATGCTGTCTTTACCAACGAGGAGAACATGCAACAGTGGCAATGTACCTCCCATGAATAACACCATTGAGAGAGATGATGAACGAGGGGATGTTTAGAAGCTTTTTTGGTTCATGCAAAATCAGACGAGGAGACTCGTGTTCAAAATCTGAGGAGGAAATGATAGCAATTCACGGGTGGTCAACCAAGCATTTCAAAGTTGGGACCACGAGACTCGGGAAAGCCGGATCCGATTAAAAAGGAGGCGTGGGTCAAACAAATTACCAAGATATTCGATGTCTTGGGATGCACGGAGGAATATAAAGTTCCATTCGCTAATTTTATGTTCCAGTAATGAGGCAGACATCTTGGTGGGAATCACGAAGCGTACCCATCCACCGCACTCAAAGATGTCATGGGAGACGTTTGAAGCAGTTCAATGATAAGTACTTCCTCGAAAGTATTCGTCTATATGAAGAAAGTGGAGTTTATTAGATGGAGCGAATAATAATGACGGTGTCCTGCATGACGAGGCGTAAGTTCGTGGAGTTATCCGAGTTTGCACCTCATTTGGTGGAGAATGAGGAACGCATGACGCGGATGTTTCGAGAGGTTTGAAACCCAAGATACGCCAAGATCTCATTTCTCATAAATTTCTCTCTATTCGTGATGTTGTCAATGAGGCTCATTGTTAGGCGAGATAACGAGTACGTTCAACCGAGGGACCATAACCAAAGATTATATCAAGATAAGAGCGATCATCGAATAATGATAACCAATGGAGAAAGAAGAATCTGAATAAAGGCGGTAACCACTCTGGTGGTAATCGTGGCCATGAAAATAGAAGAAGCGAGTGGGAGGAGATTTTAAAAGAGGAGATTCAACAACGCACTACGTGAAGACGCCAACACCAAGCAGAAGAATGGTTCCAAGGGAGGAGAGAAAGACCACCGGTCGTATGTTACAAATGCGGAAAGAGGACATATCACCCCAAATTGTAAGACCCCAACTTTTATAAATAAAGAAGAATTTTTTCTATAAATATTATTTTTGAATATTATGGAATAAATTTAATATAATGTTATAGTTGTGGGTAATATTTATAAATTTTGCAAAGTAAAGCAAGTTGTTAGAAAATATTCGTTTGGTGGGAATATTCTTTTTGTCGGGAATATTCAGAAGAGGCGGCTCAATCATTGGTGGACCCCATAATCCAAGTATTGTCGTAGTTAGAAAACGACAAAATTATCTTTCTATAAAAATAACAGCAGAGTTATACTGTTTAAAGCGTTGAACTACCCTTAGTAAAGAGTACGATGTACGCGTGAGTTGTATAGTAGCACACGATATTGATTATTGATGCTTACGTGAGAAGTCATCAATTTATGCTTCAATTATTGCTACAATAATTCACGATCACGTATCTCTTATATTATTGATTCAATTATTGTCACAAGTATCATCTCGATAATATGTTATAGTATTAAATCAATAATTGAGACGACAAGTTATAAATGATTAATAATTATTGAAAGATTAAATATGTGTTGATTAAAAATAAAATGATTTGTGGTAATATTTATTCAATCCTTGATGTATATAAAGAGTGCATTATAGAGGCGTTTGTGGTAAGTTTGATTATTTTATGGGGGGCCCATATGTCATCATCTAAGAGTCTCTTTCGTCAATAGTAATTACCTTCATCAATAGTAATTACCTTTATGAATAGTAATTACATTCGTCAATAGTAATTACCTTTACCAGGCGTCGAACCACTTGTCGTTTCACATTACAGGCGTCGAACCACTTGTCGTTTCACATTACAGAGCGTCAAACCACTTGTCGTTTCACATTACAGTGCCTCAAAACCACTTTTCTTTTCACATCACCGATTCGTCAAGCCACTTCGCTTTTCACATGGCAAAAAGTCTTAAGCTAGAAATCTTCTATAAATTGAGGCCTAGTGCTTCATTATTTTCACTTAATTCATTCAAGCTATAGAGAGAGAAAGTATAGAGAGAATTAGAGAGAAAGAAGAAGAGTATTTTGTTACTACACCTCTGCAAAGATTCAATCTCCTACTAAAAGTAAGTGGGTGTTATTCTTTCTTATTCATGAAGAGAACTGTTGTTATTCCATTGCTTATTATTACATTGGAATAACTTTTATATATGCTGGCTTGTGCCCTATACTTGGTGACATTCTTCTATTATTCATTGGAACATCACATGCATGTGTTTTACAGGACTGATTCGGTTCCGTCTTTTTATTATTATTCTATTGGAACATCACATGCGTGTGTTTTACACGGACCTAGTTCCGCTTTTTATTATTATTCATCGCTGGAACATCCTGTCTGCATGGTTTTTACACGGACCGGTTCCGTCTTTATTATTATTCTATTGGAACATCCACATCATGTGTTTTACACAGGACTGGTTAAAATCTTTATTATTATTATTCATTGGAACATCACGTGCATGTGTTTCTGCAGGACCTGGTTCCATTCTTTATTATTCTCATTGAATATCACATGCATGCGTTTTTTGGGACCGGTTCCGTTATTTATTATTCATTGGAATAACTCGCTCGCAATGCGGCCTATCGCATGCATGGTGATTTTTTTGTTATTCCATTCTTTATTATACCCAAGTTGGTTAAAACTTTGACTTTTATACTCCATGAAATTAGTGGAATATCCTTGATATTTGCGCTTTCATCCAAAGATCCTTTCATGGAAATATTCTTCTCAAGATTCTTGAATTTTACTCTACAAAGCAAAGATCATCGTATTGTGATTTGGATGTTATTGGTTTCTAGATAAATTAATTCTTGAACTTGTTTTATTGAATATCATTGTCATCATCCTCATGTTTATATTATGTTGAAAGTCATCTCGTGGCTCGTAGTGCGTAGATGGACTTGGTATGATTATGACTAGAGACTATTCGATTGTAATCATACCGTAATGTTACAAATGATGTGGTAAAAATCCTCGGTGGCACAGTAGTGCATTGATGGATGAGTTGTTGGCATGATCATGACCATTAATGAATACACAAATATTCCCAGAAGTAGTGCATGAATAATTGTGGTCGTGATACTAAAGAATATCCTTGGCCGTAGTAGTGCGGGGTGATTCGGTGATGTGGAATATTTATTAAAGTCGAGTCTCATTTATAATGATGATGAAAAACCTTTTAAATCATAAAAGATAGTAGATTTTATTTTCTACTTGACTCTTTTAATGGATTCTTTGGTTCACTGTAGTTAAACTTGATGTTCATTATATTTTATCGGTTTAACAACATTTGAGAGCTAATGATAATTTATTTTGCATTATCTTAGTCATAATATTTCTTATCGAGCTAGTTGAGCTCACCCTTTCTTTCACTGTTCTCTTCAGGAAATGAGAATATAGCTGGGACGAGTCGGGGAACGGAGTAATGGTCCAGAGGATAACATTATTAGTCCTCACTATTCTCGTGAAATAGTGTGATAATAATTGTAATGAGGACTCCTTTTGAGTTTGTATGATCTCTAGTAGACAACATTTGTATTCAAACTCACGGTTTATGTCGTATTGTACATACTGGGCAGTTATATTAGTAAGTCAGTATTTAAATTATGTACCATGTATCGACTACCCAAGATGGGTGATGTATACCTAATTTTGGGGCGTCACGGTTGGTATCGAGCTTAGGGATATGATCCCTGGCTAAGATGTGAGAATAGTACTAGGAGGGGAGAGACGGGAAATACCTTCGCTAGTATGACCTACCTAAGTTTATGTGCTATTTTAGTGGTCAGTCAGAATATAGGGATAATATGTTACATGTCAATTAACCTTTTGTTTTGTGGCAGTATCTGAAAATGACATCTGAGAATGTTGAGAATAGCAATGGAGCACAGGCGATCGTTGATTCACCAAATTTCAATAATCAGGATAATGTGCATCAGGAAGGTGACAATCCTCACGCAAACAACAACACCGACCAAATGATGAATGATCGAATGTTCGTGAGGCTTTATGCAATTCATGCAACAATGAAGAGAGCGAATCCTGCCCAAAATGTAGGTGGAAACACGAAAAACTCTCAAGCGGTCACCGCTAAGCGATTCAAGGAGCTGGGACCACCGGGAGTTTAAGGAGAAAATAAAACCACTTCAAGGAAGCATAGATAAAGCATTACCAAGATATTTGATGTCTTGGGATGCTCAGAGGAGCAAAAGGTTCTTTCACGCCTTTATGTTGTTGCGGAGAGAGGCGGACATTGGTGGGAATCCAGAAACATACTCAACTTCTTTGCAGATTGAAGATATCTTGGGAGAAGTTCCAGAGGCGTTCAACGCACAAATACTTTCTCGAAAGTATTCGCATACGTGAAGGAGGTGGAGTTTATCAAGTTTGAACAAAACAATATGACCGTGTCGCAATACGAGGCAAAATTTGCGGAGTTATCACGGTTCGTCCCCACTTGGTGGATAATGAAGAGAGAATGGCGCGAATGTTTTTAAGAGGTTTGAAGTCGGGAGATACGTCAACATCTTATTTCTCATAAACCGTGTTTGTATTCGGATGTTGTAAATAGGGCTCGATTAGTAGAAAGAGCGATAACGAGTCAACGTAACTAAAAGAGAGCGGTGACAAAATTATAATATAAATGAGAGTAGTCATCAAGCGGTGACAACAAGCGTGGAGGAATCAGTGAGCTCGATATGGTAACCACTTTTGTGGTAATCGGGGCCAAAACAATAAGAATGGACATTTCAAAAAAAGGAGATTCAACAATGATGGAAAGATGTCAAAGACCAAAGCACCCGTTGTTAAGGAAGGAGAAAGACCACCTATCATATGCTTCAAATGCGGAAAAGAGGGACACATCGTCCAAATGCGCTTACGTGTTGTGACGCCCCCAAAATTAGGTATACATCACCCATTTTGGGTAGTCGGACATGGTATGTAATTTAAATACAACTTACTAATATAAGCATGCTGGTAATACTAATATGACATAAACCGTGAGTTTGAATACAAATATTATCTACTAGATATTATACAAACTCAAAAGGAGTCCTCATTATAATTATTATCACACTATTTCACTGAATAATGAGGACTACTAATGCTATCCTCGGACCATTACTCCGCTCCCCGACTCGTCTCAAATGCCTATGTTCTCATTCATTTCAAGAGAACAGTGAAAGAAAGGGTGAGCTCAACTAGCCCAGTAAGAAATATTATGACTAAGATAATGCAGAATAAATTATCATTAGCCTTCAATAGTGTTAAACTGATAAAATATAATAAACATCAAGTTTAACTGCAGCGGAACAAGTAATCCATTAAAAGAGTCAAGTAGAAAATAAAATCTACTATCTTTTATGATTTAAAAGGTTTTTCATCACTATTATAGCTGAGACTCAACTTTAATAAATAATCCATATCATCGAATCACCCCTGCACTACGGCCAAGGATATTCTTTAGTATCACGACCACAATTATTCATGCACTACGAGCCAAAAATAGTTGTGTATTCATTAATGGTCATGATCATGCCAACAATCGCCCATCAATGCACTACTACTAATCGAGGATTTTTACCACATCATTTGTAACATTACTACCATGATTACAATCGAATAGTCTCTCGGTCATAATCATACCAAGTCCATCTATGCACCACAGCCACAGATGACTTTAAAAAAAATATAAATATGAGGATGATGACAATGATATAAGAATTCAATAAAACAAGTTCAAGAATTATTTTATCTAGGAATTATTAACGCCCAAATTGTCAACATGATCATTGTTTTGTGGAGTAAAATTCAAGAATGATCGGAAGAATATTTCCATGAAAAGATCTTTGGATGAAACGCAAATATCAAGGATATTCTACTAATTTCATGGAGTATATAAGTCAAAGTTTTAACCAATTTGGGTATAATAAAGAATGGAATAACAAAAGAAATCACCATGCATGCGATTGCAAGATCAGATAGGCAAAGTTATTCCAACAGAATAATAATAACTTAACCAGTCGTGAAATTCACACCGACAGGATGTTCCAATGTAATAATAAAGATGGAACCGGATCCTGTAAAAACACACAGATAGGATATTCCAACGAGAATGATAAAGACGGAACCAGTCCTGTAAAACACATGCAGCAGGATGTTCCAACAGAATAATAAAGATTTTAACCAGTCCGGTGTAAAACACACGCACAGGATGTTCCAAATGTAATAATAATAAAGATTTTAACCAGTTAAATTGTAAAAACACATACAGCAGGATGTTCCAAATGTAATAATAGAAGAATGTCACCAAGTATATAGGGTAAACCACGATACAAAGTTATTCCAATAGAATAATAAGTAATGGAATAACAACAGTTCTCTTCATGAATAAGAAAGAATAACACCCCTTACGAGTACAACAAATAATATTCCCTACTTTAGAAGAACTGAATATTGGCAAAGTGAAGTAGCAGAATACTTTTCTTCTTTCTCTTTATAGTTTCTCTCTCTAGAGTTTCAGTGAATTCGTAAGAAAATAATGAAGGAATGAGCTTCTATTTATAGGAAAATAGAATGCATAGTAATTAATCCATGAACGGTCCAGATTGATTTACTTTAATCGACTACGGTCCATATTTAAAGCAAAATCTTTTAAATAAAATATAATATATTCTATTTATATAAAAACATTTTACTATGCAAACACTATGCAACACTATGCAAAATACTATACAAAACACTACGCAACACTATGCACGAAATACTATATAATAAAATATAATATATTTTATTTATGTAATAACTTTAATAAAGTATTCATTTTATATAAAAGATGTTTCGCTTTTATTACGTTAATAATATGAATAAAACAAAAAACGTCATTATCGCTTATAATAATTCATATTATTAATCGACAATAATGGAATCAAACCGAGTGACTTCTCACATAAGCATCAATAATCAATACCGTGTGCTACTATGCAACCACACATATTCATCGTACTTTTACTACCGAGTAGTTCAACAAAGATCAACAGTAAAACTTTCGCCGTTATTTCAATAAAATATTTTGTCGTTTTCTCAATCCGATAATAATTACATTAATAGGGTCCACCAATGATTGATCGAGTTGTTATACGAATAATATTCCCTCGCTAAACCGAATATTCCCCACCAATCGAATAATATAACCACTTGCATACTTTGCAAAATTTATAAATATTACCCACAACTATAACATTATATCAAATTTATTCCATAATATTCAAAATAATATTTATAGAAAATTCATCTTTATTTATAAAAGTCGGGTCTTACAACCTCCCTTCTTATGAAATTTTGCCCTCGAAATTAGGGTACATGACGGTATGTCGAAGAGGTAAGGATACCTTGATTTCATTTGCATTCTAACTCCCAAGTCATTTCCTCAACAACGTGATTCCTCCACAAAACTTTGACTTGAGGTATAACCTGGAGCGTAGAATATGTTCCTTCTTATCCAAAATTTGAACAGAACCTCTTCATACGCCAAATCTTCCGCTATTTCGTCCGGTTATAACTCAATAATATGGTTCGGGTCTTTCACATATTTTACGTAACATGGATATGTGAAAAGCGTTATGAACACGAGACATATTTGGCAGAAAGCGAGTCTATAGGCCACAGTTCCTACTCGATCGAGGATTAAAAATGGACCGATGAATCGAGGATTAAGTTTTCCTCTCTTTCCAAATCTTGTAACTCCTTTCCATGGAGCAACTCTTAACAACACATGATCTCCTATATCGAATTCCACGTTCTTTCGATGAAGATCAGCATAACTCTTTTGTCGATTTTGTGAGGTTTTTATACGTTGTCGGATCGTTTGAATCTTTTCCGTAGTCATGCGTACCAACTCCGGTCCCAACAACGTTGCTTCACCCACCTCATCCCAGCATACTGGAGAACGACACTTTCTTCCATACAACGCTTCGAATGGAGCCATGCCAATACTTGTTTGATAACTGTTGTTGTAGGAAAACTCCACCAATGGTAAGAACTTGTCCCAACTCCCTTGAAATCAAGGACACGTAGTCTTAATAGATCTTCAAGAGTTTGAATAGTCCTCCTCCGTCCGTCCGTCTCGAGGATGATATGCCGAGCTAAATCGTAAGTTTGTGCCCATAGCTTTTTTTGAACTAACCCAAAATCGTGAAGTGAATCTTGGGTCTCAATCGAAACTATGGATACTTGCAGATACCATGCGCCTCTTACAATCTCGTTTATGTACATACTGAGCAAGACGTTCAAGTGTATAAGTTTCAGTATCGGAAGAAATGAGCGATTTGGTCAATCTATCAACAATGACCCAAATCGCATCAACGCCTTGAGAAACCTTAGGAAGACCGTGTAGAACGAAATCCATGGTAATGTGCTCCCACTTCCATTCTGGAATTTCAAGTGGTTGCAATGGACCTTTTGGTACTTGATGCTCTACTTTAACTCGTTGACAAGTTAGACACCTTGAGATAAACAGTAGGCTATCTCTCTCTTCATATTGCTTCCACCAAAATGTATATTTAATATCATGATACATTTTGGTACTCCCTGTGATGGATTGCAAATGGTGTGTTCAGGCGATCCATCATGATATTATACTTTAAATCGTGGTCGTTAGAACACAAAGTCCGGAGTTGACTCAAGTATTCCTTCTTCATCGATTCTTGCTTCGTGCATAGCACCTTCTCTTGCACTTTCTTCCTCATACGCATCGCCTTCGTGTCCAGCGTAGCTTGAGCAACTTTAACTTTATCGATTAAAGCTCTGGCTCTACTCGTATATTCGCTTATCATCACATGCGTCCCTCGAGTCTTTAACTCTATCTCCATCCTTTGCAAATCACACAAAATAGGCCTTTGTGTTGACAATAACGCACTCGTGACTTGCATATGATCTTCTACTCAATGCGTCGCCTACCACGCTCGCTTTTCCAGGATGGTATTGGATGGTATGATCATAATCTTTCAATGCAGTTTAAGCCAACATCGTTGTCGCATGTTGAGTTCCTTTTGAGTGAAGAAATATTTGAGGCTTTTATGATCCGTAAAGATCTCCACTTTCTCCCCATACAAGTAATGCCTCCAAATTTTAAGTCAAGAAGACAATAAATGCTAACTCCGGATCATGAGTAGGATAATTCCTCTCATATTCTTTGAGTTGTCGCGAGGCATAGGCTATAACTTTTCCATGTTGCATGAGAACACATCCCAACCTTTTGCTTCAAGCATCCTTTGTAGATGACAAATCCCTCCGAGCTAGATGGTATTGTCGTAGCAAGTCTTTGAAATAAGTCTCCTCTTGAGTTCTTGAAAACTCTTCTCACATTCTTCGCTCCAACCGAACTTTGTAGATTTTTCGAGTCATTTGAGTCGATGGAGTAGCGATTCGAGAAAATCCTTCCACGAATCTCCGATAATAACCATTTAAACCGAGAAAGCTACGATTTTGGCCATCGATTTAGGTTGTTCCCGACTTTGAATAGCTTCAATCTTTCTTTGGGTCAACAGATATTCCATGACTTGATACCACGTGCCCAAGGAATGCTACTTCTTCAAGCCGAACTCGCATTTCTTCAACTTGGCATAAAGCTTATATTCACGAAGCTTTTGGAGTGTCACCTCAAGTGTTGCTCATGATCTTGAGGCTTTTGGAATAAATAAGGATGTCATCAATAAAGGCGACCACAAAGTGATCTAAATATTCTTGAATACTCGGTTCATCATATCCATGAAGGTAGCAAAAGCATTAGTCAATCCAAAGGACATGACTAGGAATTCATAATGCCCGCATCGAGTTACGAAAGCCATCTTTGGAATGTCGGTGGTTCTAATCTTCAATTGGTGATATCCTAACTAAGATCAATCTTTGAAAAGAATTTGGCTCTTGCAATTGGTCAAACAAAAGTCATCAATACGTGGCAATGGATACCTATTTTGATGGTGACATGATTCAACTCCCGATAATCAATACAAAGTCGATACTCCCATCTTTCTTCTTCACGAATAAAACAGAGCACCCCAAGGAGAAGTACTAGGACGAATAAAGCCAATGTCTAACAATTCCTGCATTGGGTCTTTAACTCTTGAAGTTCAATAGAGCTATTCGATATGGGGCTTTGGAAATAGGTTTTGTATAGGGTTCAAGGTCGATACAAAATTCAATTTCACGCCCGGGGTAGTAGGGAAGTTCTTTGGGAATACGTCAGAAATTTATTAACAATAGAAATATCGTTCAAAATCGACGTATTTTTGTTTAAATCTGTGACATGAGCTAAGAAAGCTTGACATCCGCTTTTTCAATAAACGAATAGCTTTATGGCTTGAGATGACCGTGATTGATTTTAATGGTTTGGTCATTTGAATTCGCATAATAGGTTGATTAGGAATATGAAAGCTAACAACATTACGAAAACAATCTATTTTTGCATGATAAGTAGTTAACCAATCAATCCCTAAAATCACGTCAAATGCAAGTATTTTTAATGAAATAAGATCGATGAGGTAATGTGAGGGTAAACCGATTTGAACCAAACAAGACTTATAAACGATTGGATGTAATGAAGGTTTCTCCCAACGGAGTTTCCACAGATAAGTCAAAGTCTAATTCTCCTCGAGTCAAATTTAATCGATGAGCGCAAGTAGGAGAAATAAAAGAATGGGTAGAATCCCAGTATCAAATAAAGTATAGACTTCATTAGAGTTTATGATAAGCTTACCCGTGATGACCTCATTCGGGTTCCTTGCTCTCCGAGAGGTCACAACAAACGCCTCCCTTGCAGACTACCGGTTTGACTTTTCCGGGACTGCCTTTGGTGCCTCCATCCTAGTTGAATTTGTCTTGAAACAACAAAATCGAGCTAAGTGACCTTCTCTTCCACAATTATAACATGCTTTGGATGGCGTGGCGCGATTTGATCGATGTGTCCTCTCCTCCGCATTTGAAGCATATGATAGGTGGTCTTTCTCCTTCCTTAACAACGGGTCTCAGTCTTGACGTCTTTCCATCATTGTTGAATCTCCGTTTCTTGAAATGTCCATTCTTATTATTTTGGCCCGATTACCACCAAGTGGTTACCATATCCGCCCATTGATTCCCTCCACGCTTGTTGTCACCGCTTCATGACTACCACCATTTGGTATTATAATTTTGTTACCGCTTCTCTTTTAGTTCGTTGACTCGTTATCGCGTTCCACTAAATGAGGCCTATTTACAACATCCGAATACAAACACGGTTTATGAGAAATAAGATGTTGACGTATCTCCACTTCAAACCTCTTAAAAACATTCGCGCCATTCTTTCTTCATTATCCACCAAGTGGGGCCTAAATCGTGATAACTCATAAATTTTGCCTCGTATTGCGATACGGTCATATTGTTTTGTTCCAACTTGATAAACTCCACCTCCTTCATGTGGCGAATACTTTCGAGGAAAGTATTTGTCGTTGAACGACTCTGGAACTTCTCCCAAGATATCTTCAAGACAAGAAGTTGAGTACGTTTTTACCGATTCCACGAAGTCTGCCTCCGCAACATAAAAAGCAAAGAAGGAACCTTTTGCTTCTCGGAGCATCCCAAGACATCAAATATCTTGGTAATCTGCTTTATCCATGCTTCCACCGAAGTGGTTTGGCTCTCCCTTAAACTCCGGTGGTCCCGGCTCCTTGAATTGTTTAGCGGTGACCGCCGAGAGTTTTCCGTGTTTCCACCTACGTTTTGGACAGAGTCGCTCTCACCGCTTTGTTGCATAAATTGCATAAAGCCTCCGAACATTTGATCATTCATCATTTGGTCGGTGTTGTTGTTTGCGTGATGATTGTCGCCTTCACGATGCACATTATCACGATTATTGATATGTGGCGAATCAACGATCGCTTCAGGCTCCATTGCTTATTCTCAACATTCTCGGATGTCATTTTCGAGACATCGCCACAAAACAAAAGGTTAATTGACATGTAACAAATTATCCCTATATTCGAATTGACCAATAAAATAAGACATAAACTTAGGTAGGTCATACTAGCGAAGTTATTCCCCGTCTCTCCCTCCTAGTACTATTCTCACATCTTAGCCGGGATCATATCCTAAGCTCGATACTAATCTGTGACGCCCCAAAATTAGGTATACATCACCCATTTTGGGTGTCGAGATCGTGGTATGTAATTTAAATACAACTTACTAATATAACTGCGTGGGTGTACAATATGACATAAAGCGTGAGTTTGAATACAAATATTATCTACTAGATATTATACAAACTCAAAAGGAGTCCTCATTACAATTATTATCACACTATTTCACGAATAGTGAAGACTACTAATGCTATCCTCCGGACCATTACTCCGAGTTCCCGACTCGTCTCCAAATTTATGTTCTCATTTCAAGAGAAAACAATGAATGAAAGGTGAGCTCAACTAGCCCAAGAAGAAATATTATGACTAAGATAATGCAGAATAAATTATCATTAGCCTTCAATGATGTTAAATTGATAAAATATAATAAACATCAAGTTTAACTGCAATGAACAAACAATCCATTAAAAGAGTCAAGTAGAAAATAAAATCTACTATCTTTTATGATTTAAAAGGTTTTTCATCATCTTTATATTTGAGACTCAAACTTTAATAAATAATCCACATCATCGAATCACCTTTACTGACTACTGACCAAGGATATTCTTTTAGTATCACGACCACAATTATTCACGCTTACTACGAGCCAAAAATAGTTGTGTATTCATTAATGGTCATGATCATGCCAACAACTGTCCATCAATGCACTACGACCACTGAGGATTTTTACCACATCATTTGTAACATTACGGTCATGATTACACCGAATAGTCTCTGGTCATAATCATACCAAGTCCATCTATGCACTACAGGCCACAGATGACTTAAAAAAAATATAAACATGAGGATGATGACAATGATATAAGAATTCAATAAAACAAGTTCAAGAATTATTTTATCCAGGAATTATTAACGCCCAAATTGTCAACATGACATTGTTTTGAGTAAAATTCAAGAATGATCGGAAGAATATTTCCATGAAAAGATATTTGGATGAAACGTAAATATCAAGGATATTCTACTAATTTCATGGAGTATAGAAGTCAAAGTTTTAACCATTTGGGTATAATAAATAATGGAATAACAAAAGAAATCACCATGCATGCAGATTGTGATGACAAAAGAGTTATTCCAATGTAATAATAATAACGGAACCAAAGTCGTCGTGAAATTCACACCGATGCGGGATGTTCCAACAAGAATAATAAAGATGGAACCGGATCCGGTAAAAACACGAGATAGGATATTCCAGCGAGTAATGATAAAGGCGGAACCAGTGTCCTGTAAAACACATGCATGACGAGGATGTTTCAACAGAATAATAAAAAGCGGAACCGAGTCAGGTGTAAAAACACATGCACGAGGATGTTCCAATGAATAATAATAAAGAGCGGAACCAGTAAAAGGTGTAAAACACATGCATGGATGTTCCAAATGTAATAATAGAAGAATGTCACCAAGTATAGGGTAAACCACGATACAAAAGTTATTCCAATAGAATAATAAGTAATGGAATAACAAAGTTCTTCTTCATGAATAAGAAAGAATAACACCCCTTACTTTAGTACAACAAATAATATTCCCTACCTTAGAAGAAACTGAATATTGGCAAAGTGAAGTAAGGTAGAATACTTTTCTTCTTTCTCTTTATAGTTTCTCTCAGAGTTTGTGAATTAAGTAAGAAAATAATGAAGGAATGAGCTTCTATTTATAGGAAAATAGAATGCATAGTAATTAATCCATGAACGGTCCAGATTGATTTACTTTAATCTGACGGTCCATATTTAAAGCAAAATCTTTTAAATAAAATATAATATATTCTATTTATATAAAAACATTTTACTATGCAAACACTATGCAACACTATGCAAAATACTATACAAAACACTATGCAACACTATGCAAAATACTATGCATAATAAAATATAATATATTTTATTTATAGAATAACTTTAATAAAGTATTCTGTTTTATATAAAAAGATGTTTCTGTTTTATTACGTTAATAATACAAATAAAACAAAACGTCATTATCGCTATAATAATTCATATTATTAATCGACAATAATGGAATCAAACTGAGTGACTTCTCACATAAGCATCAATAATCAATACCGTGTGCTACTATGCAACCACACATATTACTGTACTTTTACTACCGAGTAGTTCAACAGTATCAACGGTAAAACTTTCGCCGTTATTTCAATAAAATATTTTTGTCGTTTTTTCAATCCGATAATAATTACATTAATGAGGTCCACCTAATGATTGAGTAGTTGACGAATATTCCCTCGCTAAACCTAATATTCCCCAACCAATCGAATAATATAACCACTTGCGATACTTTGCAAAATTTATAAATATTACCCACAACTATAACATTATATCAAATTTATTCCATAATATTCAAAAATAATATTTATAGAAAATTCATCTTTATTTATAAAAGTTGGGGTCTTATACACAGTCAAAGCATGTTATAATTGTGGAAGAGAAGGTCACTTAGCTCGATTTTTGCCATCAAGACAAATTCAATTTAGGATGGAGGCACCAAAGTAGTCCAAAAAGTAAAAAGCAGAAAGGCAGTAAGGAGAGGCGTTTGTTGTGACCTCCAGGAGAGCAAAGAATCCGAATGAGGTCATCACGGGTAAGCTTATCATAAACTCTAATGAAGTCTATACTTTATTTGATACCTGGGTTCTACCCATTCTTTTATTTCTTTCTACTGCGCTCATCGATTAAATTTGACTCAGAGAAATAAGACTTTGATTTATCTGTGGAAACTCCGTTGGGAGAAACCTTCATTACATCCATCGTTTATAAGTCTTGTTTGGTTCAAATCGGTGCACCTCACATTACCTCGTCGATCTTATTTCATTAAAAATGCTTACATTTGACGTGATTCTGTGGATTGATTGGTTAACTACTTATCATGCAAAAATTGATTGTTTTCATAAGGTTGTTAGCTTTCATATTCCTAACCAACCTATTATGCTAATTCAAGCGACCAAACCATTAAAATCAATCACTATTATCTCAAGCCATAAAGCTATTCGTTTATTGAAAAGCGGATGTCAAGCTTTCTTAGCACATGTCACACGATTTAAACAAAAATACGCCGCTTTTGAACGATATTTCTATTATTAATAAATTTCCGACGTATTCTCGAAGAACTTCCCGCCTACCCCAGAGCGTGAAATTGAATTTTGTATCGACCTTGAACCCTAAGACAAAACCTATTTCCAAAGCCCCATATCGAATGGCTCTATTGAACTTCGTGGAGTTAAAGACCCAACCGCAGGAATTGTTAGACATTGGCTTTATTCGCCCCTAGTACTTCTCCTTGGGGTGCTCTATTCTATTCGTGAAGAAGAAAGATGGGAGTATGCGACTTTGTATTGATTATCTGGAGTTGAATCATGTCACCATCAAAATAGGTATCCATTGCCACGTATTGATGACCTGTTTGACCAAGTTGCAAAGAGCCAAATTCTTTTCAAAGATTGATCTTCGTTAGGATATCACCAATTGAAGATTAGAACTCACGACATTCTAAAGACGGCTTTCGAACTCCTCAGTATGGGCATTATGAATTCCTAGTCATGTCCTTTGGATTGACTAATGCTCCCGCCGCTTTCATGGATATGATGAACCGAGTATTCAAGGAATATTTGGATCACTTTGTGGTCTTCTTTATTGATGACATCCTTATTTATTCCAAAAGCCGTGAATATAAGCTTTATGCCAAGTTGAAGAAATGCGAGTTCGCTTGAAGAAAAAGTAGCATTCCTTGGGCACGTGGTATCAAGTCATGGAATATCCATTGACCCAAAGAAAGATTGAAGCTATTCAAAGTCGGGAACAACCTAAATCAATGGACCGAAGACGTAGCTTTCTCGGTTTAATTGGTTATTATCGAAGATTCGTAGAAGAATTTTCTCGAATCGCTACTCCATTGACTCAGCTAACTCGGAAAGATACAAAGTTGGTTGGAGCGAAGAATGTGAGAAGAGTTTTCAAGAACTCAAAAGGAGACTTATTTCAAAGACCTGCTCGACAATACCATCCGCACGGAGGATTTGTCATCTACAAGTGATGCTTCTAGCAAAGGGTTGGGATGTGTTCTCATGCAACATGGAAAAGTTATAGCTTTATGCCTCGCGACAACTCAAAGAATATGAGAGGAATTATCCTACTCATGATCTAGAGTTGGCGGTTGTTGTCTTTTGCACTTAAAATTTTGAGGCATTACTTGTATGGGAGAAAGTGGAGATCTTTCTGGATCATAAAAGCCTCAAATATTTCTTCACTCAAAAGGAACTCAACACGCGACAACGACGTTGGCTTGAATGTTGAAAGATTATGATCATACCATCCAATACCATCCCGAAAAAGCGAACGTGGTAGCCGACGCGATTGAGTAGAAGATCATATGCAAGTACGAAGTCTGCGATATTGTCAACGCAAAGGCCCATTTTGTGTGACTTGCAAAGGATGGAGATAGAGTTAAAGACTCGAGGGACGCGTGTGATGATAAGCGAGTATACGTAAAGAGAACCGATTTTACTTGATAAAGTTAAAGTCGCTTCAAGCTACGCACACGGAAGATCGATGCGTATGAGGAAGAAAGTGCAAGAAGGTGCTATACCGAAGCAAGAATCGATGAAGAAGGAATACTTCAAGTCAACTCTAGACTTTGTGTTCTAACGACCTACGATTTAAAGTATAATATCATGATGGAGCGCACAACACACCATTTGCAATCCATCTCGGGAGTACCAAAATGTATCATGATATTCGCTATACATTTTGGTGGAGCAATATAAAGAGAGAGATAATATTATTTATCTCAAGGTGTCTAACTTGTCAACGAGTTAAAGCGGAGCATCAAGTACCAATAGGTCCATTGCAACCACTTGAAATTCCAGAATGGAAGTGGGAGCACATTACCATGGATTTCGTTACGGTCTTCCTAAGGTTTCTCAAGGCATAGATGCGATTTGGGTCATTGTTGATAGATTGACCAAGTCCGCTTTCATTTCTTACCGACACGAGAAATTTATACACTTGAACGTCTTGCTCAGTATATACATAAACGAGATTGTAAGACCGCATGGTATGCCGCAGTATCCATAGTCTCCGATCGAGACCCAAGATTCACTTCACGATTTTGGGTTAGTTTGCAAAAGCTATGGGCACAGACTTACGATTTAGCTCTCAAGATATCATCCTCGGACGGACCGGACAATGGAGAGGACTATTCAAACTCTTGAAGATCTATTAAGACTGTGTCCTTGATTTCAAGGGAAGTTGGGACAAGTTCTTACCATTGGTGGAGTTTTCCTACAACAACAGCTTATCAAGCAAGTATTGGCATGGCTCCATTCAAGCGTTGTATGGAAGAAAGTGTCGTTCTCCAAGATATCTTTGGGATGAGGTGGGTGAAGCAACGTTGTTGGGACCGGAGTTGGTACGTATGACTACTAAAAGATTCAAACAATCCGACAACGATAAAAACCTCACAAAATCGACAAAAGAGTTATCTTGATCTTCATCGAAAGGACGTGGAATTCGATATAGAGATCATGTGTTGTTAAGAGTCGCTCCATGGAAAGGAGTTACAAGATTTGGAAAGAGAGGAAAACTCAATCCTCGATTCATCGGCCCATTTTATTCCTCGATCGAGTAGGAACCGTGGCCTATAGACTCGCTTTTTACCGCCAAGTATGTCTCATGTTTCATAACGTTTTCACATATCCATGTTACATAAATATGTGAAAGACCAACCACATTATTGAAGTTAGAAAACCGGACGAAATAGCGGAAGATTTGACGTATGAAGAGGTTCCTGTTCAAATCTTGGATAAGAAGGAACATATTCTACGCTCCAAGGTTATACCTCAAGTCAAAGTTTTGTGGAGGAACCACGATGTTGAGAAAATGACTTGGGAGTAAGAATCAAATGAAATCAAGGTATCCTTACCTCTTCGACATACGTGTATCGTACCCTAATTTCGAGGGCTTAAATTTCATAAGAAGGGAGGTTGTAAGACCCCAACTTTTATAAATAAAGATGAATTTTTTCTATAAATATTATTTTTGAATATTATGAAATAAATTTGATATAATGTTATAATCAGGTAATATTTATAAATTTTGCAAAGTAAGTAAGTTGTTAGAAAATATTCTTTTGGCTCTGGGGAATATTCTTTTTGTTTCGGGAATATTCGTATAACTACTCAATCATTGGTGGACCCCACAACGGAAGTATTGTCTTAGTTAGAAAACGACAAAAATTATCTTTCTATAAAAATAACTGGCAGAGGTGTTACCAATTAAAACCGTTGAACTATCCGGTAGTAAAAAAACACGATGAATACGCGTAGTTGATAGTAGACACGATATTGATTATTGATGCTTTACGTGAGAAGTCACTCAAAGAATGCTCAATTATTACTA
The DNA here is from genome assembly GCA_020205615.1 of Panax quinquefolius. Taxonomy (NCBI): domain Eukaryota; kingdom Viridiplantae; phylum Streptophyta; class Magnoliopsida; order Apiales; family Araliaceae; genus Panax; species Panax quinquefolius. Next base: position 113,187,378 of record CM035168.1, read on the forward strand.
CGATGAATTCACGATCATATCTCTTATATTATTGATTCAATTATTGTCACAAGATTATCATCAGATAATATGTTATAGTATTAAATCAATAATTGAGACGACAAGTTATAAATGATTAATAATTGTTGAAAGATTAAATATGTGTTGATTAAAAATAAAATGATTGTGGTAATATTTATTCAATCCTTGATGTATATAAAGAGTCTGTTATGAGACGTTTGTGGTAAGTTTGATTATTTTATGGGGGGCCATATGTCATCATCTAAGAGTCTCTTCGTCAATAGTAATTACCTTCATCAATAGTAATTACCTTTGTGAATAGTAATTACCTTCGTCAATAGTAATTACCTTTACCAGGCGTCGAACCACTTGTCGTTTTACATTTCAGGCGTCGAACCACTTGTCGTTTCACATTACAGGCGTCGAACCACTTGTCGTTTCACATTACAGGCGTCAAACCACTTTTCTTTTCACATCACCAGTCGTCAAGCCACTTGCCTTTTCACATGGCAGGTGCTAAGCTAGAAATCTTCTATAAATAGAGGCCTAGTGCTTCATTATTTTCACTTAATTCATTCAAGTATATAGAGAGAGAAAGTATAGAGAATAAAGAGAAAGAAGAAGAGTATTTTGTTACTACACTATCGTAAAGATTCAATCTCCTACTAAAAGTAAGGGTGTTATTCTTTCTTATTCATGAAGAGAACATTGTTATTCCATTGCTTATTATTCTCATTGGAATAACCTTGATAATGCTGCTTTTACCCTATACTTGGTGACATTCTTCTATTATTCTTGGAACATCACATCGTGTGTTTAACCTAGGACTGGTTCCGCCTTTTTATTATTATTCTATTGGAACATCACATCGCATGTTGTTGTACAGGGACTGGTTCCGCTTTTTATTATTATTACGTTGGAACATCCCGCTCTGTGTGTTTTACAGGACCTGGTTAAAATCTTTATTATTATTCTATTGGAACATCCTGCTCGTGTGTTTTACACAGGACCGGTTCCGCCTTTATAATTATTCTCGTTGGAACATCCCGCTCCTCGTGTGTTTTTACGGACTGGTTCCATTCTTTATTATTCTGTTGGAATATCCTCGCTCATGCATGCGTTTTACGCCGGACCGGTTCCGTTATTTATTATTCATTGCTGAATAACCTATGTCATGCGGTTTATCGCACGCATGGTGATTTCTTTTGTTATTCCATTCTTTATTATACCCGGTTGGTTAAAACTTTGACTTCTATACTCCATGAAATATGTGGAATATCCTCGATATTTGCTTTTCATCCAAAGATCCTTTCATGGAAATATTCTTCTCAAGATTCTTGAATTTTACTCTACAAAGCAAGATCATGTCGATGATTTGGATGTTATTGGTTCTAGATAAATTAATTTTTGAACTTGTTTTATTGAATATCATTGTCATCATCCTCATGTTTATATTATGTTGAAAGTCATCTATGGCACGTAGTGCATAGATGGACTTGGTATGATTATGACTGAGAGACTATTCGATGTAATCGTGACCGTAATGTTACAAATGGTGTGGTAAAATCCTCAAAGTGGTCCGTAGTGCATTGATGGACGATTGTTGGCATGATCATGACCATTAATGAATACACAAATATTCTCGCCCGTAGTGCATGAATAATTGTGGTCGTGATACTAAAGAATATCCTCGCCAGTAAATAGTGCGGGGGGTGATTCGATGATGTGGAATATTTATTAAATCTTAGTCTCAACTATATATGATGATGAAAAACCTTTTAAATCATAAAAGATAGTAGATTTTATTTTCTACTTGACTCTTTTAATGGATTCTTTGTTCATTGTAGTTAAACTTGATGTTCATTATATTTTATCGCTTTAACATCATTTGTTGAGGCTAATGATAATTTATTCTCGCATTATCTTAGTCATAATATTTCTTATCGAGCTAGTTGAGCTCACCCTTTCTTTCACCGTTCTCTTCGTGAAATGAGAATATACCGACTTAGTCGGGGAGCGGAGTAATGGTCCAGAGGATAGCATTAGTAGTCCTCACTATTCTCGCGAAAAAGTGTGTGATAATAATTGTAATGAGGACTCCTTTTGAGTTTGTATGATCTCTAAGAGACAACATTTGTATTCAAACTCACGGTTTATGTCGTATTGTATACGGCAGCTTATATTAGTAAGTTGTATTTAAATTACGTACCATGTATCCGACTACCCAATATGGGTGATGTATACCTAATTTTGGGGCGCCACAAAAAGCGCCCACAACAGCAGCTTTAAGGTATGCTATAATTGTGGAAAAGAAGAACATATCGCCGAGATTGTATGGTATCGAAACCCATTCCAAATGAATGGTGACTCAAAAAGATGTCCTGGAAAAAGTCAAAGTCAACGGTTCTCGGAAGTGCGTTTGTCGTGGCCGGTCGAAAATGCGCGAGAACACTGAACGAAGTTAGAGGTTAGTTAATTATAAATTCTTGCGAAGTTTATACCTTACTAGATACCCGAATTCTACCCATTCTTTATCTCTCGTCATACCAACGCGTTTGAACTTGACTACGGAGAAATTAGACTTTGACCTATTTATGGAGACTCAGTTGGGAGAAACTTTCATTACATCCGTTGTTTAGAAATCTTGCTTGATTCAGTTGGCACTATCACATTACTCGTTAACCTTATTTCTATAGAGATATTTGTTTTTGATGTGATTTTAAGGTTAACTACTCATCACGCCGAAATTGATTACTTTTAGCGTCAGGTTGTTAGTTTTCATATTCTTAAGCAACTCGTTATTCAATTCAAGCAATCAAACCATTGTAGTCAAACATTTTCATATCAAGCCATGAAGTCATTCGTTTATTACGGATGTCAAGTTCTTAGTCCATGTTATGGATTTGAATAAAGACACGTTAGATTTGAATAATATTCCTGTTGTTATTGATTTTTCTTGACGTATTTCTTGAAGAATTTCTTGGTTTACTCCCAAAGACTGATATTAAATTTTGTATCGACTTTGAACCCGGTACAAAACTCATTTCTAAAATCTCATATCGAATGGCTCCTATTAAACTTCAGGAGTTAAAAATTCAACTATAGAATTTGGTACCTGAGCCTTTATCTGGTGACTTCCTTTGTGAAATGCACCGAAGCCAGACTCTCTGTAGGGGACACCATATTCGATGCGATAAGTAAACCGATAGGTGTTATTGTAACGTCTTTATCCAAGGTTGGGATATGAGTCATAGTTGAGAACAACCTAAGTCAGAATCGAAATACGTAGCTTTTCAGGCTTAGTTGGTTATTATCTGAGATTCGTTGAAGGATATTCTCGAATCGCTATTCCATTAACGCAAACTCGTAGAGATACAAAATTTGAATGGAGCAAGGAATGTGGGAAGAGCTTCAAGAACTCAAGAGGAGACTCATTTCAAAGACATGTATTACGACCACGCCATCCGGAAAAGCGAACGTGGTAGCCGACGTGTTGAGTAGAAGATCGTATACAAGCACGAAAGTACGATATTGTCAAAGACTCATTTCAGTATAATTTACAAATAATAGAGATGGAGATGAAAACTCTAGGTACCCACGTGATGATATACGAGTATAATCGACTTTAATCGATAAAGTTAAAGTTGTTCAAGCTACAAACCTGGAGTTGATGAATATGAAGAAGAAGATGCAAGAAGTCGTTATTCCAAAAGCGAGAATCGATGAGGTGAGGAAAGCTTAAACCTTTGATTTATTAATCCATTTGAAATTCTCGATCGAATTTAGGAACTGTGGCCTATAAACTCGTTTTACCGCCAAGTATGATGCGTGTTCATAACGTTTTTCATGTATCGATGTTACGTAAATATGTGGACGACCCGAACCACGTCATTAAGTTAGAACCGGACGAGATAGCCGAAGACTTAACGTACGAGGAGGTACTTGTCAAGATCTTGTAGAGGAAAGAACATGTCCTATGTACCGAGGTTATACCACAAGTTAAAGTTTTGTGGAGAAACCATGCTATTGAGAAAATGACCTGGGAGTTGGAAATGGAAATGAAAGCGAGGTATTCTCATCTTTTCGAAACACCAGGGACGTACGTCAATTTCGAGGACGAAATTTCATAAGGAGGGGAGGTTGTAAGACCCCAAATTATTAATAAATGAAATTTATTTTCCTCTATTTATATTTTGAAATAGTATGGGTTGATTTAATTAATGTGGATAGTTATGGGTAAAATACGCAAATATTTGAATAAGTTAAAGTGGTTATAAAATATTCATTATCGGGGAATATTCGTTTGGTCGTGGAATATTAGATCTTTGTTTGGGAATATTCGTATTTACTAGCGATCTTTTGTGGGCCCCATAGCGGAAAGCTTAATCGGATGAAGAAAACGACAAATATAAGTTGTTTATAAATAACTACAGTAGTTATTACTCAATTATCATTGTTGGAATACCCGTTGGTTAAAACACACTAATACGCATTGTTGAACAAGAAGCATTACCAGTATTGCACCAATTATTGATTCTTACGTAAGAAGGCACTTTACTCAATAATTGTTACGATAATTACTATTCAAGATTTTATTTTATTGATTCAATAATTCACTGATTGATATTTTATATTATTGTTGTTTCAATAAATTGTCATTACATAGTATTTTCCATTATTGAAGCAATAATTCATATTATCCGAATAATATTATTAGAAAAAAAATTATTGGCAATGTCTAGAAAGTTTACATCTAAGGAGAGGTTTGGTCACCTAATCTTGCGCCAAGAAGTGAGAGAATCTTTATTGGAAAGCCCCTCTTTCTGAGGAACTACTGGGTCACAAGAGATCTTGTGATTCTGTAATATTATTTGTGAATAATTAATTATTGATTTATATGATGAGAAAAATATTAATTTTATGTGGATATAGATGGAGAAAATTTTTAAAATGACAATTGTTGAAAATTAATATTTTATCTTTTTCTAATAAAATAATTCATTTAAATATATTATTTTAATAATATATTAACGGTGATGTTTTTATAATGAATGTGGGATATATGAGTATATGAGGAGGAAGAGTATTTTTGTGGCATTAAATGTTTAACACATATTTTGTGTGTTGGTGGACACAATTATTGACCAAAATTTGATTATAGCCTGTAAAATCGCCCGTTTATGTATTTCGGTCAATTTTTGTTTAGAATTTGGAAAAACTTTCTTCTGCAAAGTTGTAGAGAATTGAATTTCCTATAAAAAGTCGCGAGATTCGAATTTTCTGATAAAAGGGCTATTTATTATGAATTATTGAAGTTCCAAAGCTCCGAAATAATTGATTTTTGGAAGTTTAAAATAATTTAAATAACAAAAACGTTTTTTGTGTTTGGTGGGCATCTTTAACACATGTCAAGTTGTTGAATTCAGATGTTTGATGCGTAGGAAGATGTAGAAAAAAATAAATAATATTAATTTATTAAATTTTCTACTTTGGTGTTCTAAGCATTTTCCTATAAATAGGGTGCTTAGGTTAGAATTGAAAATCACACCAGAAACTGAAGTTTTCTCTCTCTATATTATCGAGCGTATTCTTGTGAGTATTTTGAGTATACTTTGAGTATTGCTATACGGTGCAAGTTCAAGTCATAACCTATATCCGGTGTTTCAACTAAAATCTTGTCTTTCGAGGTAAGGGATGTTATTTTATTCAAAATGATATTATTTCTTCAATATCATTATGCGAAAATATTGGTTGGAAATTTTATCAAATTTGGAACTTTTCATGTTTGAGAGTTACTATTCATGAGTTACTATTCATGAGTTACTATTCACGAGTTACTATTAAAGTACTATTCACGAAGCGTGATGATGTTTTTGGGAAATTTCTATCTTTTGGTGATTTGAGTTTCTTATTCACGATACCAAGACTATTCACAAATATCAAGACTATTCATAGAAAAATGAAATTTCTTCTTTTGTCAAAATATCTATTGTGGATACTAGCTTTGATTGTATCCATGTTTTGATCATTCTTGAATTTTACTTCACTATGATTATTTATGAAGTATTTTAAACTCCTGATTGTTTAAAGTACGAATCCATAATATACTTGTTCTTTTGTTTCCTTTGGATTCGTTTCCTTTAAAATATTTTTCATCATCCTCGGTCCTAAATGATGATATTCTTGAATATCTTTGATTTTGTAGTGCAAAGATGAATGATTTCTTGATGAATATCTTTGGCCCGTAGTGTAAAGATGAGCAGTGTTGAGATGAACATGATTAATCGATTAATATCTTTGCCCGTAGTGCAAAGATGAACAGTGTTTAGATGAACATGATTAATCTGATGAATATCTTTGGCACCTTAGTAGCAAAAGATGAATATTTGATTCGAGATATATATTGATTGATGTTACAGGATAAAATATCGACGATGAACTTTTAAATTCATATATAGAAGATAGTAGTTTGCATTCTCTAATTAAATCTTCTAATGAATTATTATTTCATTGCGAAGATTGATTTAAAACCTGGTTGTCTATTGTATTCTATTAGATTTTTCCTGTTGAAGACTAACGATAATTTGTTGTATATTATCTTAGTCATAATATTCTTTATCGGGCTAGTTGAGCTCACCCTTTTCCTTTTTGTTCCATTTTTCTTCTCAGGAGGCGAGAAATGTAGCGAGTACTTAGTCGGGGTATGGAATGAAGGTTCTAGATAGAGTTGTTTAGTAGTCCTAACCATTTTTGTAAAATAATGTATCAATAATTGTGATGGGGATTTATTTGCGTGTGGATATTATTCAGATGGCAATATCTGTATTTAAACTCATAGTTTATATGTTGTAATAATAAAGTTGTAGTTATTTCTGTACCATGTATTTGGCGACTCAGAATGGGTTGGATGGAATGGACCTATTTTGGGGGCGTCACAACTAACTTCTAGTTTTAGTCCCTTCTAGTTATACAAACTTGTTTACATTCATGGTGAATAGAGAAATTAGATTACACAACTTTGGTTATTCAGTCATCTACAGGACATTCAACAGGGCATTTAAAATTAATTTAAGAATTGAGCCAGAACTGTAATGAAGGGTATTGATTATCACTGTTTCTTTATCTCAATCATTAATAAGTTTGTTGGATAGTAGAGGTTGAGTGTTTTGTTGAAAGATTAATTTGGTCTACAAAAGTTAATGGGTGGATTTTAGCAGATTAACTAACGAATTGAACCTATTACTAACCCAGTATGCTCATTGAACTCTTCTTGTAATATACTACTCAAACATCAAACATGTAATGGTATTTAGTGAAGAAACAGAATCAAACATCAATTAATTAGTGAATTCCATGTAATGGTATTTCTCTCAACCATTTCATTAAACACACATTGTGCATAATCCATTCCACTAAAATTTGCATAAGTTGATGAATTTATTACCTGGGAAGGCGTCAATTTGAATACCAAATTAGGCTAAGAACCCATGGACTGACAAATCATTAGATCTTCTGAATCTTGAAATGCTCCATATCCGGAAGCTTGGGAACTGAGCAATATTTATCCAAAATGCAAAGTTTGTAAATTCTTAAGGCTTGCCAATGAATACAAATAACAATCAAAACAAAGAAAAAGGTGTCATCCTTAAATGAGGAAAACTATTTTCCAGTAAATTTTTCCTTCAGCCAAAATGAAAAAGACAACATGAAAAAGTTATTTCCATAATCACATTTGTTAATAACAAAATCATAAGCTTACAAAGTTGATTTAACAATCACAATGATAACACTTTCCTAAGAAAATCAAATTCTCCTCCTTAGTTGGAGTTATAAACATCTAGGGCAAAAATACAAAATTTGCTCAAGTCCCTAAAAGCATACCTCAATAAACTATTTAATCATCATAAAAAAATAAATAAAGGGAAATAAATCAAAGCATTACCGACAAAACCTAAACAATTGGGTTGGATGACAGTTCATGAGGATAATTAACTTCACTGGATAAACTTTACATAGTTACCACCCACTAATGAGTTTCAATGTCATATAAGATCTCGTGGTTTCTCTCAGGTCACAAGAAAGGATAAGGATAGATGGGAAAAGATGGCCAGAAAGCAAAAAGCAACACGAATTACAGAAAATAATATAATAACTACATTTACACAAGCTATACACGCATAGGATGCAGTTAGCCCAAGAATTTTCAGGTGGCTAGCATTACCTAAAAGGCTAAAACAATCTAATAAATAGTTAATAACCAAAAATATCAACTCATCACACAAAAAGCATATGTACAATAATTACTTGTAAACAAAACACCTATGCAGGAAATCAAAAGTAAGTAACAATTATGCAATTTAAAAATAATAATAAATGGACTTACTTCAGAGTAGCTTCAGCACTTTTTACAATAACTCTATCATTAGTGGCATCACGATTTAACAAGCTTAGGTCAAAATACTGAGAAAATATAACTGAGATCAACATTCAATCCAAGCAAAAACAAATCAATACAATCATATAAAATCCGATAAAAATACTTCAAAAAAACGAAAATAAGTGGAAGTTCAAACCTTCTCTTTAATCATTGTCCATATGATCCTCGTCATCTCATTGCCTATAATAAAAAAAGCAGCACATAATTAAGTCATAAATGTAAGACCCCAAATTATTAATAAATGAAATTTATTTTCCTCTATTTATTATTTTGAAATAGTAAGGGTTGATTTGATTAATGTGGATAGTTATGGGTAAAATACGCAAATATTTTGAATAAGCAAGTGGTTATAAAATATTCATTATCTTCGGGGAAAATTCGTTTGGTCGTGGAATATTCGTACTATCGGGGAATATTAAATCGACGACCTTGATCTTTTTGTGGGCCCCATAACTGAAAGCGATTGGATGAAGAAAACGACAAATATAAGTTATTTATAAATAACTGGCGTAGTTATTACTGAATTATATCTTGTTGGAATACCCGGTAGTTAAAACACACTAATATGGCGTTGTTGAACAAGAGTAGACACAGTATTGCACCAATTATTGATTCTTACGTAAGAAGGCACTACTCAATAATTGTTACTGAAGAATTATTGTTCAAGATTTTATTTTATTGATTCAATAATTGTTGCATTGATATTTTATATTATCGTTATTTCAATAAATTGTCATTACACGGTATTTTCCATTATCTAAGCAATAATTCATATTATCGAATAATATTATTAGAAAATATTATTGGCAATGTCTAGAAAGTTCGCTAAGGAGAGGTTTGGTCACCTAATTGCGGCTATGAAGTAAGGAGAGATCCTTATTGAAAGCCCCTCTTTCACAGGAACTACACGGTCACAAGATGTGATTCTGTAATATTATTTGTGAATAATTAATTATTGATTTATATGATGAGGAAAATATTGATTTTATGTGAATATAGATGGAGAAAATTTTTAATGTGACAATTGTTGAAAATTAATATTTTATCTTTTTTTGATAAAATAATTCATTTAAATATATTATTTTAATAATATATTAACGGTGATATTTTTATAATGAATGTGGGATATATGAGTATATGAGGAGGAAGAGTAGTATTTTTGTGGCATTAAATGTTTAACACATATTTTGTGTGTTGGTGGACACAATTATCGATAGAAATTTGATTATAAATTGTAAAATCGTCTGTTTATGGATTTGGTCAATTTACATTTGGAATTTAGAAAAACTTTCCTCTGCAAAGTTGTAGAGAATTTAATTTTCTATAAAAAGTCGCGAGATTCAATTTTTACGATAAAAGGGCTATTTATTATGAATTATTGAAGTTTCAAGTTCAAATAATTGATTTTGGAAGTTTAAAATAATTTAAATAACAAAAACGTTTTTTGTGCAAGTCTTGTGAGGGCTGTGTTTGGTGGCTGAGGTTTTGAAGCAAAATAAGTGTGCGTTGGAATAAAAATTATATATATTATTATTATATTAAATTTTCTACTTTGGTGTTCTAAGCATTTTCCTATAAATAGGGTGTTTAGGTTAGAATTGAAAATCACACCGTAAATCAAGTTTTTCTCTATATTATCGAGCGTATTCTTGTGAGTATTTTGAGTATACTTTGAGTATTGCTATACGGTGCAAGTTCAAGTCATAGCCTATATCCTGTGTTCAACTAAGCACTTGTCTTTCGAGGTAAGGGATGTTATTTTCTTCTCAAATGATATTATTTCTTCAATATCATTATGCTAAAATATTGGTTGGAACTTTTTATCAAATTTGAAACTTTTTCATGTCGGGGTTACTTATTCATGAGTTTGAATTCTTATTCACGAGTTCTTATTCATGAGTTATTATTCACAAGTTACTATTCACGAGTACTATTCATGAAGGCGTGAAGATGTTTTTTTGTGAAATTTCTATCTTTTGGTGTCTGAGTTACTATTATTCACGATACTATGACTATTCACGAATCGATACTACTTTATTCAATTTAAAAATGAAATTTCTTCTTTTTGTCCAAAATATCTATTATGGATACTAGCTTTGATTGTATCCATGTTTTGATCATTCTTGAATTTTACTCCACTCGATTACTTATGAAGTATTTTTGAACTTGGATTGTTTAAAATACGAATCCTTAATATTTGTTCTTTTGCTTCAATTGGATTCGTTTCCTTTAAAATATTTTTCATCATCCTCGGTCTAAATGATGATATTATTGAATATCTTTGGCCCAGTAGTGCAAAGATGAATGATTTCTTGATGAATATCTTTGGCTCAGAAAGCAAAGATGAGCAGTGTTGAGATGAATACGATTAATCGATTAATATCTTTGGCCCAGTAGTGCAAAGATGAACAGTGTTTAGATGAACATGATTAATGATGAATATCTTTGACCAGTAGTGCAAAGATGAATATTTGATTCGAGATATATATTAATTGATGTTACAGGATAAAATATCAACGATGAACTTTTAAATTCATATATAGAAGATAGTAGTTTGCATTCTCTAATTAAATCTTCTAATGAATTATTATTTCATTGCGAAGATTGATTTAAAACCGGTTGTCTATCAGATTCTATTAGATTTTTTCTCGTTGAAGACTAACGATAATTTGTTTTATATTATCTTAGTCATAATATTCTTTCTTTGGGCTAGTTGAGCTCACCCTTTTCCTTTTTGTTCCATTTTTCTTCTCGTGGAGGCGAGAATGTAGCGTAGTACTAGTCGGGTATGGAATGAAGGTTACAGAGAGAGTTGTTTAGTAGTCCTCACCATTTTGTAAAATAATGTATCAATAATTATGATGAGGATTTATTTGCGTGTGGATATTATACAGATGGCAATATCGTATTTAAACTCATAGTTTATATGTTATAATAATAAAGTTGTAGTTATTTCGCACCATGTATTTGGCGACTCGAGAATGGGTTGGATGGAATGGACCTATTTTGGGGCGCCACGGTTGGTATCGAGCTTAGGATATGATCTCGGCATGAGATCGGGGAATAGAACCAGGAGGAGAGACGAGTAAATCCTTCGCTAGTGTGTCCTACCTAAGCTTATTTGTTAGTTGGTCAAGATATAGGGATATTATGTGATATATTGATTTCCTTAATTAACCCTTGTTTTATGACAAGATTTAAGAATGTCGATCGAGAATATTATGATGGAGTAAATGAGACCAGTGGAGATGCTCTGTCTTTACCAACGAGGAGAACGTGCAACAGTCGGGCAATGTACCTCCTATGAACAACACCACCAATGAAAGCGAGATGATGAACGAGGGATGTTTAGAAGCTTTTGCGATTCATGAAAAAATCGACGAGGAGACTCGTGTTCAAAATACAGGAGGAAATGATAGCAATTCACGGGTTGTCACAACCAAGCAAGTTCAAAGAGTTGGAACCACGAATTTAAGGGAAAGCCAGATCCGATCATGCGCGAAAACATGGGTCAAGCAAATTACCAAGATATTCGATGTCTTGGGATGCACGGAGGAACAGAAGGTTCCATTCGCCACCTTTATGTTCCGTGGCGAAGGCGAGACATGGTGGAAATCATGAAGCGTACCCATCCAGCCTACACTCAAAGATGTCATGGGAGATGTTTGAAATAGTTCAATGACAAGTACTTCCACGAAAGTATTCGCTATATGAAGGAAGTGGAGTTTATTAGATCGGAGCAGTAATAACATGATGGTGTCCCAAAGATGAGGCGAAGTTCGCGGAGTTATCCGTGTTTCACCTCATTTGGTGGAGAATGAGGAACGATGACGCGAATGTTTCGAGAGGTTTGAAACCCTAAGATACGTCAAGATCTCATTTCTCATAAATTTTCTCTCTATTCGGATGTTGTCAGCGAGGCTCGGTTGTTAGAGGGAGATAACGAGTAACGTTCAACCGAGGGACCATAACCAGGATCATATCAAGATATAAGATCATCGTAATAACGATAACCAAACGGAGAAAGAAGAATACGATTAAAGGCAGAACCACTCTGGGTGGTAATCGTGGCCATGAAAATAGAAGAAGCGAGTGGGAGGAGATTTTAAAAAGAGGAGATTCAACAAAGACCATGTGAAGATGTCGGTACGCCAAGAAGAATCTGGTTCCAAGGAGGAGAAAGACCACCGGTCGTATGTTACAAATGCGGAAAGAGGGATATCACTCAAACCGCCCACAACAGGTTTAAGGTATGCTATAATTGTGGAAAAGAAGGACATATCGCTCGAGATTTTACGATATCGAAACCCGATCCAATGAGGAATGGTGACTCAAAAGGATGTCCCGTAAAAGTCAAAGTTAACGGTTCATGGAAGGCGTTTGTCGTGATCCATTAAAATGCGAGGAACCCGAACGGTTAGCACGCAGGTTAGTTAATTATAAATTTTTATGAAGTTTATACCTTACTAGAATCTGGGTTCTACCCATTCTTTTATCTCTCTTTGCTTTGCGCTCAACGTTTGAACTTGACTACGGAGAAATTAGACTTTGACCTATTTATGGAGACTCAGTTAGGAGAAACTTTCATTACATCCGTTGTTTAAAAATCTTGCTTGATTCGAGTTGGCACTATCACATTACCGTTAACCTTATTTCTATAGAGATATTTGCTTTTGATGTGATTTTAAGGTTAACTACTTATCATGCCGAAATTGATTACTTTCGTAAGGTTGTTAGTTTTCATATTCCTAAGCAACCGTTATTCAATTCAAGCAATCAAACCATTGTAATCAAACATTTTCATATCAAGCCATGAAGTCATTCATTTATTACGGATGTCAAGTTTTCTTAGTCCATGTTATGGATTTGAATAAAGACACGCCGATTTGAATAATATTCTCGTTGTTATTGATTTTTCCCGATGTATTTCTGAAGAATTTCTTGGCTTACTCCCAAAGCCTCGATATTAAATTTTGTATCAACTTTGAACCCAGACAAAACTCATTTCTAAAATCTCATATCGAATGGCTCCTATTGAACTTCAGGAGTTAAAAATTCAACTATAGAATTTGGTAAGCGAGCCTTTATCTGGTGACTTCCCTTTGTGGAATGCCGAAGCCGCACTCTCCGTAGGGAACGCCATATTCGATGCGATAGTAAATCGATAGGTGTCATTGTGACGTCTTATCCAAGGTTGGGATATAAGTCACGATTGAGAACAACCTAAGTCGGTAATCGAAATACGTAGCTTTCTAGGCTTAGTTGGTTATTATCGGAGATTCGTTGAAGGATATTCTCGAATCGCTATTCCATTAATGCAGCTGACTCAGAAAGATATAAAGTTCGTATGGAACGAGGAATGCGAGAAGAGTTTCCAAGAGCTCAAGAGGAGACTCATTTCAGCACATGTTCTGACCATGCCATCCTGGAAAAGTGAACGTGGTAGCTGACGTGTTGAGTAGAAGATCGTATACAAGTACGAGTACGATATTATCAAAGACTCATTTCGTATAATTTACAAATAATAGAGATGGAGATGAAAACTCTAGGTACCCACGTGATGATATACGAGTATAATCGACTTTAATCGATAAAGTTAAAGCTATTCAAGCTACACACCGGAGCTGATGAATTTGAAGAAGGAGGTGCAAGAAGTTGTTATTTCAAAAGCAAGAATCGGTGAGGTGAGGAAAGCTCAAACCTTCGATTTATTAATCCATTTGAAATTCTCGATCGAATAGGAAGCGTGGCCTATAGACTCGCTTTTACCGCTGCCAAGTACGACGCGTGTTCATAACGTTTTTCACGTATCGATGTTACGTAAATATGTGGACGACTCGAACCACGTCATTAAGTTAGAACCAAACGAGATAGCTGAAGACTTAACATACGAGGAGGTACCTGTCAAGATCTTGGATAGGAAAGAACATGTCCTATACATCGAGGTTATACCACAAGTTAAAGTTTTGTGGAGAAACCATGCTATTGAGGAAATGACACGGGAGTTGGAAGCGGAAATGAAAGCGAGGTATTCTCATCTTTTGAAACACTAGTATCGCGCACGTCAATTTCGAGGACGAAATTTCATAAGGAGGGAGGTCAGAAGACCCCAAATTATTAATAAATGAAATTTATTTTCCTCTATTTATTATTTTGAAATAGTAAGGGTTGATTTGATTAATGTGGATAGTTATGGGTAAAATATGCAAATATTTCGAATAAGCAAGTGGTTATAAAATATTCATTATCGTCGGGGAATATTCGTTTGGTCGTGGAATATTCGTACTGTCGGGGAATATTCGTACGACGACGCAGTCTTTTGTGGGCCCCATAACGAAAAAGCGATTGGATGAAGAAAACGACAAATTTAAGTTGTTTATAAATAACTACAGTAGTTATATCAATTATCTTGTTGGAATACCCGTTGGTAAAAAACACACTAATCACGCCGTTGTTGAACAAGAAGATACAGTATTGCACCAATTATTGATTCTTACGTAAGAAGGCACTACTCAATAATTGTTACAAGTAATTATCGCTCAATATTTTATTTTATTGATTCAATAATTGCTACATTGATATTTTATATTATCGTTGTTTCAATAAATTGTCATTACACAAGATTTTCCATTATCTGAGCAATAATTCATATTATCCGAATAATATTATTAGAAAACATTATTGGCAATGTCTAGAAAGTTACATCAGGAGAGGTTTGGTCACCTAATCAAGGCCACAAGAAGAGAGAGATCCTTATCGAAAGCCCCTCTTCCGGAACTACACGTTCAGCAAGATTGTGATTACGTAATATTATTTGTGAATAATTAATTATTGATTTATATGATGAGGAAAATATTAATTTTATGTGGATATAGATGGAGAAAATTTTTAATGTGACAATTGTTGAAAATTAATATTTTATCTTTTTCGATAAAATAATTCATTTAAATATATTATTTTAATAATATATTAACGGTAATATTTTTATAATGAATGTGGGATATATGAGTATATGAGGAGGAAGAGTATTTTTGTGGCATTAAATGTTTAACACATATTTTGTGTTGGTGGGACACAATTATTAACCAAATTTGATTATAGCGTAAAATCGCTTCTGCTTATGGATTTTGGCCAATTTTTGTTTGGACTTTAGAAAAACTTTTTTTCGCAAAGTTTTAGAGAATTGAATTTTCTATAAAAAATCGCGAGATTGAATTTTCCGATAAAAGGGCTATTTATTATGAATTATTGAAGTTCAAGTTCAAATAATTAATTTTGGAAGTTTAAAATAATTTAAATAACAAAAACGTTTTTTTTGTGCAAGTCTTGTGAGGTGGGGTAACATTTGGTATTTGAGGTTTTGAAGCAAAATAAGTGTGCGTTGGAATAAAAATTATATATATTATTATTATATTAAATTTTCTCTTTTTTGGTGTTCTAAGCATTTTCCTATAAATAGGGTCTTAGGTTAGAATTGAAAATCACACCGTAAATGAAGTTTTATCTCTATATTATCGAGAGTATTCTTGTGAGTATTTTGAGTATACTTTGAGTATTGCTATACTCTGCAAGTTCAAGTCATAGCCTATATCAGGTGTTTCAACTAGAAATCTTGTCTTTTCGAGGTAAGGGATGTTATTTTCTTCTCAAATGATATTATTTCTTCAATATCATTATCTTTGAAATATTGGTTGGAACTTTTTATCAAATTTGAAACTTTTTCATGTCGGGGTTACTTATTCATGAGTTATACTATTCACGAGTTACTATTCATGAGTTACTTATTCACGAGTTACTATTCATAAGTTCTTATTCACAAGTTACTATTCACGAGTACTATTCATGAAGCGTGAAGATGATTTTTTTATGAAATTTCTATCTTTTGGTGTTGAGTTACTATTCACGATACTCAAGACTTATTATTCACGATATCTGACTATTCATTCACGAATCTGACTATTCATCGAAAAATAAAATTTCTTCTTTTTGTCCAAAATATCTATTATGGATACTAGCTTTGATTGTATCTCATGTTTTGATCATTCTTGAATTTTACTCCACTTTGATTACTTATGAAGTATTTTTGAACTTGGATTGTTTAAAATACTTAATCCTTAATATTTGTTCTTTTGCTTCACCGGATTCGTTTCCTTTAAAATATTTTTCATTATCCTCATTCTAAATGATGATATTATCGAATATCTTTGGCCCGTAGTGCAAAAGATGAATGATTTCTTGATGAATATCTTTAGCCCAGTAGTGCAAAGATGAACAGTGTTGAGATGAACATGAATTAATCGATTAATATCTTTGGCCAGTAGTGCAAAGATGAACAGTGTTTAGATGAACATGATTAATCGATGAATATCTTTGGCCTGTAGTGCAAAAAGATGAATATTTGATTCCGAGATATATATTGATTGATGTTACAGGATAAAATATCGACGATGAACTTTTAAATTCATATATAGAATATAGTAGTTTGCATTCTCTACTTAACTCTTCTAATGAATTGTTGTTTTCACCGCAATTGTTGATTTAAAACCGGTTGTCTATTGATTCTATTAGATTTTTCCTGTTGGAGACTAACGATAATTTGTTGTATATTATCTTAGTCATAATATTCTTTCTTGGGCTAGTTGAGCTCACCCTTTTCTTTTTTGTTCCATTTTTCTTCTCGTGAGGCGAGAATGTAAAGAAAGTACTAGTCCGGGGTATGGAATGAAGGTTACAGAGAGAGTTGTTTAGTAGTCCTCACCATTTTTGTAAAATAATGTATCAATAATTATGATGAGGATTTATTTTTGCATGTGGATATTTCTGCAGATGGCAATATCTCGTATTTAAACTCATAGTTTATATGTTGTAATAATAAAGTTGTAGTTATTTCGTACATCATGTATTTGGCGACTCGAGAATGGGTTGGATGGAATGGACCTATTTTGGGGGCGCCACAATAAAACATATGTCGATTGTCAATTAGAACATAATAAATGAAATTATATATATATATATATATATATATCGATTATGCTTTTGTTGACATATATGATATACTTTTGATATTAATTATTTCCAATTGGGTGAGAATATTCCCGATTCATAGAAATATCTAGTATGGTTCTCAATTGTTAAAACAAATTTCATTTTAAATAAATGCATTTGTATATTTCATCTTAGAAGCATCGACTATTAAAAGTCAGAATGTCTATTATTCCTCATTTTTACACTAATATAATAATGTTGCCTTCCAAGTTCATTGACTGAATTTGTGAGGAACCAAATCACAAGTAAGAGACAAACTTTTAAATCTCCAAATTGAAAAAAAGTAAAGTAATATAAGGTCGTTGTTTGCTTCAACATTAGTACTACTTCATACAAGTAAAGTTCAACCAAATAATTTAGGATTAAGGATATTGAAATTTGCAGCTACCTTTAATGCTCTATATATTTAATAGCCTTTTGCACTTGGAAGTTAACACAACAAAACTTAAGTCAAGCTAAAATTGAAAAGAAAAAAAAACCAAGGAAGAAGTTATTAATGTTAGACCTCATATGCAGAGGCTATTAATGTTAGACCTCATATCCAAGTAAAGTTTTAGATTTTTGAATCTAGAAATATTGGATACAATATCCCTCAAACAGGGTAAGAGATTTTATTCTAAACTAAATGTCTTTGTGGAGACAGTTGAATGTCGCATGAACTGATGAGCAAAGAAAACTACCTATTGGTAAAGAAAAAACCAAGTGCAAGTCAGCAGTAGAAATGCCGACAGTAAGTCCCTTTACCAACGAATGTCATTCATATCCCACTTAGCTTACCTTCCAGTTATACTATATACAAACAGGAGTACATTGATTTTCATTTTCTATCCCCTTATCATGTCATAAAATTGTTAGTACGTAGCAAGTCAATCCACAAATATTTCGATAGAATTGTCAGTACGTAGCAAGTCCATCCTATATTTCAAAATGTGACACTTTACATCCCACATTTTTAGCAAACTGGCACATAACACTCTCCCGCCTAAAATCTGTTTAGATGAGGCTCGCGCTTCGTCCCTCGCCCCTAAGCCCTAAGAATACCCTTGCGCCTCTCAAATTTAGCACAAGGTCATGCAAATTTGTGTCTGATTTAGGTGCTTTGTGCAGCAACTGAAGTTACATAACATTTTTAGTTTTGTAAACTTCAAAATGTTATGCTCTGATTAAGATATTGTTATGAAAAGATTTCATTTACAATCCATAATATTTATCTTTCGTTCTCTTGTAGAGATCTTAGCTTTAACAAACTAAGAGGAACTATACCAAACCATTTTCGTGAAGTAAGAACTCTGATCTTAATTTTTTTTCTTGCACAAGCCTTAGTAAATGCTAAATTTTCACTGGACCGTTGGTACTATTCCAACTGATCCAATAGCTTACCACCATTAGCCATGTCAAAATAGAAGGCTAATTCAGAGGCCTGACACATGAATCAACTTTTCCACTAGTTGTGTATTCATTGGCTCCATTTGTTTCAAATAGTTAGACAAATACCAATTAAATGGCATCTCGTTTGGCATAATAACTCATGGGCTTTGGGTATGGAAGCTGAATTAGCTCTGGTATAAAAAGCCTCATTCGGTCAAAAAGGCACTTTTGTTGCCTGTTACAATCTGAATATGGTTTCTAAGAAATTAAAAAGGAGACAAATAGAATCTCTATAACTGTAAGCATCCTATAGAGATGGCATACCTCTGCAGGTAGAGAAGTATAGGACATGGCAAAGGATCAATGCTTCATTCCTGATTAGTGGCATAATCAAAGCTATGAATTTTTATTGGCGATATTCAGGCATAAATTAATGCATGCTAATTTAGTGCGAAAAAAAAGCTACAAATCATACTAATTCTTGGCATTAGTTTGTTTAGTTACTTAACGGGAACAAATCAACGACGACGAAGAGACAAGGATTGATCTCTGAATGCGTATTGATCTCTATATGGTAGTAATAGATTCATCGTCAATTTAGCAATTATCATAGTTAAAAAAAATGGACAGCTAGATAGTGACTCCGCCACATAAATTATATGCATTTGTAGTAATAATTTTTTTTTTATTAAAAAAAGTGCCCAATAATTTTCCCAGTACATACTACATGTGCTAAAGTCACCAAAAAGTCATGCTTATGTATCATCATATAATAATTCACAATATATATAACATAAGTTTCCATAATGAATCATTATGAACAGAAACATACATTAAAAAAAACTTGCAAAGATGAGCTGAATCAAAAGTGACTTTTCTTTCTTTACCGTTTTGGAAGAGGCGGAGTAACTCATGCTCAATCTGGTCGGTGGTAGCTCCAATGGTGGCTGAAATATTAGAACCACCACCAGTGGTCCATTTGCTAACAGTTTGTCCCCAAGCCAATCCAAGCCTACCCCTACGCCTACGCTCAATGCCGTCAGAATTAATTATTGACGCCGGAGGAAAGCGACGTCGGACACATCGGAGGTGTCGAGGAAAGTGACGCCGCTCTCGAGTCCCTGAGTTGATACTTCCAGCCTTGTGAACCCAATTTGATTTTAAGTAGTTTCTCTATGCTCTAGATCGTAAATTAGGGGCTGGGTATGATATTTAGGGATGGGTATGAGAGATTTGGGGCTGAAATTAGGGATGGGTATGAGAGATAAGAGATTTAGTAGAGTTGAGAGGGCTAGGTATGAGAGATAAGCTCTGTGTGGGCAAGAACAAAGAGAGAGAATGAGTGTTTGAAATTTGAATAAGAGGAAATGAGAGAGAGCTGATGACGTGAATATGATGGGACATTTATCTATTTTCTCTCTCTGCTCTGTTTTATATTATAGACTACCGATAACCCGTGCCTAAAGACACGGCGTAACGAAAATTAAAGTAAAACATCGAGCTACCAAAACATCGAGCTACTCGGTACTAATTTCAAGAAATTTTGACAAAATTTTCTTTAAAAATAGATATCCAAAAAATTCTAAACATGTTTACAAAACTTACAATCATCATTACATATCCAACCCACCAAAAAAACCATCATTCCATACCCAAAATCATCGTAACCATGTATAATTAGTTAACTTTACAAAATACGGAACACACAATCATCAACACATATCTAACTACCAAAACATCAAGCTAGTCGCTACTAATTTTAAAAAATTCGACAGAGTTTCCTTTAAAAATAGATATCCTGACAAATATAAACCTGTCTATAAAACTTACAATCATCCATACATATCCAAACCACTAAAAAAATCATCATTCCATACTCAAAATCATCATAACCATGTATAATTAGTTAACTTTACTAAATACGGAACACAAAAAATACATACATGAAGAAATTAATACATACTCAATCATCAACACATCCAACCACCAAAACAACAAGCTAGTCGCTACTAATTTCAAGAAATTTCGGCAGAGTTTCCTTTAAAAATAGATATCCAGAAAAATCTAAACCTGTTTACAAAACTTACAATCATCCAAAACGATGTTATTTTAATAAAAAAAATGCTATTTAAGGAGGAGTGGTAGATAAAAGGAATGCTCTTGATCTTTCTTCATATATATATATATATATGATTTTTTGATAATTAAGAAACTCGAAATTGACCAAAATAAAAAGATAATATGATTGATACATTATTCAATAGAACTAATTATAATTATATTTGAACATGTATTATTATTATTATTATTATTATTATTATTATTATTATGTAATTTGTATTTAAAATTATAAGTCTATGACTAAATTATCCTTAGAATGAACAACCAAATTAATTTTTCTCCTTTTGGCTATTGATTGATTAAGATTTTACTGAAGCGAAACAAGTTAATAACTATTTGATATATGGTAATTATGAAATTAATAATTATATAAAAATACAATGAAGCATAACTACTATATAATTAATTTTTCTTATTTTATTTTATTTTTATTTTTATTTTTATTTTTATTTTTTTATACACTCGCGACAAAACTGTTTATGAATAATAACATATTCTGTAACAGTAATTATATTTGTGGTTAAAGAAAGTTAAATAAATAAATAAATAATAAAAAATCTGTATCTATAAAGCGTGAGAGAGCCATCCGCGCCTTCATAGGAGGTGGCTTTACCGATCTTATTTGTGGCTCTTTTAAGTCTAAATTTTATCATTCTTAACCCTTAAGTAAACATATTTACATTTTACCCTTCAAAATTTAATAATATTTCAATTTTATCCTCAAAGTCAAAATTTTTATTTCTTAAATATAGATAAGACTCTAGGACTTTGGGTATAGGCCGCCTGGACCAACCGAGAAAACACCGAACAAAAACCAGGGCTGCGATGATATTCATGTTCTTCTTCTCCATTCAACCTTAGAATTCTAAACAAAACCCTAATAAGATTCTCCTATTAAAGCGCTTTCTGGCAGGTCCTCGTCTCTCTC
Organism: Panax quinquefolius; assembly: GCA_020205615.1. NCBI lineage: Eukaryota > Viridiplantae > Streptophyta > Magnoliopsida > Apiales > Araliaceae > Panax > Panax quinquefolius. The sequence continues at coordinate 113,209,277 of CM035168.1, forward strand.
CGAATCCCAATACGATGAAGCTACACGATGAGAAATCTGAAGATCTGATTCGGAAAGGTATCTACTTGGCTTTCCCACCAATGATTGGTTAGTTTTGATTTAACTTTTTCGATAATTTTGAAGATTGGCGAATTAGTTGGTACGATCCATTAAGTGTTGGTTGTTCCATGGGTTCTAATTGCTCGATCGTTTGGTTTAACTAAATTATTTATTATTTTCAATTTAATTTGGGAAGTTGCGTAAGGAGTTTAAGTGATAGCTTAGAGATAGAGAGATAATTTTTATAGCGGTAGTTGTGTTTTCCCCCATCATATTTCTCTTTTCTGTAATTTGAAGATTAAATTTGTCAAATCCTTATATCCATGTTCATCTTCCCTGTCCATCCTTCTCTCCCCTTTTCTAGTCTGATTGCGTAATTAGGGTTCTCTACATCAATTATACCGATAGTGTTTTTTATTTATTATATATGTTTAGTTACTATTACCATGTTTTATTATCAATATCTTAATAATCTGAGGTGGGGTTTGGATTGCAATTGACTATATTTTCTGTCACCAGTCTGAAGAAGTACTGCTAGTAATGCCTGATAATGGTTGACTCAATTTGCGGTCAGGCAGTTGTATGTTATTCTCTTAATAACAATTGGTCGTCAATTAAAATTGGAATTTAAGTTTCACTTACAGAAGATTATTTTTCTATATGATTGATAATAACAATTGCGATGATAAACTTTTTAAGGGTAGTTGTATATAAGTATTGACTTTGAGTTCCTACTAGTGCCAGACATTCTGCTATCTCTCTCTATTTGTGTTTTTGCACTAGAGAAGAAGCCTCTTTTTGATGCAACATATCTTTCCTTATGATCTATTCATCTTGGTGTTACTTATCAAATGAATTCTTTTGAAGGTGTTATGTGGCCCCTTTGAGCTCACTAATACTAATTATCCTCCCCGGTACATTTCATTCCTAGTTTTATATGCATATATTTCTACATTCCTAACACGTGCATATCCTCTTTCAAGTATAAAGGTCTGGAAAACATTTAATATCCAGCAAGCCTTGTTGGCGGAGTCCGTTGTTTGGATGCTTGTGACTTTTATTTTTCTTTAATAATGAGAGCAGTTGATTTAACTGCATGCATAACATTCTATCTTTATCAAGCATTATCCGCAAATCCTGTTTTAGCCATGGTTTTCCTGGTCTATGCATCGTGTATGTAAATATGTAATTGTAGGGGTTATCCTCTGATGCAATAGTTCTTTTAATGCCTCCTCTAAGGTGCCTTCTTTAGGAGGGTAACGATAATAGAAAATTTCTGAGTGTTGTCTTCAAGTCAAACAATCAAGTGACCGGCAAGGGTGTGTCATGAAACAACCGTAGAATATAGATATCTGTCTTTGAAGTATGAAATTCAACAATATTTCCTTGAACACTAAGCTTTTTAAATTGAGAGCTGGTTTCTTTATAAATTTTTTGACCTTTTTGTGTAATTGAGATCTTATGCCCACTTCTTTGCAGATTAAATACTGGATGTTACTACTGGAGTTGCATCATTGAAACTTGGATTTTTTTCACACTTTTTTGATGGATAATGACTATTCCGATGGATAAAACTTCGGATAATTCGTCGAGAGAGCGTGTTCAGCATCTTTACAACAAGGTATGCCTTTGCTTTATTTCAGATTTTGTTTTATCTTCTTTTTGCCTTTTGATTTGTTTTAGCGCCGGGTAAAATCCATTGAACATTGTTCTTTGCATGGTATGCGGTGATGTATGTGTGTAGGCTGTAGCCATTGTTCACATTAAAAAGCTTAGAAAATGGCGTATATTTGCACTGTCTTGTCAAAGCAATGATAAAAAGTTGGAGGCATTGGTTAGAAAAGCCAAATTCCTGTTTGGTTTATTTGAAGGAAACCTCGAAGTGTCATGATTTTATTACATTCTGATGTTTGTCTATTCTTTTCAGAATGCTGAATTTGAGAATAGGCGTATGAAAGCAGCACAAGCCAGAATTCCCTCAGATCCAAACTCATGGCAACAAATGCGCGAGAACTATGAAGCAATTATCCTTGAAGATCATGCCTTCTCTGAACAACATGAGATAGAGTATGCTCTGTGGCAGTTGCATTATAGGCGAATTGAGGAGCTAAGGGCACACTATAGTGCTGCTCTATCATCTGCATCCCAGAATGGCAAAGGTACTACCACAAGAGCTGGACCCGACCGGGTTACCAAAATCCGTTCTCAGTTGAAAACTTTTCTTTCTGAGGCAACTGGATTTTATCATGATTTAATGGTTAAGATTAGGGCAAAGTATGGCCTACCTCTGGGTTATTTCTCAGATGATCCAGAAAATCAGAATGCTTTCTCTAAAGATGGAAACAGAACTGCTGACGTGAAGAAAGGCTTGGTATCCTGCAACCGTTGTTTGATTTATCTTGGGGACCTTGCTCGATATAAAGGGTTATATGGGGAGGGTGATTCAAAAGCTCGGGATTTTTCAGCGGCATCTAGTTATTACATGCAAGCTTCTTCACTTTGGCCTTCAAGTGGCAACCCTCATCACCAGGTAATTTATTTTGATGCACTATTATATTTTGCCTTTCTATATCTAAAATTTCATATAGTTCTTTCTGTTTATGACTTCATATATTTTTGAGTATTATGACTTGATACTATACTTGACTTATTTAGATGAGTAGTTACCTTTTTGCGTATCTCAGCTTGCAATTTTAGCTTCGTACTCTGGGGATGATCTGGTGGCAGTTTACCGATATTTTCGAAGTCTTGCAGTGGATAGTCCTTTTAGCACTGCAAGGGAAAACTTGATAATTGCATTTGAGAAGGTAAGTAATTCAGCATGTATAAGCTAGGGACATTTGCGAACTGCTCATTGGTTTCTCATCTACTCATTTTAATAACATAATTAGATAGTTTGAATTATGTTTTTCATCCTATGTGAATGCCATTCTATTAGGACTTTTGATATGGTCATAACTAGGGGCAGAAGTAGTGCAGAAAATTAGAAGAAGATAGGGTATTTCCATGGTCGAGAATAGGAAGAATTGAAGAAGAGAAAGATAGTAGGGAGAAAGGTGTCACAAACATGCTTTCAATTCATTTCATTCATGTCTCTCTACACTAATACATGCCATATATCTAGAACTAGATTTACTTGAGTAAAAACTGTTCTACCCTTCTCTAACTCACATGGATCCACACGGATTATGCTTACTTTAAAGATAACTACTTACCCAACTATATTACTGAGCTCGACGCATTCCAGGTGATTTACTGTCATTAATGGCTTCCCATGATGACTTGATGATGAGTTAATGAAATTAAGTGATACATTATCTATGTGCACAAATTGGTTGATTTAATGGAAAATGGATAAAATTAAATGGGTTGAGGGTTATTAATGGGTCGCTAATAAACGATTAATGGATAAATCATTATGGACATGGGTCAAACCCATAAACCCATTTAGAATCCCAACTTATTTAACGGCATGGTAATTCTTCGCAGAGGGCCAAGTTTTTCATAATGTCTTCCCCCCCCCCCCCCCCATCCGATCGATTTTGTTTGAATGTCTTGAAATTTCTAGATTAGGTCTTACTTCACTTTTTAGTTGCAGAATCCATATCCCCATGTTTAAAGAAAAAGAAGAAAACATGTAGAGAGAATATAATTCTTTTTAGAGAGTAGAGATATCCTTCTTTAACAAATTCTCTCTTCTGTCTACTCTCTCCCTTGCTGTACTAGCCACCCGCTCAACTGATCAAGTCCTTTCTGATGAATCATACCCAATTATTACCCACAACTTTATCCACTAACCCACTTAATTTTCGTATTGTCCATTTAACCCGACCCAAGTAAAGCCTATAAAGATAAGCGGATAACCCAACCCATTAAATCATGGGTTGTTTGACGGGTTGTCCATTTATTTTGCCAGCTGTAATTATCTATTTGCCATTTGCTGCAAGTAGATTGATCTATTATTAGGTATCAGTTTGGCTTTGGAGTGGCAAAATTAGATTGCAGAAAATTTTACAACAATTCTTTTTATCTATTTTCAGCTTTTGTTTGGCACAAATTTCTGGTTTCTTTTCAGGGACTTTTTGCGACATAGTGCAGTTTGTTATTTGTGTTGCTCATGAAATACTAGCCTTTATTTTAACTGCTTTTATTTTGGGGGAAGATTAACATTTACATTGATTGTTCAGTAAATCAACTATCAATACGTAAATTGATCGCAGACATAATAAAAAGGTCAAAAGATACGTTAGTAAGAGGTGAAAAGAGTTTATTTGATATAGGCTGTAGTATCCATTCAATGCATATTTATCTGCAGCAGCTATATCTGATGTTGTGATTTGTAAATGACTATTAATGATAGTAACTAATATTTCTGTTTGTTAGCTTTTTATTGTTGGCAAGGAATTTTGTTACATTGTAATTTATATTTTAATAGAATCGTCAGAGTTACTCCCAGCTGCTTGGGGATGTGAAAGCATCTTCTGTCAAGACCAAACAGGTGCGGACTACTGGAAGAGGAAGAGGTAAAGGTGAAAGCAAGCTTCCTATAAAAGAAGTTAAGGTGGAAGCAGCTCCTGTTAAGGAAAAATCATGTTGTGTGCCAGATACTCTGAAAGCATTTAGCATTCGATTTGTCCGTCTAAATGGCATTCTATTCACACGAACAAGGTAGCTCTTGCCACTAAGATAGTTATTATGTAATTTTGACATTCAAACTAATTACCTTTTTTTCTCATATTTTTCCAGCTTGGAAACTTTCGAGGAAGTGTTTTCTTTGACCAGGAGGGATTTTCTTGAGCTTCTTAGTTCTGGTCAGGATGAGGGGTCGAATTTTGGTTCTGATGCTTCTGAGTGTAGACACTTGATTATTAGGTTGATAGCCATTCTGATATTCACCGTTCACAATGTGAATAGGGAAACTGAAAATCGATCATATGCTGAAATCTTGCAACGCTCAGTTGTGCTTCAGAATGCATTTACTGCTATTTTTGAATTTATGGGGCACATTTTGGAGAGATGCATACAATTGAATGATGCTTCAGGGAGCTATTTGTTGCCTGGCATCATGGTTTTTGTGGAGTGGTTAGCCTGTCGTCAAGATATAGCGGTTGGCAGTGAACTTGAGGAGAGGCAAGCTAGTGCTAGATCCTTTTTCTGGAATCATTGTATTTCTTTTTTCAACAAGCTCCTGTTGAGTGGGTTCATGCTTGTTAATCAGGACGAAGATGAAACTTGCTTTAACAATATGAGCAGGTATGATGAAGGTGAAACTGCCAATCGGCTTGCATTGCCTGAGGACTTCGAATTGAGAGGATTCCTTCCTCTGCTCCCTGCACAAATGATTCTTGATTTTTCAAGTAAACTTTCTTTTGAAAGTGACAGTGGCACTAAGGAGAAGAAAGCCCGTATTGAAAGGATTATTGCAGCTGGAAAGGCTCTTGCTAATGTGGTTAAGGTTGGACAGCAAGGAATCTATTATGATACTAAGATGAAGAAATTTGCCATTGGTGTTGAACCCCAAACTGTGGAAGACCCCACAATAAGTCAAATGGGGCAAGAGAATTTTGTAGGAAGTGAAACAACTCTAACAGTCCTGCAGCCAAAGGTACAGTTGCATGTAGATGGAGACGATGAGGACGAGGTTATCGTCTTCAAGCCGTCTGTAACCAAGAAACATGCTGATATTATTAATTCAAACCCAGCTTCTTCTGAGGTTCTTCTGCCCGGTGTTGATACATCCAATGTTAATTTTGGAAATGTTGTTGCATCTGTTTCGGCATCACATGATGGTTTCATTCTACAGAATTCTTTTAATGGAAATTCAAGGACACCTAGTTCTCTTGCTAATGTTACAACCCAGTATCTGCAACCAATCCAACCAAGTAGTTTAAATTGGCCAGTTGAAGATCGAGGTTCTGTTTTAAATGGATTTGCCAATTTTAATTTGTTGGAGAATGGCTTTTCAAACAAACCCGAATTTCAAGATTATTCAGGGGTTTTGCAGCCTGCTGCCTTTACAGTTCCCTTCCCGCAGGCCACCAGTCTTGGTGCTGTCAATAGATATCCTGTTCAAGCTCCGGAAACTGTAATACCATCTAAACTTGATTCTATAATGTCTTCAGGAGCCAGTAATGATACCGTGTCTGTGAAGTCATCATCAGCCGGCTTTAAAAAAAATCCAGTGAGCCGACCTATCAGGCACTTGGGTCCCCCACCTGGATTTAACTCTGTTCCTCCTAAACATGTGGATGAATCATTGTCTGGTATAACGTTGAAGAAAACTCCACTGATGGATGGTTACAGCTGGCTAGATGGATATCAGCTGCCATCATCAGCAGAAGTCATTGGCTTTAACAATTCTATTAATCATTCAATGCAGGCATACCACCCTGTGAGAAAAAGTGATACCTCAATAGGGGTTGTAAGCTTTCCATTCCCTGGGAAACAAGTCTCCACATCGCAATCCCACCAGAATGGCTGGCAGGACTATCAATTCTCTGGAAATTTGAAACAGTTTCAAGAGCAGCAGCAGCATCTTCAGAAAGCAACCCAACATTCTGTTGACCTAGCACATCAGTGTCAAGGGCAATCTTTCTGGGAAGGATGATTTTTTGTGTGAAATGGCTAATGGGTATAGATGGTATGCTTTTTCCAGGATCTTCTACTTTTATTATGACCTGTAACATCCTTGAAAAGACTAAATTTGCCACAAGTTTTTCTGCATACTCTTTTCTAATGAAGTTCATGTGGTCAATCATCTATTTAGGTCATGAACAATCTACTGTGGCCGACATCTAGTGGCCTGGTGCTACCAGTTCAGCCATCTTGTTTGCAGTGTGGCCAATGTTATTAAGTTTTTGTTGGAGCATGGATGGTCTTGGAGTGTTGCAGGCACCTGCTATTGAAGAGGTCACTTTCTCTGCCTCTTGCTTTCTCTCTTTGTGGCATACTAAATTTTACTTTATTTTATTATTTAGATAATGCAGTAGTCATGTATTTTAGGCAGTATTAGATATAATTGAAAACTAGAGCCGATTCATCTGCATATTAAAAATTAGCGACTTGACAAGAGTGAAGTGGTTGGAGAGGATCCTCAGAGTCTATCTTACCTTATGCTACTTGATCATCAGGAGTTGGCACCTTCTCATTCTCACTTGATTTATTTTATGCGAGTTGGTTTATTAAGTAGCGAGAATTGATTAGCTGATGCCATCTTCCTTCCCATAGGAGATGTGCCTTGAAACAATGCAATCTATCTATCATAACTACTTATCCAAAATCATCTTTTTCCTGCTCCTCGTGTAAGAAAGTCAAATTGACTATAAGGTGGTTATTATTGTAGCATTGACTTCGTGAATTCTCTGACTTTTGATAACGATGTCAAAGTGGAAGATCTTATTACTTTCACTCTTCTTATATTAGAATACTCCTTCGATCCTAATTGAATTGACCTTTCTATCTAGCCACAGTTTAAAAGAAAGAGGTGCCCTTGACAAGACAAAAATTTTGCTTTTCATGTCACCTTTAAAGTAGTGCATTGATGTGGCATGGGATCAACAAAGTTTTGAACTCTTTTTGAATTTCTAAAACTAAAGGGTATGGCTACTATTTTTTCGACATAACCAATACATGTATAATAGTCTATATATATTAGTTTTTATCCAAGGATTGATCCATAGCCAACGTTGTACATTTAAGGTTATCCACAGATCGTGACAGTCCATAAATAAAGCCCCGTCTGCAATTTAATATCTAGTATACCACAATTTTATGGTGCGAACGGAACTGATTTCCAAAATACCTCTCGTAGTACAAGTCCCCCATCCGCAGGATTAAAAAAGTTAATTTTTTTGTTACATTGTTCCTTCATTCCTTTCGTTCTCCATTCTCTCTCCTCCCCTTACTCCTATCATTCACCCCATCTCTAATCCCCTTCTTCCTCTCTCATCAACATTATTCATACATGATTCGTGGTCATAACAAAACTAATCAACTTCAACCTCTCCTATCAATATTAATGGCAACCTTTCGCCCTCTCTGTAACAACTTCATCTCTCTTCTCATTTTCCTTTTCCTCCATTTGGGTTGCTTCAATCTCACCTCCAATCGCCAAAAACATCGCGACTCCAAACTAACTAAAATCTCCCCGCTATCTCTTCGCTCCTCTACTTCCCCTTCTCACTTGAAATCAAGACCCCACAAAGCTCTCTCCTCCTCTTGGTCTTCTCCTCCACACACATCCCCATAACACACACGAACCCGAGTATCGGGTCCCCATGCTCCTCCACTAGATCCTTGCGACACTTCTCCATATTCTTCGTCATACCAAATGACACATTTGTTTTGGTCCTTTTGGATTCAAATCTTCCTCGTAAAAGACCCCACGGGTCATTCTCAGAATCCGATATCTCCTCCAACCACCGCTTCTTCCCTCTCCGAAATGATATCTACCTGTGTTTGATTTGTGGCGAAATTTTCCAGCTGCCCAGTACTCTAGAACAACATCAATCCATCAAACACGCCGTATCGAAGCCCATCGACAACGATTCGGGTAAGAATATAGTACAAAGAGTTTGGAGAAGAATTAAGAGAGTTTGGGGAAGAAGAAGACTAGAATTTTGAGAGAGGAAATCGTAAAGTGAGAATAGAGAAATCGTAGAGCGAGGAGAATAGAGATATTGTAGAGTGATAATAGAGAAATCGTAAAGTGAGAAAGAGAATAGAGAAATTATAAATTGAATTGTTCTTGTACCAAATTGAAGGAAGGGTTGTGTTAAGGTAGACCATTGAATTGTTGTTGTACCACTGATCCTTGTTGCATGAAACTCTAGTAAAATTATATGGGCTAATTTTTGGTGACTAGTTAAGCTCTTTTGAGTTTGAAAGCAAGGATTTGAAAAACAAGAGTTGTTGGAATATCTATAGACTCCATTATTATTAGGAGCTTTTGCCGCAAGAAAACAGAGGAGGTAGAGCAAGAGCAAGAAAATAAAGTTTGAGCTGAGAGAATTAAAAAGGTAGCGCGTAAGGTATTATTATTATTATGAGGTTTCATCTTCTTCAATATTGGGAAAATGGGTTTGTTCAAGAAACAGGTAGTTTTGCTTCTGCCATTGGAAAGGAGGAAATGGTTGGTGTTTTAGAGAGAAAGTGGGATTGGTGGTTTTAGAGAGAAAGATAGGCAAGGGTGAAGAGAGAAAAGATTGGTGGTTTTTAAAATTTTCAGGCATCGCATTGCGGATGCCAAATTTAATTTTTTTATAGTTTACCCAGCGTCTATAGTTTATTACTACGGACATGAGGGTTATTTTGGTAATATTCCCGTTCGCAATATTAAACTACAGACGTGGGCTCTATTTAACCTTTCGATCAACGGATGAACGGTCACGATCTATTGTAATCCTTACAACGTTGGATAAGAATCAGTCCCCTTTTATCCAATAATATTTGCAATATGTATTTTTTAGTTTTTATTCAAAAAAAGTATTGCAATATTTAGTTATGTTCTCTATGTATTCAGTTGTAATTATTCCATACGTTTCCAAGACAAAAAAGAAAAATTTATTGGTATGGTATGGTGTTTACAAATGTTGGCTGGACTTGTGCTAAGATCAGTAACGTTATATTAGAAATTTAAGGAAACGTATTGCAAAACATGGGTATGTCATTTGTTTGCTTTCTTCCTCTAATTTGATGTCAACGATATCTATAAATTTTGGCATATATATTTATATTCAAGTTAATTTTTTTGTTTTTGTGCAGCTTGTGCCGAGCTTTCCGGTTCGGATCAATGGAGATCATGAAGTCAATAGGTGCAGGAAATGGGGATCTTTTGAGATCAAGTACTTGGTTGGATGGATTGAACATACAAATGTGTACAAAGATACCGGATTGTGGTAGGCAAATATCTTAAGGCAATTCAAATCTACATAAGTTCTAACCATCATGATGTACCAGTGTGGTATCATCTGTCAAAAGGACGTCGCCAGTAATTGCTAAACTTGCCATCATGATCTGTTTCTGGTGGTGGTATATAATAAGAGAGACATCTAGGTGGTTTCTAGGAGCTGCCATTTGAGAGATGGAATTTGGAAATATGTTTTGGTTATAACGTGGATGTTAGTTGGAAATAAGCGATGATGTTAGATGGAAATAAGCGATGAGACTAATACTGTGGAACTTATCATGGTTTATGTCTTGGTCCCGTATTAATGTGAGACTAATACTGTTGTTTATATTTAGTCATTTGACTAGAGATGGTTGGAAGCATGTTAGTTGGGAATAAATGACACCTACATACATACTCTGTGGTCTAGTCATTTATTTGGTCTTGAAATGGTTGGTTCTTTTGTTGCAGTTATCTTCTCTAAAAACTTAGTAACCCTCATTCTCTAATATACTCTGTCGGATTAACTCTTCCTTTCAACTTTTTTTTGATAAGCCAATATGCCGTAGATGTAGTCATGCAGACCACCTGTTAGATGGTGTTTGATAAAATTGAGTAATTAAGATCTATGACATCTTAATAAATTAGATCATCTAAATTAAATTACATTTGAATTTATAAAGCTGTTTGATAATTGAAATTGTTAAAACATCTTAATAACAATATTTTACAATTTTAACTTTGTAAATGAAAATAAAGACTTTTGCATTCAATGTATAATTTTAACTATATAATCAGTACAATTATGCGAAACTCTACAAGTGTCCTGAATTCCATCTTCATCTGTACTACTAAATTCTTTCACCACTACCACTACTCTATTACTACGTGCAAATTCCAATGATCTAATTTCGAATTCCCTCTACAAATCGGAGGGCTTTAAATTTGGCATCAATCAATCATACATACATATACGTTGTCAATATCTCATATCATGAACCTCATGGATTACAACAAAAGACTTTGTTTTCTCTTCTACTTCTCTTTCCTCCATTTCTCCCGCCCTACATTCAAATTGGGTGTTTTTCTTGTATTTGATTTTTAGGAATCTTCTGAGGCATCAGTTTGGTAATCTGCAGAGTAAAATGTTTCCGGCGTATTTTTTGGTCTTTGAGTGTTTGTTGTCTTGACATCGGTGGCTTGTTTTGGGTATACACATCATGGAAGTCAACATCTCGTCGAGAAGTACCAATTGGGGTTTCGATAGCATTGAAAAGCGATGAGAGCGGGGTTTTTTCGTGATCGTCATCGCCGATTTCCGACAGAAGTATCCATAGCTATGTCAGTCATTCACATCACTCCCTCTATCCTACTAAAAATTAGTACCGGCGAACAACAACGAAGGAAAAGAGCAGCGGCGGAGAGAAGAGCATCGGAGTGAAGTGCAGCAACGCAGAGATCAGTAAGGTTAAAAGAGAATATTTTTGTCCAAAAATAATATAAATTCGCTCAGACATGCCTCTTAATGCTATAGAATTATTTATGTGTCTAATCCATTAAGAACCATTAAGAAGTAAAAAAAATTTTGTCAAACAAAATTTGCCTCTGGCTGAATCAAAGACAAATCCATTCGGAGGTAATCAAACAAACACTGCCTAGTCTCACAAGGAGATGTTGCGTGTTTTCATATTCCATATCATATGTTCATTATATGTTGATGTGATTGTTTAATTTTTCGACGTCTGGATTTCTTCTCCTAAAAGAACTCTTTTGAAGTGTGTAGGCTGCTGAAACCTTCTTCTTGGGGAGCTGAAGAGGTAATCCGAAACTGCTTCTCCAGAATAGGAATTATACATTTTTCCCTGCTCTTATTCTTTTGGTGTCCTGGCATTCTTTGCTGGTTATAGAAGTGCGAACGAATGGAATTCCTAGCTAATATACAATTCGATCCTTTACAAAATTGCAATGCATTTCCACAGACAAAAGATCAATTAACATTCATATGTCACAACTAGTACAGTTTGTGGCAACATCGTTTACAAATGAAAACACTCTTTTGGTGTAAATATCCTTCTTCTCTACCTTTATGAACCAATATCAAATACACTATGTATCTATAATATATATTATTCTTTAAGATTTAAAAGAATATAATATATTATTCAACCCTAAGGCTCAGACTATCCTCCCAGAGAATGATACATTTTTGTTGGCAAGTAGTACTAATTACTAAAATTCTGATTATACAAGAAACAGCCGATTGAGTGTTCTTTCATGCAGCTTCTGCAAAAACTTTCAAGATGAAATCACGAAAACGTTTAGCATATTGTCTTGGATCAACCGCTGATATAGATGTTGGATCATATTGGATGGACTTGTATGCATGCTCAAGTTTCTTGGTAATGTCGTAGTCTTGAAGTATGTCTATAATACCAAAGAACATCACAACGTCATAGTACTCTCCTGTTGGCTCTCCTACTAGCTGAAACTCGCAATCACTCTTTCTTTCGGTCCTTTCAACCCTCGCTGGCATGTTCACTCCCAACTTTATATTAGCCCACCTGCAATACTCAATTAACAAACACTAGTACTTAGATATATTAGTGTCTTCAGGAATCCGGTGCCAGTGCTAAAGATGGGGATTTTTTATCACAAACATTGACTGGATCATGATTAATCAACTATTATATGGGGAAAAAAGGGTTTAAAATCATTTACCCTGCTGGGTTTAAAAGTAGCCGATCAGTGTTCGAATCACCATTATCTGCACCAAAGAGGAGACACTAGTTTCTTATCTGTGGATAGAAGATTCAACTATAAACTATTAGTTAGTGGAAACGTGCATAGGAAAAATGAGAAAAAAACATTCAAACCAGTAGGTGTTCGCCCTCCAGAGGGAATAAGATCACTAGCACTTTTTGGTTCTCTAAAATGAAGACCAACTAAAAGACTGTAGTCCATTATCCTCTCCTGTTCGAGAAGCTCACAATCCTTATCGATTTGCCTGTAATAAAAATATCAAATTTCCATTCACAAAGTGAAAAGAAAAATGAAAATAGATGCACGTGTAATGATCAAAATTAGTGTATTTCACAAGCAAGCTGTGGAGAGGAATAAAATCTAATTGAAAGAAGCCAGCAATTAGGACTGGCATAAAACAAAAGCCTCAAAATAAAAAAGAACAAGAAACAAAGCAAAAATAACCTTCGAAACTCTTGAAACCATGTTTTCTGTAGACGGAACAAGAAGTTTAAATCAAGATCCTTAAGAATTGTGCTTGCATCAATCTCTGACTCTGGCTTATCCGTGATGCGACCAAGGGATGAGCCCTTCAAGTCGAATACTCTGTGAATTGTATAGTCCGCGCAGAAGAGATTTCCCATGATGATGAAGCGTACCTAAATTGTTGAGCACATTATAATTCCGAGACTTTCAAGTGCTTAACAAACATCAACGAGTTCATCAATTCATTACCTTCCTCTGTGCAGGTCCATTTAATTTCACACAGTGCAGTCCAAAATATTTGGTGACTAGAGTGTTTTCATATGTTCGGAAATGATTATAGTAGGCGGACAGCATCCTTAGTAGCACCTAATCATATCATCAAAAATTAAGTCAAATGCTTCCCTTCAAAAATTTCATGGATATATAGATGGAATGAAGAATGAATAACTCACTGTAACTTCTGATTTTTTCATTGTTTTAATCATGTATCTATCATCGTTGGTTAAGTAAAAGAAACTTCCACTTTTCCCTGGAGAGGAGAGTTCGCGAAGGGCCTCGTTCCCGCACAGGGATAACATATAATCCGCTGCATCCACCTTAAACAACTTCCTTAAAGTCCTGATGAATATATTATAGTACAAACAGAACAAAAGATTACAATGTTGTCATTAAAATCATAAGATCCTGTTTCAGAGAGAGAAATGTGGCTCACCTGAAAACTAATGGACAGTAATCTTTCCATCTAAACTCACAGGACTGGTGAGGTGGGGTGTATTTGGATCCCTCTGGAGGAAACCTGGTCCAAACTTTTTCCTTGGGATCAAAAGCTGATGCCTTCAAATCTAGCGATGGAGGGGGACCGGGTCTTCCTACAGAATGCCTGAAAATCACTCGACATAAATCTCATTGTGATCAGATATACATTCCATATAAAGCAAAAATCAAGCAACATAAAATTATTTGGAAGAACTACAAGCGTGAAGCCATTTATACCACGAAAAGATGATAAAACATTTGGAAAAGCTACATACCTGATCCCCAGCTGCAAATTAAGCATCAACTCATAATTTTTATGCCCTTTGGAGATTGTCTCTCCTTTCCTCTTCACAACTTTTGGTATCCTAATCGGACTCCCTCTTATGCTATAATCTTCGACAGCCAAGCCACCATCTTCCCTCACCCCTCTAACGCTCCTGTCAAAAGGACTATCACCAGTTGCCTCGATTCTCCCATCAACCGACATTCTCCTCGGCCTGACATTCGGATCCACACCCTTGGTCGACCTCCAAACCGCCAGCTTCTTTTGAGATGGCATAACCGGGACTTTCTCTCCAGGACAGATTTTACATTCCTGCAAATCCACATTATAAACCTCTTGCGGATCCCATTCAATGTTTCCATCCTTCAGTGAGGAACCCGATGGATAGTAATTCCCATTTTGCTCATTAGGATCTTTATTCCAATTACCAACATAAAAACTCCCATCAGGCCATTTAAATGTTCCATTTCCTTTAGGCACACCATCTTCCCAATACCCATCATAAAATTTCCCACTACTCCAATGCAATTTCCTTTACCACAAATCATCCCATTCTTCCATTCCCTACATAAAATTTCCACTCTTCCACTGATACTTCCCCTGCCCTTCCTGCAGGCCCCGACACCAATCTCCGTCGTAGTAATCCCCATTTGAGTACTCTTTTAGTCCTTGACCGTGCTTTAAGTTCATGATCCAGAAGCCCCTATACATGTCTCCATTAGGGGCCGAATACGTACCTTCTCCGTCCATGTATCCGTTCTTGAATTCGCCCTCGTAAACAGCCCCAGAAGGCCAGCTGAAGAGGCCTTTTCCCATAGTTTTCCCCTTGCACCAATCGCCTACGTACATGCATCCGTCGGTCCACCAATATTTTCCGTGTCCGTGTGGGAAGTTATCGGCCCAATGGCCGGTATAGTAATCACCATTAGAGAGGAATCTCTCTGCATTGTAAACCTCTCCGGCAGGAGGTCCTTGGTTGTCTGGCTGCTCACTTTCATCGTCGCTAGCATGGGCCACGTAGTTTGTCCCAAATATGGTGTTGGCTCGTCGCTTTGCAGCGGCTTGTGTCTTGCGTACTGTTGCCTCCCACGCCTTCATAACGTCCCTAGTTTATATGCTTTGGTGATCATTCCAATCTGAGAGAAGTTTTTCAATTCTCCATTTTGGTTCTATTCTATTCTATAACAAATCAAGAAAGTAGGATCTAACAATATCTGTTTCGTTTAATGGAGAAACCATACGAGGGAGGTAAATGGGTGAAATAATCAATGATAGGTAACCAAACTCTGTGTCTCTGATCCTATGTTTGTGTTACAAAAAGGATGGTCAATTGACCCAAAATAAATGATGTCCATGATTTTTTTGTTTTGTTTGGATTGGATTGGATGATGGGATGGGATGGCCTGGTGCAACATATGGAGTGCATAACAAGTCCCTACAATTAAGGTAAGATGACTGTGTCACATCCATCACACTGATTAATTAAGGTTAAAACTTGAAATTGTAGATGCACACATCAAATATTTTGTGAATAAATTGGTAATAAAATTGAGAGCAAAGCGTGAGTTTCTGAAGGACTTGGTTATTAAGAAAGTAGTTGTGGCAATAATAATAATAATTATTATTATTTTAATCTCTGTGGGAACTCTCTTCACTCCCTGACCTCCATTTGTGACATGCTCATCATCATCATCATCATCATCTTTTAAGGGGATAAAGAAGCCTCCCTGACTGACGTCTGGAAGGATTAGCGGATTTAAAGTGCTACTAATTGCCATTTTTAGACAACTATTCTCCCACAAGGAGATGTATTTTCATGAATTTCTCTTTTTTTTTTAATTTTTTTTTTTTGCATGTGAATAAATATTAACGCCCTTTTATCCATTAAAAATAACCAAATGACAGTCAAGGTTGTTTTAAACCAAATTTTACTAGTATAATACTCCATGCAGGATGCAGCTAGCTACTAAAAAACTATCAAATGGCTTGCTTGTTGATTCTGATTGGGAGGGAGATATTGTAGTTATGTGAGAGATTTTGTTAATTTAGTGTGGTGGTGTGGCCTGGTGGGTGGGCATTTATTTATCAAGTATTTGAGAGTAACAGTGGGTTAATTGGAGGGTATATATATATATATAATTGTAATTGGACTAATATCCATTGCTCATCTGACCTTGAACTACTACGCCAACTGCTTGGGTTAACAAATTCATATATACCCTCCAATTAAACCCCCATATTCCGATATGGGACTGGCTACAAAACATTCTTTCATTTTACATAGTAAAATTTGCACTCTTTTACAACAAACTGGTCATGAATTATCAATATGAGTAACTAAGTAAATATATATATATATACTACATGTCTATGACTTTGAATTTCCCACTACAACATTATTATTACTTATTCATCATATATCTTGCTAAGTTTGGGAAGAAGGAAAAGTGACACCGGGAATAAAAATATGATTAGGAATTTGGTTGAGAAACAGAGCAATTAATGGAACACCAAAGAAAACTGAATGGTTAATCTTAACTTATTATGCTGCAGGCTGTAGTAGTTAAAGAGGCTACATATACTCCATTATATATTCTGCATCTGTAAATATTAAAAGCAAATGGATCCTGATACAAAGAGGGGAAGACCTAGTTTTCTGAGGGATTGGCGTGGCCCATAATGAATTTGTTGGCAGGGTTTTAAGTTTTAACAAAACCAAACATATAATATAGGATATATTTGAGGCATTTTTATTAGATTTTTCTTCATCTGAATTACTTTGAGAATATATATATATATATATATATATATATATATATATATATATATATATAGCGATCGATCAGATACATCTTTATCTTACTCGCTTCGTGCTCACCCCTCTTTCGACGATTTGATTCTGGCGGTGGTTTGGTCATATAAACCGTCGTCTATACTTTTAGCGACGGACAACATATAGCGTCGCTAAAAGTATAGATTTACAGGTTTATGGTAAGATAAATCACGTCCGGTCCTGTCATCAAAAAGTGTGAGTGAAATGTGAAAAAAATATCTGCACTTGATCCCGAGCCGTAAATGTGTATATATATATATATATATATATATATATATATATATATATATATATATATATATCGGAAAAGAATCAAGGTAAGCCCCTTAATCCTCCATACCTTCCATATCCCCTTTAGTAACAGACTGGAAGACAATTCACTCCGTCGCTAAAAGTTAAGACGACGATGACGGATCGAACAGTCTCCGGTTCGTCGCTAAAAGGGGTGAGTATGGTATGTAAAATAAGGGAGTGATCCCTTGAAATTGACTAATATATATATATATATATACGGTTCGAATCTTAAGCTCACCCCTTATCTAACATATCTTGCTCATCTCCCATTCAATGACGGACCGGACGACGATTCGGTCCGTCGCTATATACCTTTCCACCTTTAAATACAAGCATCACAAATCTTTGCCTGATGCTTGTATATTTGGTTTATTGAGCATCAAACAAAGCTTTGTGATGCTTGTATTTGAATGAAGAATCGATGAAGATACAACAGAGGCTAGAGAGTGTGGCATAACATTATGTTAATCTAATGATAAAGAAAAAGTAAAAAAAAAATGTTTAATTATGCTACTCAAATTTAAATTGAAATGCGTATCCCCTTGAGTTCTATAGATAAATAGAAAGTAGATAGATATATAATAGATGACTAAAGAGAAACAAGTCCACTATAATACTCCAACATGTGTAAAGTTACAATTATTTTTATATCTAAAAATATAATATAAAATACATAAAGTGAAGGGTAATTATGTCATTTAGTCGGATATCCATTATTATAAAAAAAAATTATTTATCACTTTATAAATCTTGTGGAACCATTTTTATTTATTCTCATTTATCAACTTCTGTTTTCCTTAGGCCTAAATATGGATTAATAACTTGAATTTTTTTTTAAAAAAATTCACTTTGGGGATTGTCTTATCAATTTTTTTAATTAGGAGATTAAACTTTTAATTTTTTTTCACTTTAAGATTGCCTTCTCAATTTTTATAATTAGGGGATTACATTTTTAATTTTTTCTGATTACATCTAATCGATAGTACCACGTTAGAATTTGATGACATGGCAACGTCATGTGACTAAAAAATGTTTATGTGTAATATTGAGTCTCATTTTAAAATTTATTCCATTAATTTTTTATACTAAGAGTGTAAATATAGGACAATTATTATTTTTTAAAAGTAAATTTAATACATTACAAAATAAGCTTTAAAAATCATCAATAATTAATATAATAATAAATATTTTAAAATGTATAAATGTACTACTAGTAAGACCCCAACTTATTATAAATAAAATTGAAATTTTTCTCTATTCATTATTCTAAATTAATAAGGTGTTAATTTGATATATTACTTTGGTTATGGGTGAAATGTGCAAATTTTACAAAATAAGCAAGTGGTTATAAAATATTCATTTTTGTCGGGGAATATTCTTTTGGTCGTGGAATATTCTTTTTGTCGGGGAATATTAATATTTAGCAGTAGCCATGACCATTCGTGAAACTCATGTGAGAATAAGCTGTCGGATGAAGAAAACTATAAAAGTATGAGTTTTTATAAATAATTGGCGTAGTTATTACTGAATTGCTTATTTGTTGAAATACACGGTGGTTAAAATACGATGAATCTGCGTGGGCCGCATAAAGAAGACGGTAGACCTGACATATTGTTGAATTATTGATTTATGCGTGAAAGCAATTACTCAATAATTGTTACGATAGTTATTGTTCAATATTTTATTAATTCAATAATTGTTGTGTTGATATTTTATATTATTGTTGTTTCAATAATTGTCACTTTCACTAATATTTTCCATTATCGGATCAATAATTCATATTATTTGAATAATATTAATAGATAACATTATTGGCAATGTCTAGAAAGTTACATACAGGAGAGGTTTGGTCACCTAATTGCATGCTAAGAAGTAAGAGAAATCCTTATTGAAAAAGTTCTCTTCTTTGGGAGCGATAAGGTTATCATAATTGTGATTCTGTAATATTATTTATGAATAATTAATTATTGATTTATATGATAATGAAATATTTATTTGATATAAATGATGGATTTATTTATTTTATGTGGTTATTAATGAAGGAATTAATTCTGAGGTATTTTATCAGTATTTTGTCGGAATGGAGGTATTAAAAATCACCCGTTTATGAATTTCGGATATTTTCTGTTTGGAATTTGGAAAAACTCAAAGCTACAAAGTTGTAGAGAATTCGATTTTAGACAGAATGGATATAAAATTTGTATTTTTCTGATAAACGGGCTATTTTCTATGAATTATTAAAGTTTCAGAAAATAAAATAATTTTTATTAAATTATGGGGTGGGACCCACTTTGGTTGGTGTTAATAACATGTGGGCTGCTGGAAAAAATTCAGAATTGGCATGCTAGGCTTTCAACAAGTGGGCATGCGTGGAAGGAATATAAAGATAATAATATTTTATTATTTTAGTCTCTATAGGCGTTTCTAAAGATTTTCCTATAAATAGACGCTTAGGTTAGAATTAAAATCACACCGTAAACAAGTTTTCTTTCTCTCTAGATTATCAAGCGTATTTTTGTGAGTATTTAGATACTTTGAGAGTTCTTTGTCGGTCTGAAGTTTCCTTGACTTTTCTATCGATATTCCGATCGTAAAATTGTTATTTTGAGGTAAGAGATGTTATTTTCTTCTTAAATGATATTATTATCTTCAATATCATTATGCCGAAATATTGATTTGAACTTTTTAATCAAATTTGAAACTTTTTTGTGTCTGAAAGTTATTATTCACGTATCAAGACTATTCACGATATCTGACTATTCAATAGAAAAATAAAATATTTCCTTTTTGTCCAAGATGTCTATTAAGGTTACTATCTTTAATTGTATCCATGTTTTGATCTTTATTTTTGAATTCTGCTTCAAAATTGGTTATTATGGAGTATTATTGATCTTGGATAAACTATTATACGAATCCCTAATATTTGTTCTTCTGTCTCACTGGATTCATTTTCTTTAAAATATTTTTCATCATCCTCAGTCCTAAATGATGATATTACAAAATATCTTTGGCCTGTAATGCAAAGATGAATGATTAACTGATGAATATCTTTGGCCTGTAGTGCAAAGATGAACAGGTGTTGAGATGAACATGACCAACGGGTGAAATAAATGAATATCTTTGGCCTGTAATGCAAAGATGAATATTTGATTAAAAGATGTATATTGATTGATGTTACAAGGATAAAATATTGATGATGAACTTTTAAATCTTAAAAGATGGTAGAATTCATTCTCTACGTGACTCTTCTAATGGATCTTTCAGCTTTCATTGCATTTGTTGATCTAAAACTTATTATACATTATATTCTATCGATTTTTCCTGTTGAAGACTAATGATAATTTGTTGTATATTATCTTAGTCATAATATTCTTTCTTGGGCTAGTTGAGCTCACCCTTTTTCTTTTTGTTCCATTTTTCTTCTCGGGAGGTGAGAACATAGCGAGGATCGAGTCCTGGGTATTGGAGTGATGGTTCTAGAAAGATGTTTTAGCAAATCCTTACTATTTCTATAAAATAGTGTATGAATAATTGTAATGAGGACTTATTTGAGTGTTGATATTGTCAGAAGACAATATTTGTATTTAAACTCACAGTATGTGTTTGTCGTATTTTTACCAATTATATTATGAAGTTGTAGTTTATTTTTTGTACCATGTATTTGACGACTCAGAATGGGTGTTGTATACCTATTTTGGGGGCGTCACACTACTAATTAAAATCTTGTTATTTTATAATCATCAATAATCAATATAATGACAATTTGACCTTTTTTAGAATAAAAATTAAGGCCTAAATATAGATTAATACCCTGAACTTTAAGTTTATTTCATAATCATCAATATAATTAATTTTTATACCAAAAAGGGTAAAATTATCATTAAAAAAATTAATAATTATCTTATATTAACCATTTTTGGTACAAAAAAATTAATTAAATAAATGCTAAAATGAGATTCAATATTGCACATAAGTATTTTTTTAGTCACATGTCACAGTCATGTCATCAATTTTTTGACGTGACATTATCAATTAGACGTAATCAGAAGAAAAAAATTAAAAGTTTAATCTCTTAATTGAAAAAATTGAGAAATCTATCCCCAAAATGGAAAAAAAAATTAAAAGTTCAAAATATTAATCTATATTTAGCCATTTTTTTTTAATATGTGTGAAATTTATACTTTGCTCATCTTTTGAGGGCAGAAGGAGTAATAACTAATATTTATGGCACACACTGTATATGCAATAAAATAATTAAATAAAAATTATAAAATATGTGTAAGCAAATATGAGATTTTAAGAAAAATTAAAATGTAGGAGAGAGAATGTAAGTTATATGTGACACAACATCAAGAGTCAAGAAGACAAAGGGAGAAGGGATTTGTGACAATTGAGATTGATGTCACAATACCATATATACTATTATATATTTCGTTTTAAAATTAGATATATAATTTAATTTTTGAGCTCAAATGTGAACATATTAAATTTTAAATTTATGTGAATTTGTTTAATTTTAGATAATATAATTATTATAATTGTATAGTATATAACAAAACTATTAATCATAAAATTATTACATTCTAAACTTTTATAAGTCATACCAATTTTGAAGCTTAATATATAAATCGTTTAACACTAAAAAGTCAAATTGTATCTCTAATTTTGTAATGAAAAGAGTATATAATAGTTTTTGTTATATACTATACAATTATAATAATTGTATCAACTTAAAATTTAATATTTAAATCGTTTGACATCAAAAATTAAATTGTATTGGAACAGAGGAAATGATAAATAATGAATAATGATATATATTACGAATATTTTATATCAAATTATTTGATTATCGATTATGTTGATAAGTATTAGTGATAACTTTTGTAAATAGATGTGTAATAAGTGGAACATTTCTATAATTTCTACAGATTCTATATATCAATAAGTTTTGCAATTATAAGTCAATATAAATTTTCACAATATATAACATAGATTTGCATTAGGATCTGCCTCATTTTGATTAAAATCAGAAACACTTCTCTATTAATAGTTAAATGAAAACTCATAAGTATATCCTCATTCCCCTAGACAGCTTGCTAATGACGTTGTTAATATTATAAAATCTAGACTTTTTTCAAGCTAAATCTTTTGTAAAAGCCATTAACTATTGCACTTTCTATTGTAACTCACTGTGAAATTTTGAGGTTCTATAGTTATCTCATCTTTTGGCACGTCTTTAGATGACTTAACTATATTTTTTGAAGTATGCCCTTAACCATTGTATATATGGTTCCATTTTATACAATTAACCAAATTCAACAAAAAAAGAAAAGAAAAAAGAGCCAGGTATGTGAATTTTTTTCTAGCCTTAATTGCCAGAGATGTATTATTATATATAATAAGACAATTGAAGATCTTATATACAAATTATATAATAATACTAATTTATGTTTATATTAAATAAATATAATTATAATTTGATATATATATATACATGCATGAATTTTACAATAAAAAAAGTCATAAAAAGCATTATTATCATATATATATATAATCTAAAGAGGAATTTAAAATTGTATTAATTTAACAAATAAAAAATATTCGGTAAAACTAATGATTTAGTACTATAGTTGGCAAGTTTTACTTAATCATCATTGAATTTTTAATTTTACATATTACCCCATTAAATTAATTATTATTTTAAAATTGAATTATTCTGTTAACTTGAGTTCACGGTTGTTAAATTCTTTCTGTTATTATTGAACATGAGAAAGAAAATGAAAAAAAGAAAGAAAATAACATAGGCATCAACCAAGCAAGTGGGGAACAAATCCATCAGATGTAACACTAGCAGAACAACCACTGAAAAGTACCAGAAAGGTGATAGCTTCCGTTCAAGCTCCGACATAGGCCCCCAAGATCCGGCGATGGATCAGTCTATAGGACATTTCATCATCTCTCCCTCTCTCTCCAAATCTAAGTCACAACATTTGTAATTTCTGTATCTCTCTCTAGATTTCTGCAACCCACAAAATTAAAATCACAACTTTATCTTCCAAATTTCCCATTAATTCATCTCTTCCATACGGACAATCACATTTTCCAAACTGTACTACATGATTCATGGCAAAAATAAGAAATTGAATTTCAACAATGGATTCCTTCGACGATAAAATCCACCGGATCGTAACTACAACTAGCACCAATGAGCTCTTCATCTGTTTCACCTCCCGCCTTTCTTCTTCCTCCATGAAAATCTCATCAAAATCATCAATTTTAAATTTGGGTCAGGCACGTGTGCCGAAGACTAAGAACCAGCAACAGTATCAAGAACGACCAATCTTCTCCATATTCTCCATGGGAGGAAGAAAGAGAGGGTCCAGATTCGAAAACCCAGAAGCCTCATCCCCTAAAGTCACCTGCATTGGTAAAGTTCGAGTCAAGACTTAAAAACAGGAGAAGAAGATGCTTACTCTATCGTCAAGAAGCCGGCGAAGTAGTGGGGGAAGTTAGTTTTAGAAAAATTGAGCATGCCCATAATTATCAGATTCAGAGACAAGGTAGTGTCAATAATCAATAATCAGTATATCAGCAACAACAAGAATGTTCGTCGCATAGAAATCGGAGGTGGGTTCATTTGCCATTGATGATTTGTGAGACATTGAGGGGATTTGGGACTGAGTTTAGCTGCTTGTTTCCTTGTAAATCTTCTAATTTTTCAGCAGCTATAGAGAAAAAGAAGAGGTAAAGGTGGGAAAGGAAGGGACTAGTGGTGGTGGGTATGGTTCTTGTGTGGGTGTTTTTGCACGGTGGTTGGTGGCGGTGCAAGACGGGGAGGGTGGAAAAGGGAGGGAGATTGAGCAAGGTAACCCACCGGAAAATCAATCATCACATGGTAACTCAAATTAGATCCACATTTGATAGGGCCATGTCATTTTCTTCTTTTTTTTTCTTTTTCTTTTAATGTTCACGTTGGATAATAACAGAAAGAATTTAACAATCGTGAACAAGAGTTAACAGAATGATTCAATTTTAAAATAATAATGAGTTCAATGGGGTAATATGTAAAATTAAAAGTTCAGTGGTGTATTAAGTAAAACTTGTCAACTACAGTGGCTAAATAATTAGTTTTACCAAAAATATTAATTTCGTTCCAAAGTTAGAGATACAATTTGACTTTTGTGACTCCCCCAAAATAGGTATACATCACCTATTCTGAGTCGCCAAATACATGGTACATAATACAAATACAATCTTAAATATACAACGTGAAATTATGAGTTTTAATACAAATATTGTTTTACAGGCGAAGTATTCAAACTCAAAATAAGTCCTCAATACATTTATTAACACATTTATTTCATAGAATAGTGAGGACTACTAATCTTATCCTGCGGACCGTCCACTCCGCTCCCTCGACTAGTCCTCGCTACGTTCTCATTTTCTCGAAGAGAACAATGAAAGTAAAAAGGTGAGCTCAACTAGCCCATAATAAGAAATATTATGACTAAGATAATGCGAGAATAAATTATCGTTAGCCTTCAATGATGTTAAACCGATAAAATCTGATAAACATCAAGTTTAAGCTGCAATGAACAAGCAATCCATTAAAAGAGTCAAGTAGAGAATAAAATCTACTATCTTCTATGTTTTAAAAGGTTTTTCATCATTTTTATCATTGAGACTCAGCTTAATAAATAATCCACATCATCCCTGCACTACGGCCAAGGATATTCATTAGTATCACAACCACAAATTATCTATGCACTACGGGCCAAGGATATTCGTGTATTTATCAATGGTCATGATCATGCCAACAACTGTCCATCAATGCACTACGGGCCAATGAGAACATTTATCACATCATTTGTAACATTACGGTCATGATTATACCGATTAATCCCAGGTCATAATCATACCAAGTCCATCTATGCACTATAGGCCACATATGACTTTCAACATAATATAAACATGAGGATGATGACAATGATATAAGAATTCAATAAAACAAGTTCAAGAATTAATTTATCCAGGAACCAATAACGTCCAAATTGTCAACACGATGATCGCTTTGTGGGGTAAAACTCAAGAATGCTCGAAAAATATTTTCATGAAAAGATATCTTTGGATGAAGCGCAAATATCGAGGATATTCCACTAATTTCATGGAGTATAAAAGCCAAAACCTTAACCAACTTGAGTATAATAAAGAATGGAATAATAAAAGAAATCACCGTAAATGCGATAAGCCACTTGCAGACGAGTTATTCCAATGAATAATAAATAACGGAACCATCATGCGTAAATGCACGGAGACGGATATTCCAAGCGAATAATAAATAACGAAACCGGTCGGGCGAAATTTTGCAGCGATAGGATGTTCCAAGCGAATAATAAATAACGGAACCGGTCGTGCGTAAACGCCTTGCATGAGGATGTTCCAATGTAATAATAAAGAATGGAATAACAGAAGAATTTCACCATGTATGCGGTACTTCGCATAGACAGTTTATTCCAACATAATAATAAAGAATGGAATAACAGAAGAATTTCACCAAGTATAGGGTAGTCCGCGTATATAGGTTATTCCAACAGAATAATAAAGAATGAAATAACAAAAGTTCTCTTCATGAATAAGAAAGAAATAATACCCCTTACCTTAAAAAGAAGTGTACTCCGACTGGTAGGGCGAGGATTTTCTTGAAGAAAACTTATACTGCTTTCTACGCTCAAAGCTTCTTAAAACTCTAAAGAAACACGCTCAAGATTATAGAAGAAGAATTCTCTGAATTTTTGGTGTGGTTTTCAATTCTAACTAAGCATCCTATTTATAGGAGAATAGAAGGGGCACTATTACGAAATTTTTTTCACAGACGAAATAGTCCGCGAAATCACGGACGCCTTACCAATTTTACAAGCGATTGAATTCAAAGCAATATCAAGAAAAAAATAAAAAAAAGGTACAACATAATATATATATATATATATATATATATGTGTTTTATATAACACATTCTTAAAGAAACATTTCACCCACCCGTGAACAACCTTTGAAAAATAAGCTCCCATCAATTCAATTTTACACATATGGGCCCCACATGTGGGTCCACCTTTATTATAATAAATAACTTTCTACCGATTATTTTGAAAAATGAGTAAGTGGGGTCCAAATAATACGCTAATATTTACAACAAATACTCCATAAAATCACCTCAATATTTTTAACAACATTTATCATCATTATTATAATTCACAATATTAATCGATCAGGTCGTTCCCAGGAAAGAGGGGGCTTTCCAATAAGGATTTCTCCTATTGGTAGCTTAATTAGGTGACCAAACCTCTTGATGGAACTTCTAGACATCGTTAATATTGCAAATAATAATATTAATAACTTTGTTATCTCAATTATTGATTTAATAATATATAAAATATCGACAATAATTGAATCAAATAACGTGAGATACTATGCAACAATTCTCGTAGCAATAATTGAACAAAACCGAGTGACTTCTCACGTAAGCATCAATAATCAATCTGGTGTGCTTCTTATACAACCACCCGTAGACATTATTACTTTTAACACCGGGTGTTTCAACAGATTAACGGTAAAACTTCCGCCATTATTTTCATAAAAGATATTTTTATCGCTTTTTCAATCAAACAATAATTCCGTTGTGGGGGTCTACCAATGATTGTGTCGTCGTACGAATATTCCTGTTAAAACGAATATTCCTCGACCAATCGAATATTATATAACAACTTGCGTACTTTGAAAAATTTATAAATATTACCCACAACTATAACATTATATCAAATTCACTCCATAATATTTAAAAATGATATTTATAGAAAAATCAGCTTTATTCATAAAAGTTGGGGTCTTACAACCTCCCCTTCTTATGAAATTTTGCCCTCGAAATTAGGGTACATACCTGGTATGTCGAAGAGGTAAGGATATCTTGATTTTATTTCATATTCTAACTCCCAGGTCATTTCCTCAACATCGTGGTTTCTCCACAAAACTTTGGCTTGAGGTATAACCTTGGAGCGTAGAATATGTTCCTTCTTATCTAAGATTTGAACAAGAACCTCTTCATACGTTAAATCTTCCGCTATTTCGTCCGGTTCTAACTCAATAATGTGGTTCGAGTCTTCCACATATTTACGTAACATGGATATGTGAAAAACGTTATGAACACAGGACATACTTGGCGGTAAAGCGAGTCTATAGGCCACAGTTCCTACTCGATCGAGGATTTAAAATGGGCCAATAAATCGAGGATTGAATTTTCCTCTCTTTCCAAATCTCGTAACTCCTTTCCATGGAGCAACACGTAACAACACATGATCTCCAATATCGAATTCCACGTCCTTTCGATGAAGATCAGCATAACTATTTTGTCGATCTTGTGAGGTTTTATACGTTGTCGGACCGTTTGAATCTTTTTCGTAGTCATACGTACCAACTCCGGTCCCAACAACATTGCTTCACCCACCTCATTCCAACATACTGGAGAACGACACTTTCTTCCATACAACGCTTCGAATGGAGCCATGCCAATACTTGCTTGATAACTGTTGTTGTGTGAAAACTCCACCAACGGTAAGAACTTGTCCCAACTTATAAGACCCCAACTTTTTATAAATAAAATTGAATTTTCTATATTCATTATTTTGAAATAAAAAGGTGTTAATTGATATAATACTTTGGTTATGGGTGAAATTTGCAAATTTTACAAAATAAGCAAGTGGTTATAAAATATTCATTTTTGTCGGGAAATATTCGTTTGGTCGTGGAATATTCTTTTTATCGGGGAATATTTAAATGCGGCAAGACGACCATTCATGGGTCCCATAATGTAGAATAATTCATTCGGATAAAGAAAATGAAAATTTTGAGTTTTTATAAATAACTGCAGTAATTATTACCGAATTAACACTATTGGATTACGGTGGTTAAAATACTGATGTCTGGCATTGGTTGCATTAATAGCACACTGCAGTATTGCATAATATTTTTGAATTATTGATTCTTACGTAAGAAGGCACTACTAAATAATTATTACGGTAATTATTATTCAATATTTTATTTTATTAATTCAATAATTGTTGCGTTGATATTTTATATTATTGTTGTTTCAATAATTGTCTTTGACAAGATATTTCCATTATCAAATCAATAATTCATATTATTTGAATAATATTATTAGATAACATTATTGACAATGTCTAGAAAGTTCTGTCAAGGAGAGGTTTGGTCACCTAATTGCGCGCCAGTAAAAAAAAATCCTTATCGAAAAGCCCCCTCTTTCTTGGGAACGGCCTAGTTGTCATTATTGTGATTCTGTAATATTATTTTTGAATAATTAATTATTGATTTATATGATAAAGAAATATTTATTTTATGTGGATATAAATGAAGGAATTTTTAGCATGAAATAATTGTTAAAAGTTTGGCATATTTTCTGTGGAAATACAGTTATTCAAATATATTATTATAAAATATTATAACTGTTTAAATAATAATATGATTATAATATATATATATATATATATATATATATATATATATATATATATATATATGCATGTGATTATATATGTTAAGGAGGTGAGAAGTTTGCCTTTACTTCTTTTGTTTTTCAAAATCTGGTGCATGCATTATTTGATTCAACCATGTGCTGGTAATATAATTCCTCCCATGGACCACTTGGTTGGAATATTTGGTGAGAAATGTTGCCTGCAATCCTCTATCTTCAAAAGTTGGTGGGCCTCACCCATTGAATTTGAAAGGTAGGTATAGGTTAGGCAGATGAAGAAAAGAAAAAAAATTAGCCCACTTTATTTGTTTGCTTTCTCCTTCCGTTGCTATAAATAGGGGGTAACCCCTCCTTCCTCAACACACCACTTTCAAATCAGAAATTCTTATTCTAGAGTATTGTGAGTATTTTCTTGATTATAAGAATACTTTGAGTGTAGTTTTTCTGCAATATTTTCTCAGAATAATATCCGATATTCCAGTCAAATCCAAGCTTCTACTAAGGTAAAGGATATTATTTTATTGCAATAGTCGTGAGAAGTATTATTTTCTTTCATAATCCATATTATATAAGCGATATTATTTCATCTTGTATTCTTGAATTTGAACTTTCTATGGTAAGTATTGCTTCTATAATTCTTGAAATGATTAAAAATTTCACTTCATCTAATATCATTTCATAGGAATATTGGTTTGAACTTTTAATCAAATTTAGAACTTTTCATGACGATTCATCGTTTCATGGTTTCTTCATTCACATCGTTTTCACGAAATCTTGTTTCACGGCATCATTCATGCGTGTACCGTTCACGATTCCATCGTTCATGGGTACTGCACATTCACAGTCATCATTCACAAAAGAAAAAAAATATTTTTTTTCTTCCTTTCAAGTTGTCTGCTTTGTGACCACTTATTCTTGAAATTGAATCCATGTTTTGATCTTCACTATGGTTTTTATTATGGGCCGCGTTTTTGAACTTGGTTCATCTAAAGTACTAATTCCTAATCTTTGTTCTTCTATCTCACTGGATTCGTTCTCTAAAATGTTTTTCATCATCCTCAGTCTTTAATGGTGATACTTGTTGAATATCTTTAGCCTGTAGTGCAAAGATGAATGATTACCTGATGAATATCTTTGGCCCGTAGTGCAAAGATAAATAGGTGTTGAGATGAACATGACCAACTGGTGATACAAATGAAATATCTTTGGCCCGTAGTGCAAAGTTGAATAATTGATGCAAAATGTATATTGATTGATGTTACAGGGATAAAATATTGATGATGGACTTTTAAATTCATAGATGATAGTAGATTTCATTCTATACTTAACTCTTCTAATGAATTATTATTTCCGCTATAAATATTGATCTAAAACTGGTTGTCCATTATATTTTATCTGATTTGTTGAAGGCTAACGATAATTTGTTGTTTATTATCTTAGTCATAATATTCTTTACTGGGCTAGTTGAGCTCACCCTTTTCCTTTTGTTCCATTTTTCTTCTCAGAAGGTGAGAATATAGCAGGAACTAGTCGGGGTAAAGAGTGATGGTCGTAGAGCAGTTGTTTTTAGCGATCCTCACTATTTTTGTAAAATAGTGTATCAATAAATGTAATGAGGACTTATTTGAGTGTGGATATTGTCTAGAAGACAATATTTGTATTTAAACTCACAAGACATGTGTGTTGTCAGTATTACATACGACAATTTTAATAATAAAAGTTGTAGTTGTTTCTGTACCTTGTATTTGACGACTCTGAATGGGTGATGTATACCTATTTTGGGGGCGTCACAGTTGGTATCAAAGCTTAGGGATATGGTCTCTGGCGAAGATCGGGGGATAGAACTAGGAGGGGAGAGATGAGTAAATCTTTCGCTAGTGTGTCCTACCTAAGCTTATTTGTTAGTCGGTCATAATATAGGGATATTATGTGATATGTTAATTGGTTTAATTAACCCTTGTTTTATGGTAGTATTTAAGAATGGCTGCTGAGAACGTTAACAATGGAGTGTATGAGACTGTGGAAGAACCTTTAGTCACAAACCAGAAGAACGTGCAACAGGAAGGCAATATTCCTCCTGTAAACAACACTACCGAGCAAACGATGAATGATGGAATGTTTAGGAGCTTTTTGCAGTTCATGCAAAATCAAACGAGGGAGACTTGTGTTAAAAATACGGGTGGAAATGATAACAACGCACGGTCTGTCACAGCCAAACAGTTCAAAGAGTTGGGACCACCAGATTTCTGGGGAAAGCTAGATTCGATTAAGGCAGAAACATGGGTCAAGCAAATTACCAACATATTCGATGTCTTGGGATGCACGAAGGAACAGAAGGTTCCATTCGCCACTTTTATGTTCCGTGGTGAGGCAGATTATTGGTGGGAATCCGTGAAGCGTACCCAAACCGGTACTTTTCAAAGATGTCTTGGGAAAGATTTGATGAATCGCTCAATGATAAGTACTTTCCGAAAGTATTCGTCTATATAAAGGAGGTAGAGTTTATTAGATGGAACAAAACAATATGATGGTGTCCCGAAGACGAGGTAAAGTTCGCAGAGTTATCGTGTTTGCACCTCATTTGGTAGAGAATGAGGAAGCGAATGACGCGGATGTTTCGAGAGGTCTAAAACCGAGATTGACAATATCTTATCTCTCATAAATTTTCTTTATATTTAGATGTTGTAAATGCAGGCTCAACTATTAGAGCGAGACAATGAGTAGTATGTTCAACCGAGGGACCACAACTGTGGTAATACGGTGTGGATGATAGTCATCGGAGCGATGATAACCAGCAAGGAGGGAAAAATACAGACAAAAGCGGTAACCACTCGGGTGGTAATCATGGCTATGATAATAGAAAAGGTGAGTCAAGTGGAAATTTTAAAAAGAGGAGATTCACCATGACGGGAAGACATCAGCAGCAGCACCAACACCAACACCAACACCAACAACAAATTCTAGGGGAGGAGAACGACCGCCAGTTAGATGCTACAGATGCAAAGAGGAGGGACATATAAGTCCAAACTGTTCACAACCTTCCAAGGTATGTTTCAATTGTGGAAAAGACGGTCATATAGCCCGATTTTGTCCGGTAGCGAAATCAAGTCCAACTGGGACGGCGGCACCAAAGGCGAATACGGACAAAACAAAGTCGGTGGTTCAAGGGAGGGCGTTTGTCGTGACTGGCCAAAACACAAAAAACCCGAATGAGGTGATCACGAGTAAGCTAATCTTGAACTCTTGCGAAGTTTATACCTTACTAGATACCGGTTCTACCCATTCTTTTATCTCTCCTGCTTGTGCTCAACGTTTAAACTTGACTTCGGAGAAATTGGACTTTAACTTATCTGTTGAAACTCCGTTAGGTGAAACCTTCGTTACATCTACAGTTTATAAATCTTGCTTGATCCAAGTTGGCACAATCACATTACCTGTTGATCTTATCTCTTTAAAGATTCTTGCATTTGATGTGATTTTAGGGATTGATTGGTTAATGATGATTGGGTAATATACCCATGAATTGGATATATTTGGGCTTAATGTATTGTTTTCTCAAAGCATTTTGATTCTTTTTACTGTGTTTAGTTGTGTTATTGCAGGTTTACTTTAGGAACATTTGGGAGCATTTGAGATGAAAAGGGGCATAATTGGCATTTTTTACATCCCAAAGAGGGGCTTCTAGCGAAGATTAATCCAGCGCCTGAGGAGTGGGCGGAAGATAGTTGGTCGAAGTCACTAGCGTTGACTTTTCGTTTGACCACTCAATTGGAGGATATTTGAGGTTGTTCTGGAAAAGGATTGTGGGACAAAGTAAGATATATATAAGGATTATTTCTATTGAAGTAGGGGACTATTCTACTCGATTGGAGGCTGATCAAGGAAGCAAAAGGAGAATTTAAAGATTTTCACTTGGAGTTTTTTCTCTCTTCTTTATTCTTTTAATTTGTGTAATTCTTTAAGGATGATTTTTAAAATATTGTTGGTTTTAATTTCTGCTATGAACTAATTTCTTTAATTAAGATTCCAATTGAACCTTTTATGATTATGAATTAATTATTTGATTTATTCTAATTATTTATGTTGAAGTGAATTGTTCATCTTGCTTTGAGCTGAATGAATAATTATCTGGCCAGTAATTACCTTGTTACTCTAGAAGGAATTGAAAGAGGAATTCTAAGGTTAGAACTGGGCATGGTGATATGTGACTTAGTTATTTGCACAGTGAATAATTAGGTTTGTGAATAGAATGGAAATATCTGTTCTCCGCATGTAACACATAAGGAATTGGGATTGAAAAGAGTTTAATTCAATTATTTTGCATAGGAATATAGCAAAATTAATCTGGGTTAAATAGAAGGCAATTGATCACTTGGAAAAGAACTTTTGGCACTTGAGAATTCCTGTTAACAATTCAGTAGACATAATAATTGGGATAATTGGATAATTGATTTATAGTTCATAATTAGGGATATTGGAGTCTTAATCCTTATTTATCTTAATTCAATCAAATCTTAGTTTTGTTTATTTGCTTTATTTTAGAATAATCTCTGTTAATTATTTTAATTTAGTTTTCTTAAGTTAAAAATCACATTTTATGGTTGTTTAAATAAAATTGGATTGATCTGATCTTAGTAGTTGGAATTTATTAATTAGAATTCTCTGTGGGATCGACACTCTATCTTATCACTTTATTACTTGTTGACCGTGTATACTTGCACGTTTGCTTTGATTATGAAATCAACCAACAAGTTTTTGGCTCCGTTGTCGGGGATCGAACCCGGGTCACCCGCGTGACAGGCGGGAATACTTACCACTATACTACAACGACGTGATAGATTAACCAAGTCTGCTCATTTCTTGCCTATACGTGAGACTTATTCCCTTGAACGTCTTGCTCGTATGTACGTGAATGAGATTGTGAGATTGCATGGCATGCCAGTATCCATAGTTTTGGATCGTGACCCAAGATTCACTTCATGATTTTGGGTTAGCTTGCGTAGAAGCTATGGGCGCGGATTTACGATTGATTCAAGATACCATCCTCAAACGGACGGGTAATCGAAAAGGACAATTCAAACCCTTGAGGATCTATTAAGACTCTGTGTCCTAGATTTCAAAGGAAGTTGGGATAAGTACTTGCCATTGGTGGAATTCTCCTACAACAACAGTTATCAAGCAAGTATAGGCATGGCTCCATTCGAGGCGTTGTATAGACGAAAGTGTCGCTCTCCAGTATGTTGGGATGAGGTGGGTGAAGCAACATTATTGGGACCAGAGTTGGTACGTATGACTACAGAAAAGATCCAAACGATTCGACAACGTATACAAAGCAAGCATGTGGTCGATAAAAAGAGTTATGCGGATCTTCATCGAAAGGACGTGAAATTTAATATTGGAGATCATGTACTGTTACGTATTGCTCCATGGAAGGGAGTTACAAGATTTGGGAAGAGAGGAAAGCTCAATGCACGATTTGTTGGTCCATTTGAGATTCTTGACCGAATAGGAAATGTGGCCTATAGACTCGCATTACCTCCAAGCATGTCTCGTGTTCATAATATTTTTCATAATTCTATGCTTCGTAAATATGTGAAAGACTCAAACCACATTATTGCGTTAGAACCAGATGAGATAGCCGAAGATTTAACGTACGAGGAGGTACCTGTCAAGATATTGGATAGGAAATAGCATGTCCTACGAACAAAGGTTATACCACAAGTCAAGGTTTTGTGGAGGAACCATGCTATTGAAGAAATGACCTGGGAGTTGGAATCGGAAATGAAAGCGAGGTACCCTCACCTTTTCGAAACACCAGGTACGTACGTCAATTTCGAGGATGAAATTTCATAAAGAGAGGAGGTTATAAGACCCTAACTTTTTATAAATAAAATTGAATTTTCTATATTCATTATTTTGAAATAAAAAGGTGTTAATTGATATAATACTTTGGTTATGGGTGAAATTTGCAAATTTTACAAAATAAGCAAGTAGTTATAAAATATTCATTTTTGTCGGGGAATATTCGTTTGGTCGTGGAATATTCTTTTTGTCGGGGAATATTCGTACGACATCGTAGCCATTGTGGGCCCCATAACAGAATAACGGTCGGATAAAGAAAAAGACAAATTTGAGTTTTTATAAATAACGACGTAATTATTACCAATTAACACTTTGTTGGATTACACAGTGGTTAAAATACGATGAATAT
This sequence comes from Panax quinquefolius, assembly GCA_020205615.1. NCBI lineage: Eukaryota > Viridiplantae > Streptophyta > Magnoliopsida > Apiales > Araliaceae > Panax > Panax quinquefolius. The sequence goes on from CM035168.1 coordinate 113,244,346, forward strand.
GCGTGGTCGCACAAAGAAGATACGGTATTACACAAGTATTTTGAATTATTGATTCTTACATAATTGGGGATATTGGAGTCTTAATCCTTATTTATCTGAATTCAATCAAATCTTAGTTTTGTTTATTTGCTTTATTTTAGAATAATCTCTGTTAATTATTTTAATTTAGTTTTCTTAAGTTGAAAAATCACATTTTATGGTTGTTTAAATAAAATTAGATTGATACAGTACTAGTAGTTGGAATTTATTAATTAGAATTCTCTATGGGATCGACACTTTATCTTATCACTTTATTACTTGTTGACCGTGTATACTTGCACGTTTGCTTTGATTATGAAATCAACCAACAAGTTTTTGGCGCCGTTGCCGGGGACTTCTTTATTAATATTAATTCCATATTAGTTATAATCAATTCGATCTTAATTTAAACGTTACTTTTTTTTCTTCTTGTATTTGCAGGAATTCTTTGCGAGTGTATGCACACTAGATCAACGGCAAAAAAGGAACTTTTTCCTTATACAGACAATATTGAAAGGAAGTTCCGGAAATTGCAGTTGACTAGTGTAGTGTCACCTATGGAAGAAGAACTGGCAGAACAAGAATTTCTAGCGAACATGGCAGGGAACGACCAGAAATCACTTAGGGACTATGTCATGCCGAATGTCACGGATATACAGTCATGTATTAGGAGGCCGGCGATCAATGCAAATAGTTTTGAGATTAAACTGGGAACAATTCAGATGCTACAGAATACATGTCAGTTTGGGGGTAATTCGATAGATGATCCCAAAGATCGTATCTTAAGTTTCTTGGAAGTTTGCGACACCTTCAAATTCAACAATGTATCGAAAGATGCTACAAGGTTGAGGATGTTCCCGTTTACCTTGAAAGATAAAGCGCGAAGTTGGATACACTCTTTGCTTCTTGGCTCAATCACCACTTGGGACGACTTAGCTCAAAAATTTCTAGCTAAGTTTTTCCCACCAGCGAAGTCGGCAAAACTACGGAACGATATTCACACTTTTGCACAATTTGATTCAGAATCGTTATATGAGGTGTGGGAAAGGTTTAAGGATATGTTTCGAAAGTGCCCACACCACGGAATTCCGCAGTGGATACAGTTAGGGATATTTTGTGATGGTTTGCCTGTATCCACGAGGCCGATTGATGCAAAGAAGTTAGGGGGGAGCGATCATGTCTAAGAGTTTTGATGAGGCATATCATTTGTTAGAGACAATGGCCACCAACAACTATCAATGGCCCATGACTAGGGCTAATCCTCCAAACACAGGGAAAGTATAGCGTAGATGCGATAATAAAGATTAACAAAGACAAGGGTCGCAATGGCTAAGCAAATGGAAATATGGCGTCCACAATCCACACAGCAGGTAGCGATGGTTTGTGAATTATGTGTTGGGGGTCATGCTACGGATCAATGCGCCATAAATTCTGAATCAGCACAGTTTATAGGGAGTTATAGTCGATCTACCCAACCTTACCCGAATCAAAACGCATATAATCCTGGTTGAAAAAATCATCTGGGGTTTTCATGGAGTAATAATCAAGCTCAAGCTCAAGCGTCGAAACAACAAAACACATCCGGGTTTTAAAATCAGACTCAACAACAACCAAAGAGGAAACCAAGTTTGGAAGAAACCTTGGAGGGATTTATTAGAACTTTTGAGAAAAAAAACGAGGAACAAGATAAAGTATTGAATCAACTAGAATTTGAATATGAAAAGCCAAAAGCGTCGATCAAGAATCTGGAAAATCAAGTGGGATGAGATAATGTAGCGTCACTGTTGAATAACCAAACCACTTGGAACACTTCCGAGTGACATAGAGAAAAATTCGGGCAGAGATGAGCATTGTAAGGCCGTAACTCTACGAAGTGGAAAGGAATTGCAAGAGACAGTTACGGATAGGGAAAAGAGGGATAACGCAATAAGTGAAACAAAGGAAGTAGTGTACACCGGGAAACGTCAAGATGAGACCTTAGAGCAGAAAGAACCGGAACCAACCAGCACAATGCCTCCCATACCGTATCCGCAGAGGTTTTAGAAATCCAAGTTGGATAAGCAGTTTTCACGATTCTTGGATATCTTCAAAAAACTGCATATCAACATCCCCTTTGTCGAAGCCTTGGAACAAATACCGAGTTACGCTAAGTTTATGAAGGAGGTTTTGTCAAGAAAAAGGAAATTGGGTGAGTTTGAGATAGTAGCATTGACTGAAAAATGCAGCGCGATTATTCACAATAAGTTACCACCGAAGCTTAAGAATCCAGGCAACTTTAATATACCATGTGAAATTGGAAATCAGTTTTTAGGACGAGCATTGTGTGATTTGGGGGCCAGTATAAATTTGATGCCACTTTCCGTCTATAGCCAGTTTGGACTTCAGGCTCCACAACCGACAAATATCAGTTTGCAGTTAGCGGATAGATCGGTTACATATCCACGAGGTATTGTTGAGGATGTTTTAGTTAAAGTGGATAAATTCATCTTCCCTGCGGACTTCTTTATTTTGGATTGTGAAGTGGACAGCGAAATTCCAATAATTCTTGGGCGACCATTCTTAGCAATGGGTAGAACTTTGATTGATGTGTAAAAAGGTGAATTGACAATGCGAGTTGAAGATCAACAGGTCACCTTTAACGTTTTCAGGTCAATGTCTTATCCAAAAGAAAAAGGTGAGTGTATGCGGGTGGATATCATGGAGAAATTGGTTAATCACAAGTTCATTGGAAATTATTCGGAGGACCCGCTTGAATCCATTTTTCTCGGAACAGACGATTGCAGTATTGAAGAGGACATTGAGTATTCCAAGTGGTTAGATACAACATCTGTCTTCTAGAAAAGCAATCAATCATTCGACACCCTTGAGAGGCCCGAAATAGAAGGTAAAAAGTGCAAACCCTCGATACAAGAGCCACCGGTGTTGGAATTAAAGCCACTACCATCTCATCTGCAGTATGCTTATTTGGGAAAAGACACCACCCTACCAATTATTGTTTCGACGGAGTTAACTAACACGCAAAAGGAGAAACTGTTACAGGTTCTGCGTGAGTTCAAAACAGCAATTGGGTGGACCATAGCGGATATTCGGGGAATTAGTCCATCATACTGTATGCATAAGATTTTAATGGAAGAGGGGGAAAAACCAAGTATTGAGATGCAAAGAAGGCTAAACCCCATTATGAAGGATGTGGTGAAAAAGGAGATTATAAAGTGGTTGGATGCCGACATTATTTACCCCATCTCGGATAGCTCATGGGTAAGTCCTGTACAATGTGTACCAAAGAAAGGGGGTATGACAGTGGTGAAGAATAAAGCTAATGAGCTCATCCCTACTAGAACAATTACAGGATGGAGAGTATGTATGGACTACCGCAAGCTGAATAAAGCCACACTATGAGGATCACTTCCCTTGCTTGATTCATTGATCAAATGTTGGATAAATTTAGCGGGACATCGATTCTCACTGTCTTTTGGATGGATATTCTAGGTATAATCAAATTGTCATAGCACCGGAGGATCAAGAGAAAACTACATTCACATGCCCCTACGGTACGTTTGCATTCCGGCGCATGTCTTTTGGGTTATGTAATGCACCGGCAACCTTTCAACGGTGAATGATGGTGATCTTCTCTGACATGGTAGAGCAGAATTTGGAGGTATTTATGGATGATTTTTTTGTGTTCGTTAATAGCTTTGATTTATGTTTGAAAAATCTGACTTTAGTGTTGAAGCGATGCGTGGAGACTAATCTGGTTCTTAATTGGGAAAAATGTCACTTTATGGTGAAAGAAAGGATTATTCTGGGGCATAAGGTTTCTGCAGAAGGGTTAGATATGTACAAAGCGAAGATTGAGATAATTGAGAAATTACCCCCTCTATCATCTGTGAAGGGAATCCGGAGCTTCTTGGGACATGCGGGTTTCTATAGACACTTCATTAAAGATTTCTCCAAAATTTCAAAACCCTTATGTTCTCTGTTGGAGAAAGACGTGCCTTTCAAGATGGATTAGTCATGTATCGAGGCATTTGAGGTCTTAAAGAAGAAGTTGGTCTCTGCTCCAATTATTGTGGCGTCCAATTGGTCTTTACCATTCGAATTGATGTGCGACGCCAGCGACTACGCTGTTAGAGCAGTGTTGGGACAACGTCACGACAAGATTTTTCACACCATCTACTACTCCATCAAGACGTTGACAGATGCTCACCGAGAAAGAATTACTTGCGGTTGTGTTTGCCTTCAATAAATTCAGAGCATATCTCATTGGGACCAAGGTAATTGTCTACACGGATCATTCTGCCATCAAATATCTGATTAAGAAGAAGGACGATAAACGGCGATTAATACGGTGGGTGTTACTGCTGCAAGAGTTTGATTTGGAGATTCGGGATAAAAAATGTACAGAAAATTAGGTGGCGGATCATCTTTCTCGGTTAGAAAATGCAGAGGTACAAAAGAAAGACAACGTCATGATCAATGAGAAATTTTCGGATGAACAACTTCTTCGAGTAACCCCAATATTACCATGGTACGCAGATTACGTGAATTATGTTGTTGCTAAGGTATTACCACCGGATTTGAACTCACAGCAACGTAAGAAGTTCCTCCATGACGTGAAACAATATTATTGGGATGAACCATTTCTGTTTAAGGCCTGCGCAGATCAAATAATTAGACGTTGTGTGCCACATGAAGAGATGGACAACATACTAGGCCATTGTCACTCATCGGATTACGGAGGCCATTATTCAGGTGATTGAACAGCGGCCAAGGTGTTGCAATTAGGATTTTTCTGGCCTTCTATATTTAAGGATACGTATCTCTATGTACTGAAGTGTGATCGGTGCCAACGCGTAGGTAATATCTCCAAGCACAATGAAATGCCACTCAACTCAATTTTGGAGGTAGAACTGCTTGACGTATGGGGAATCGATTTTATGGGACCTTTCCCATCATCTTTCAATAATCAGTACATTTTGTTGGCGGTCGATTATGTTTCCAAATGGGTAGAAGTCGCAGCTTTACCCACGAATGATGTCAACGTTGTCCTCCGATTCTTAAAGAAAAACATCTTCACACGATTTGGGACGCCGAGGGCGATAATAAGTGATGAGGGAACTCACTTCTGCAATAAGCAGTTCACAAAATTACTTGTAAAGTATGGGGTTCGTCATAAAATTGTTGTCGCATATCATCCCCAAACCAATGGTCAAGCGGAGGTCTCGAATAGGGAGGTCAAGCGAATTCTGGAAAAGGTGGTCAATCCGTCACGAAAAGATTGGTCTTTGCGTCTTGACGATGCTCTATGGGCATATCAAATAGCATATAAGAATCCGATCGGCATGTCACCTTATCGAATGGTCTACGGAAAGGTGTGTCATCTCCCGGTCGAATTAGAACACAGTGCACATTGGGCCATTCGTAAACTTAACTTCGATTTACAAGCAGCGGGTGAGAAAAGGTTACTACAATTGAATGAGATGGACGAATTCCGGTTCAATGCCTATGAGAACGCAAAACTCTACAAAGAGAAAGTCAAAGCTTGGCATGATAAGAAAATTCTTGATCGAATATTTGAACCGGGCCAACAAGTCTTGCTTTTCAACTCTCGACTGCGTTTATTTCCTGGGAAACTAAAATCACGTTGGTCGGGACCTTTCAAAGTTGTATCTGTCGCACCACACGGAAACATTGAGGTCGAGGAACCGAATTCAAAACGCAAATTTAAGGTCAACGGTCAACGATTGAAACATTACTGGAGTGGACCCATTGAACGTCAATCAACGGTCATGTATCTCTCTAACCCATAGGACAACTGAGCACAACAGGAAAGTTAGGCTGACGACTTAAAACCAAGCGCTTTAAGGAGGCAACCCCATAATTTAGTTTAATATGTTTCATTTTTCTTCATTTAAAATATGTGTTGAGTATTCTATTTCATTAGTTTATTATTTGTTAGTGTAAGTTTTGCCTAATAGTCTCTATATATCATGTCTATGCAGTGCACGTAAGACTTCAGAACAAGGCTTGTTACTCAAAGGCCAAATGAGAAGAAGGACATGCAGCGCCCCGACGCGTGATATGCCCCCAACTCAGCACCCCGGCGCTTGACCAAGGAAATAAACCCTGTTGCTCAGCGCCCCGGCGCTATAAAGTACTATGTTCTTAGCGCTCCGTCGCTTGGTGTTAGTGTCATTCCCTGTAGCCCAGCGCCCCGGCGTTATATTCCTTTTGTTGCACAACATTACGACGCCTGACGCTCCACAAGTCAAATCCAGGTGTCCGTGGCTGTAGTTTAAAAAATCGAGACTCTCTACATGAACTCAACTGCCGAACGGTTACACCTTTCTTCTTTTTAAATATCACGTCTTCTCTCATTCTCTCACACGTCTCTATTACTCTCACCCGGTAATTGAAACATGGATAGTGGATCTTTGCATAACTCGAGCGAAAACTTCGTATCTTGTTTTTTTTTTGTGATCATTGTGTGCAGTAATTCTCATCTTCCAAGTTCATCCTCAAAGGTATGTCTTAAATTGCATTCAATTAATTGTGAAACAAAACCTTGTTAACGGTGCGGTTGGTGAGTTAAAATTTGTTCTACATTCTCCTGCATCCATAGCGCTCGAAATTTTCATTCATCTGTTATTGAATATCTAATATTGCACATAGATGACTCACTTTTGATTGGAGAATTCATACATAGGTGGTTATTGAATGTTAAAGGCATGAATAGATAGAAAACTAGTGTGATTCAATGCAATTTATGAGTGACCATAAGGTGATCGATAAATTGCCTGACTCAATGCTAATGGTTAATTTTTCATATACCTCCATATCCACACACAATATTTACTTGCCATCTTGCCACCACAATAGTACAAGCCTACTGTCACACATATTAATCACTGTTGTGGGAGAGTGTTAAACCGAATTGATGCACACAGGGGATCATATCGCTTTACATGACACATCTTTCGGGCCATTGTATGTTTCTCTTACCAATTGTAGAATCTGAATAGTACATGCATCTAATCGATATAATTGTGCATTTTCATATTATTATACCTCATGCCACATCCTCAACCATGTACTTAATGTTCGCATATGTTCTGAAGTTTGGGGGTAGTATCACGAATGCGTGTATCCAAACTAAAATTCTGTTCAATGCTAATACATGTATATGTCTTTACTTTCAGAATTTTCTCCATGGCTTCAAAGCGTCAACACGGCGAAGGTTCAGGGTCCGCCTCGACTCCACCCCTAAAATTTGACAGTCGTCGTTTCGTCAGTGTCACGGCTCAAGAACGCTATAACCGCATGGCTACCCGCTCGTTGGTCCCCGAACGCGGTTTGAGACCCGACCAATCAAAAGATAGAGAAATGGCAGTTATGATAGCTGAGCGAAATTGGTTCACCCTCACCGAACAACCTGACCCAGCAATCATTGCAGTTGTAAAGGAGTTCTACGCCAACGTGCCCGAGCACTACCATTATGGGGTATTTGTGAGGGGAAAAACTGTTGAAATTGGTGAAGAAGACATTAACGGATGCTATCAACTGCCTTTAGAGGGACTGAATGACGAGTACGCAAGGCTTGTGAGTGATGGGCCAGATTATGAGAAGATAATTCGCAAACTTTATCAGCCTGGCACCACATGGACTGTGCATGAACGCGGCAGCATGACTTTTCCACTTTCCAACCTAAGTTTATACGGCAAGGCATGGTACGCTTTTCTCTGCGCCAAACTCATGCCATGCACACATGTGATTCATGTCACTAGGGAGCGAGCGGTGATGTTATACTCAATAATTAAAGGCTTCAAGATAGATGTTGGCCACCTTATCCAGCAGTCTATTCTCAGAGCATCACGAGGAGGAACCACAGGAGGTTTACGCCATCCATAGTTAATTTGTGTTTTATATGCCAAGTTTGGGGTGAAATAGAAGTCAGACGAGATGATTCAAACGCCTATGCCCGTGTTGGACCACAAGTTAATCAGCAGGTATAAAGTGTGGACAGGTGGGGAGAACCACCCTAGGGGATTGGGTTTCATAATTCCCCAAGTTGAAGCTACACAAGCTCCACCACCTCAAGCTCCACCTACTTATGGTTCTTCCTCAGCAGCTCATCGTGGTGTGGTCCCTGAAGCAGTCCAACGTGAGATAGATAGATTGTTCTACAATCTCGAAGCCCAAAATATTCATTTTTGTCGGGGAATATTCGTTTGGTCGTGGAATATTCTTTTTGTTGGGAATATTAAATGATGCCAAGTAGCCTATTATGGGCCCCATAATGTAATAACGGTTAATAAAGAAAACGACAAATTTGAGTTTTATAAATAATGACATAATTATTACCGCTAATAAATCGTTGGATTACCCGGTGGTTAAAATATGATGAATACGCGTGGTTGCACAAGAATAATACCAGATTGCACATTATTTTGAATTATTGATTCTTACGTAAAGAAGGCACTACTCAATAATTGTTGATAATTCATTATTCAATATTTTATCAGTATTGATTCAATAATTATTGCGTTGATATTTTATATTATTGTTGTTTTAATAATTGTCCGCACAAGATTTACCATTATCGATCAATAATTCATATTATTTGAATAATATTATTAGATAACATTATTGGCAATGTTAGAAAGTTACATCGAGGAGAGGTTTGGTCACCTAATCATTGCGCGCCAAGAAGGAGAAATCCTTATCGGAAAGCCCCCTCTTTCACGAGAACGGCTTAGTTGTCATTATTGTGATTCTGTAATATTATTTGTGAATAATTAATTATTGATTTATATGATAAAGAAATATTTATTTTATGTAGATATAAATGAAGGAATTTTTAGCATAAAATAATTGTTGAAAGTTTGGCATATTTTCTGTGGAAATACTGAGTTATTCAAATATATTATTATAAAATATTATAACTGTTTAAATAATAATATGATTATATATATATATATATATATATATATATATATATATATATAAGCATGTGATTATATATGTTAAGGAGGTGAGAAGTTTGCCTTTACTTCCTTTATTTTTCAAAATCTGGTGCATGCATTATTTGATTCAACCATGTGCTGGTAATATAATTCCTCCCATAGACCACTTGGTTGGAATATTTGGTGAGAAATGTTGCCTGCAATCCTCTATCTTCAAAAGTGGGAGGGCCTCACCCATTGAATTTGAAAGGTAGGTATAGGTTAGGCAGATGAAGAAAAGAAAAAAAAATTAGGCCACTTTATTTGTTTGCTTTCTCCTTCCGTTGCTATAAATAGGGGGTAACCCCTCCTTCCTCAACACACCACTTTAAAATCAGAAATTCTTATTCTAGAGTATTGTGAGTATTTTCTTGAGTATAAGAATACTTTGAGTGTAGTTTTTCTGCAAGATTTTCTCAGAATAATATCCGATATTCCAGTCAAATCCAAGCTTCTACTAAGGTAAAAGATATTATTTTATTGCAATACTCGTGAGAAGTATTATTTTCTTTCATACTCCATATTATGTAAGCGATATTATTTCATCTCGTATTCTTGAATTTGAACTTACTATGGTAAGTATTGCTTCTATAATTCCTAAAATGATTAGAAATTTCGCTTCATTTAATATCATTTCATAGGAATATTGGTATGAACTTTTGATCAAATTTGGAACTTTTCATGATAGTTACTATTCACTAGTTCTGATTAAGCCATCGCTTTAGTACTATTCATTTGCATCGTCTTATTCACGATATCATTCACAGGCATCGCTCATTTAGCATCGTGTTCACAAAAGAAAAAAAAATATTTTTTTTTCTTCCTTTCAAGTTATCTGTTGTGACCCTTATTCTTGAAATTGAATCCATGTTTTGATCTTCACTATGGTTTATTATGGAGCGTTTTTGAACTTGGTTCATCTAAAGTACGAATTCCTAATCTTTGTTCTTCTATCTCACTGGATTCGTTCTCTAAAATATTTTTCATCATCCTCAGTCTTTAATGGTGATACTTGTTGAATATCTTTAGCCTGTAGTACAAAGATGAATGATTACCTGATGAATATCTTTTGCCCGTAGTGCAAAGATAAACAGGTGTTGAGATGAACATGACCAACTGGTGATACAAATGAAATATCTTTGGCCCGTAGTGCAAAGATGAATAATTGATGCAAGATGTATATTGATTGATGTTACAGGGATAAAATATTGATGATGAACTTTTAAATTCATAGATGATAGGAGATTTCATTCTCTACTTAACTCTTCTAATGAATTGTTATTTCCGCTGCGAATATTGATCTAAAACTGGTTGTCCATTATATTTTATCTGATTTGTTGAAGGCTAACGATAATTTGTTGTTCATTATCTTAGTCATAATATTCTTTACTGGGCTAGTTGAGCTCACCCTTTTCCTTTTGTTCCATTTTTCTTCTTAGGAGGTGAGAATATAGCAGGAACCAGTCGGGGTAAAGAGTGATGGTTGTATTCACGAGTTACTATTCACGAGTTACTATTCATGAGTTACTATTCACGCGTTAATATTCACGAGTACTATTCACTAAGCATGAAGATGTTTTTTGTGAAATTTCTATCTTTTGGTGTCGGAGTTACTATTCACGATATACTGACTTATTCACGATATCTGGCACTATTATTCACGTATACACAGATTATTCACTTAATACGGCACTATTCACCAAAAAATGAAATTTCTTCTTTTTGTTTAAAATATCTATTATGGATACTAGCTTTGATTGTATCCATGTTTTGATCATTCTTAAATTTTACTCCACTCTGATTACTTATGAAGTATTTTTGAACTTGGATTGTTTAAAATACGAATCCTTAATATTTGTTCTTTTGTTTCACTGGATTCGTTTTCTTTAAAATATTTTTCATCATCCTCAGTCCTAAATGATGATATTACTGAATATATTTGGCCTATAGTGCAAAGATGAATGATTTCTTGATGAATATCTTTGGCCCGTAGTGCAAAGATGAACAGGTGTTGAGATGAACATGACCGACTGATTAATATCTTTGGCCCGTAGTGCAAAGATGAACAGGTGTTTAGATGAAATACGATTAATGATGAATATCTTTGGCACTGTAGTGCAAAGATGAATATTTGATTCGAGATATATATTGATTGATGTTTACTGAGGATAAAATATCGACGATGAACTTTTAAATTCATATATAGAAGATAGTAGTTTGCATTCTCTACTTAACTCTTCTAATGAATTGTTGTTTCCGCTGCAGTTGTTGGTTTAAAAACTTGTTGTCTATTGTATTCTATTAGTTTTTTTTCCCTGTTGAAGACTAATGATAATTTGTTGTATATTATCTTAGTCATAATATTCTTCTTGGGCTAGTTGAGCTCACCCTTTTCCTTTTTGTTCCATTTTCTTCTCGTCGGGGAGGCGAGAATGTAGCGAGTACTAGCTGGGGGGTATGGAATGAAGGTTCTAGAGAGAGTTGTTTAGTAGTCCTCACCATTTTTGTAAAATAATGTATCAATAATTATGATGGGGATTTATTTGCGTGTGGATATTGTCTAGATGGCAATATCTCTCAAAGTTTATATGTTGTAATAATAAAGTTGTAGTTATTTCTGTACCATGTATTTGGCGACTCAGAATGGGTTGGATAGAATGGACCTATTTTGGGGGCGTCACAGTTGGTATCAAAGCTTAGGGATATGATCTCTGGCGGAGATCGGGGAATAGAACTAGGAGGGGAGAGACAAGTAAATCCTTCGCTAGTATGTCCTACCTAAGCTTATTTGTTGGTTGGTCATAATATAGGGGTATTATGTGATTTGTTAATTTATTTAATTAACCCTTGTTTTATGATAGTTTTTAAGAATGGTCACGAGAACGTTAACAATGGAGTGAATGAGATCGTGGAGACACCTCTAATCGCCAAACGAGGATAATGTGATGTCAAAGTGAAGAAGGAATTAGAGATATCCATGTGGTGAGTGAAGAATTGATAGTTGCATCTTAGAGATAGTTGCAGAGGTAACAAAATTGAGAGTGGGGAAGAAGAGGAAGAAGAGGTACCAAGAGAGTTTATTAGAGGTATTTTATGATCAAAATATAGAATTGCAAAATCGTATTCATGAGTTAGAAGAAGCAGTCAAGAATTGTAAAATCGTGGAGCAAAAGGATGCAACGATTCAAGCTTATGTTACCCGATATGTGATGCTTGAAGCGAAGCACTCTTTGCGCGAGTATAAGATGATAAAGTGGAATCTGAAATGAAAGAAGAAATAACCGAACGAGCAGTGAGAATGAGTGATGCATGGGTAAAAGCCAAGACGACGCGTTGATATTATGGAAAGAGATGTCAAATCTAAAAAGAGAAGATTTAACAATGACGGGAAGACGCGTCAGCAAAGATCAAGACCAACAACAAATTCTAGGGAAGAAGAACGATCGCCGTTAGATGCTACTGAGATGCTGAGAGGAGGGACATATAAGGTCAAACTGCTCAAAGCCTTCCAAGGTATGTTTTAGTTGTGGAAAAGATGGTCACATAGCTCGATTTTGTCCTATAGCGAAATCAAGTCCGGTTGGGACGTTGGCACCAGAAGCGGATCTGTAAAAGTCAAAGTCAACGATTCTTTGGAAGAGCGTTTTCGTGACTTTCAAAAAAAAGCGAGTAACCCGAACGAAATTAGCACGGGTTAGTTAATTATAAATTCTTGCGAAGTTTATACCTTACTAGATACCGGTTCTACCCATTCTTTTATCTCTCTTGCTTGCGCTCAACGTTTGAACTTGACTACGGAGAAATTAGACTTTGACCTATTTATGGAGACTCCGTTAGGAGAAACTTTCATTACATCCGTTGTTTAGAAATCTTGTTTGATCCAAGTTGGCACCATCACATTACCGTTGACCTTATTTATTTAAAGATACTTGCTTTTGATGTGATTTTAGGATTGATTGGTTAACTACTTATCATGCCAAATTGATTGCTTTTTGTAAGGTTGTTAGTTTTATATTCCTAAGCAACTTTGTTATTCAATTCAAGCAATCAAACCATTGTAGTCAAACATTTTCATATCAAGCCATGAAGTCATTCGTTTATTATGGATGTCAAGTTTTCTTAGTCCATGTTATGGATTTGAATAAAGACACGTCAGATTTAAATAATATTCCTGTTGTTATTGATTTTTTCCGACGTATTTCTGAAGAATTTCTTGGCTTACTCCTAAAGTTCGATATTAAATTTTGTATCGACTTTGAAACCCAGACAAAACTCATTTCTAAAATCTCATATCGAATGGCTCTATTGAACTTGAAGTTAAAAATTCAACTATAGAATTTGGTACCTGAGCCTTTATCTGGTGACTTCTTTTGTGGAATGCACCGAAGCCAGACTCTCCGTAGGGGACACCATATTCGTTCGATAGTAAACTGATAGGTGTCATTGTAATGTGCTATCCAAGGCTAGGATATGAGTCACAGTTGAGAACAACCTAAGTCAGTAATCGAAATACGTAGCTTTCAGGCTTAGTTGGTTATTATCGGAGATTCGTTGAAGGATATTCTCGAATCGCTATTCCATTAACGCAATGGTGACCAAGAGATACAAAATTTGAATGGAGCAAGGAATGTGGGAAGAGCTTCAAGAACTCAAGAGGAGACTCATTTCAAAGACATGTTCGACCATGCCATCCTCGAAAAGCGAACGTGGTAGGCGACGTGTTAAGTAGAAGATCGTGATATAAGTACGAAAAACGATATTGTCAAAGACTAATTTCGTATAATTTACAAATAATAGAGATGGAGATGAAAACTCTAGGTACCCACGTGATGATATACGAGTATAATCGACTTTAATCGATAAAGTTAAAGTCATTCAAGCCACACACCGAGTCGATGAATTTGAAGAAGGAGGTGCAAGAAGTTGTTATTTCAAAAGCGAGAATCGGTGAGGTGAGGAAAGCTCAAACCTTCGATTTATTAATCCATTTGAAATTCACGATGGAATAGGAGGCGTGGCCTATAGACTCGCTTTTACCGCCAAGTATGACGCGTGTTCATAACATTTTTCACGATCGATGTTACGTAAATATGTGGACGACTCGAACCACGTCATTAAGTTAGAAACCGGACGAGATACCAAGACTTAACATACGAGGAGTGCACTGTCAAGATCTTGGATAGGAAAGAACATGTCCTATGTATCGAGGTTATACCACAAGTTAAAGTTTTGTAGAGAAACCATGCTATTGAGGAAATGACCGGGAGTTGGAAACGGAAATGAAAGCGAGGTATTCTCATCTTTTGAAACACTGTGTACGTGACGCCAATTTCGAGGACTAAATTTCATAAGGAGGGAGGTTGTAAGACCCTAATTTTTTTAATAAAATGGAATTTCCTCTATTTATTATTTTGAAATAGTAAGGGTTGATTTGATTAATGTGGTTAGTTATGGGTAAAATGCGTAAATATTTGAATAAGCAAGTGGTTATAAAATATTCATTATCGCTTCGGGAATATTCGTTTGGTTGTGGAATATTCGCATTTATCGGGAATATTCGTACGACGGCACTTAATCTTTTTGTGGGCCCCATAACGAAAAGCGATTGGATGAAGAAAACAACAAATATAAGTTGTTTATAAATAATTTGGCAGTAGTTATTACCAGATTATCATTGTTGGAATACCCGGTGGTTAAAACACACTAATATCTGCGCGTTGTTGAACAAGAATATTTGCAGTATTGCACCAATTATTGATTCTTACGTAAGAAGGCACTACTCAATAATTGTTACAAGAATTATCGCTCAAGTATTTTATTTTATTGATTCAATAATCACGCATTGATATTTTATATTACCGTTGTTTCAATAAATTGTCATTACACAAAGATTTTTCATTATCGAGCAATAATTCATATTATCTAAATAATATTATTGGATAACATTATTGGCAATGTCTAGAAAGTTCTCGCTCTAAGGAGAGGTTTGGTCACCTAATCAAGGCTACCAAGAAGGAGAGATCCTTATCGAAAGCCCCCTCTTTCCTCGAAGCTACCGTCACAAGATTGTGATTCTCGTAATATTATTTGTGAATAATTAATTATTGATTTATATGATGAGAAAAATATTGATTTTATGTGGATATAGATGGAGAAATTTTTAAAATGACAATTGTTGAAAATTAATATTTTATCTTTTCTCGATAAAATAATTCATTTAAATATATTATTTTAATAATATATTAACGTTGATATTTTTACAACGAATGTGGGATATATGAGTATACGAGGAGGAAGAGTATTTTTGTTGCAATAAATGTTTAAAACATGTTAAACATGCTGGTGGACCCCATTTCTCGACCGAAATTTGATTATAGCTTTGTAAAATTGTCCGTATGTGGATTTCGGTCAATTTCTGTTTGGAATTTGGAAAAACTTTCTTCTGCAAAGTTGTAGAGAATTGAATTTCCTATAAAAATTCGCGAGATTCAAATTTTCTAATAAAATGGCTATTTATTATGAATTATTGAAGTTCTGAAGTTCCAAAATAATTGATTTTTGGAAGTTTTATTTATTTTTATTAATAAAAACGTTTTTTATATGTTGTGGGCATATTTAACATGAGCATGGTGGCTGAATTCAGATTCAAGATGTGGGCGTATGAATTTTGTTTATATATAATATTATTATATTCAATTTTCTCGCTTGGTGTTTCAAGCAATTTTCTATAAATAGGGTGCTTAGGTTAGAATTGAAAATCACACCGTAAACTCAAGTTTTCTCTCTATATTATCGAGCGTATTCTTGTGAGTATTTTGAGTATACTTTGAGTATTGCTATATATCTGCAAGTTCAAGTCATAGCCTATATCCGGTGTTTCAACTAGAAGTAATTGCTTTTCGAGGTAAGTGGATGTTATTTTATTCAAAATGATATTATTTCTTCAATATCATTATGCCAAATATTGGTTGGAAATTTTATCAAATTTGGAACTTTTTTCATGTCGGGGTTACTTATTCATGAGTTACTTATTCACGAAGTTACTATTCATGAGTTACTATTCACGTTCATTATTCACGAGTACTATTCACTAAGCGTGAAGATGTTTTTTGTGAAATTTCTATCTTTTGGTGTCGAAATTACTATTGTATACGGCACTATTCACGTATACGGCACTATTCACGAATACGACACTATTCACCAAAAAATGAAATTTCTTCTTTTTGTTTAAAATATCTATTATGGATACTAGCTTTGATTGTATCCATGTTTTGATCATTCTTAAATTTTACTCCACTCTGATTACTTATGAAGTATTTTTGAACTTGGATTGTTTAAAATACTTAATCCTTAATATTTGTTCTTTTGTTTCATCGGATTCGCTTTTCTTTAAAATATTTTCATCATCCTCACCCTAAATGATGATATTATCGAATATATTTGGCTATAAAGTGCAAAGATGAATGATTTCTTGATGAATATCTTTGGGCGTAGTAGCAAAAGATGAGCAGTGTTGAGATGAACATGATCGATCGATTAATATCTTTGGCCCGTAGTAGTGCAAAGATGAAGCAGTGTTTAGATGAACATGATTAATCGATGAATATCTTTCGCCTATAGTGCAAAGATGAATATTTGATTCCGTATATATATTGATTGATGTTCTGAGGATAAAATATCGACGATGAACTTTTAAATTCATATATGAAGATAGTAGTTTCAGATTCTCTACTTAACTCTTCTAATGAATTGTTGTTTCATTGCTGCAGATTGTTGGTTTAAAAACTTGTTGTCTATTGTATTCTATTAGTTTTTTTTCCCTGTTGAAGACTAATAATAATTTGTTGTATATTATCTTAGTCATAATATTCTTTACTGGGCTAGTTGAGCTCACCCTTTTCCTTTTTGTTCCATTTTTCTTCTTAGGAGGCGAGAATGTAGCGAGTACTAGTCGGGGTATGGAATGAAGGTTCTGGAGAGAGTTGTTTAGTAGTCCTCACCATTTTTGTAAAATAATGTATCAATAATTATGATGGGGATTTATTTGCGTGTGGATATTGTCTAGATGGCAATATCTCTCACAGTTTATATGTTATAATAATAAAGTTGTAGTTATTTCTGTACCATGTATTTGGCGACTCAGAATGGGTTGGATGGAATGGACCTATTTTGGGGGCGTCACAGTAAAGATCTCCACTTTCTCCCCATACAAGTAATGCCTCCAATTTTTAAGTGCGAAAACAACAGCTGTCAACTCTAGATCATGAGTAGGATAATTCCTCTCATATTCTTTGAGTTGCCGAGAGGCATAGGCTATGACTTTCCCATGTTGCATGAGAACACATCCTAACCCTTTGCCCAAAGCATCACTGTAGATGACAAATCCCTCCGAGCCGGATGGTATTGTCAGAACAGGTGTTGAAATGAGTCTCCTCTTGAGTTCTTGAAAACTCTTCTCACATTCCTCGCTCCAACCGATTTTTTTATCTTTTCGAGTCAGCTGAGTTAGTGGAGTAGCGATTCGAGAAAATCATTCCACGAATCTCCGATAATAACCAGCTAAACCGAGAAAGCTACGTACTTCGGTCACTGATTTAGGTTGCTCCCAACTTTGAATAGCTTCAATCATTGTTGGGTCAAAAGATATTCCATGACTTGATACTACATGCCCAAGGAATGCTACTTCCTCCAGCCAGAACTCGCATTTCTTCAACTTGGCATAAAGCTTGTTTTCACGAAGCTTTTGGAGTATCACCTCAAGTGTTGCTTTCATGATCTTCACGGCTTTTGAATAAATAAGGATGTCATCAATAAAGACGACCACAAAGTGATCCAAATATTCCTTGAATACTCGGTTCATCATATCCGTGAAGGCAGCAAGAGCATTAGTCAATCCAAAAGACATGACTAGGAATTCATAATGCCCGTACTGAGTTCTGAAAGCCGTCTTTGGAATGTCATCGGTTTTAATCTTCAATTGGTGATATCCGGAACAAAAATCAATCTTTGAAAAGAATTTGGCTCCTTGTAACTGGTCAAACAGGTCATCAATACGTGACAATGAGTACCTATTTTTTATGGTGACATGATTCAACTCCCGATAATCAATACAAAGTCGCATACTCCCATCTTTTTTTTTTCACAAATAGAACAGGAGCACCCCAAGGAGAAGTACTAGGACGAATAAAGCCAATGTCTAACAATTCCTGCAGTTGGGTTTTTAACTCCTGAAGTTCAATAAGAGTCATTCGATATAGGGCTTTGGAAATGGGTTTTGTACCGGGTTCAAGGTCGATACAAAATTCAATTTCACGCTCTGGGGGTAGGCCAGGAAGTTCTTCAGGGAATACGTCAGGAAATTTATTACCAATAGAAATATCATTCAAAACTGACGTATTTTTGTTTAGACCCGTGACATGAGCTAAGAAATCTTGACATCTGTTTTTCAATAAACGAATAGCTTTATGGCTTGAGATGACAGTGATTGATTTTAATGGTTTGGTTGCTTGAATTCGAATAATAGGTTGGTTAGGAATATGAAAGCTAACAACCTTACAAAAACAATCATTTTTTGCATGATGAGTAGTTAACCAATCAATCCCTAGAATTACGTTAAATGCAAGTATTTTCAATGAAATAAGATCGACAGGGAATGTGAGGGTACCAATTTGAACCAAACAAGACTTATAAACTGTGGATGTAATGAAGGTTTCTCCCAATGGAGTTTCAACAGATAAGTCAAAGTCCAATTTCTCCGGAGTCAAATTTAAACGTTGAGCGCAAGTAGGAGAAATAAAAGAATGGGTAGAACCCCAGATCAAATAAGGTATATACTTCGCTAGAGTTTATGATAAGCTTACCCGTGATGACCTCATTTGGGTTTTTGCTTTCGGGAGGTCACGACAAACGCTCTCCTTGAACTACCGGCTTTGTCTTTGTTCGACTGGACTTTGATGCCTCCATCCCAAATGGACTTTCTTTGGTGCACGACAAAATTGGGCTGTGTAACCTTCTTCCACAATTGTAATATGCTTTGGATGGCATCGCGTAGTTTGGACTGATGTGTCCCTCTCCTCCACATTTGAAGTATATGATAGGTGGTCGTTCTCCTTCCTTAACGACAGGTGCTGATGCTGACTTCTTTCTATCATTGTTGAATCTCCTTTTCTTGAAATGTCCATTCTTATTGCTTTGGCCATGATTACCACTGAAGTGGTTACCATTTCTGGCATGTTGATTCCCTCCACGTTTATTGTCACCTCTTCGATGACTGTTATCACTGGTATTATCATTTTATCGGATGCTCTCTTTTGGTTGGGTTGACTCATTATCGCGCTCCAATAACTGAGCCTTATTAACAACATCTGAATACAAACACAGTTTATGAGAGATAAGATATTAATGTATCTCGGGTTTCAAACCTCTTAGAAACATTCGCGTCATTCTCTCCTCATTATCAACCAAATGAGACGCAAATCGGGATAACTCGGTAAACTTGGCTTCGATCATCGTATTACCTGGCCATGTTGTTTTGCTCCAGATTGATGAACTCTACCTCTTTCATATGATTTAATACTTTCGGAAAGTACTTGTCGTTGAACAGTTCTTCGAACTTCTCCCAAGACATCTTCAAGGCAAAGAAGTTGAGTATGCTTTACTGATTCCCACCAAGATGTCGCCTCGCTCATAACATGAAGGTGGCAAATGGAACCTTTGCTCCTCGCTCCGCCTTTAATTGGTTTTGGCTTCCAAAAACTCCGGTGGTCCCAATTCCTTGAATCGCTTAGCGGTGACCGCCTCGAGAGTCGCCGGTGTTTCCACCTCGCATTTTGGACAGATCCGCTTTTCTTGCTCGATGTCGCATGAATCAGATAAAGCCTCCGAACATTCCATCGCTCATCATCCGGTTCGTGTTGTTGTTTGCACGAGGATTGTCGCCTTCCGATGCACATTATCCCGATTATTGATTTGTGGAGACTCAACGGTCTCTCCGTGCTCCATTGATGTTCTCAACATTCTCGGATGTCATTTTCAAACATCGCCACAAAACAAGGGTTAATTAATATATCACATATTATCCCTATACTCTGATCGACCAATTAAATACCAAATAAACTTAGGTAGGTCATACTAGCGAAGGAATTCCCCGTCTCTCCTCTCCTAGTTCTTGTCTCATATCTTAGTCAGGGATCATATCCATAAGCTTTGATACCAACTGTGACACCCCCAAAATAAATATACATCACCTATTTTGAGTTGTCAAATACATGGTACAGAATACAAATACAATCTTAAATATACAACGTGAGCTATGAGTTTTAATACAAATATTGTCTTCTAGACAGTATTCAAACTCAAAATAAGTCATCAATACATTTATTAACACACTATTTCATAGAATAGTGAGGACTACTAATGTTATCCTCTGGACCGACACTCCGTTCCCCGACTAGTTCCTGCTATGTTCTCATTTCTTGAAGAGAATAATGAAAGCAAAAGGGTGAGCTCAACTAGCCCAGTAAGAAATATTATGACTAAGATAATGCAGAATAAATTATCGTTAGCCTTCAACAGTGTTAAACTGATAAAATACAATAGACATCAAGTTTAACTGCAGCGGAACAAACAATCCATTAGAAGAGTCAAGTAGAGAATAAAATCTACTATCTTCTATGTTTTAAAAGGTTTTTCATCATTTTTATCGCTAAGACCCAGCTTAATAAATAATCCACATCATCCCTGCACTATGGCCAAGGATATTCATTAGTATCACAACCATAAATTATACATGCACTACAGGCCAATGATATTCGTGTATTCATCAATGGTCATGATCATGCCAACAACTATCCATCAATGCACTACGGGCCAATGAGGACTTTTATCACATCATTTGTAACATTACGGTCATGATTATACCGATTAATCCCTGGTCATAATCATACCAAGTCCATCTATGCACTACAAGCCACAGATGACTTTCAACATAATATAAACATGAGGATGATGACAATGATATAAGAATTCAATAAAACAAGTTCAAGAATTAATTTATCCAGGAACCAATAACGTCCAAATTGTCAACATGATACTGCTTTGTGGGGTAAAACTCAAGAATGCTCAGAAGAAAATTTTCATTAAAAGATACTAGATGAAGCACAAATATCAAGGATATTCCACTAATTTTATGGAGTATAAAAGCCAAAACCTTAACTAACTAAGTATAATAAAGAATGTAATAACAAAAGAAATCACCAGGCATGCGATAAGACAGCATAGAGTAAAAGTTATTCCAATGTAATAATAAATAATCGGAACCGAAGTCACGCAGAACGCACATTGCATGTGATATTCCAATGTAATAATAAATAACGGAACCGTGTCAAAGCGAAATTCGCACCGGCTGTGATGTTCCAATGTAATAATAAATAACGGAATCGAAGTCATGCGTAAATGCATGCATGTGGATGTTCCAATGTAATAATAAAGAATGAAATAACGAGAAGAATTTCACCACGTATGCAGACTTGGCAGATAAAGTTATTCCAACATAATAATAAAGAATGGAATAATGTAAGAATTTCACCAAGTATATGGTAGTCCACAGATACAAAAGTTATTCCAATGTAATAATAAAGAATGGAATAACAAAAGTTCTCTTCATGAATAAGAAAGAAATAATACCCCTTACCTTAAAAAGAAGAGTACTCCGACTGGTAGGGCGAGGATTTTCTTGAAGAAAACTTATATTGCTTTCTACGCTCAAAGCTTCTTAAAACTCTAAAGAAACACGCTAAAGATTATAGAAGAAGAATTCTCTGAATTTCTGGTGTGGTTTTCAATTCTAACTAAGCATCATATTTATAGGAGAATAGAAGGGGCACTATTACGAATTTTTTTTTCACGGACGAAATAGTCCGCGAAATCACGGACGCCTTACCAATTTTACAAGCGATTGAATTCAAAGCAATATCAAGAAAAAAAAAAGGTACAACATTATATATATATATATATATATATATATGTTTTATATAACACATGCTTAAAGAAACATTTCACCCACCCGTGAACAACCTTTGAAAAACAAGCTCTCAGCAATTCAATTTTTCATATATGGGCCCCACATGTGGCCCCACCTTTATTATAATAAATAACTTTCTACCGATTATTTTAAAAAATGAGTAAGTGGGGGTCCAAATAATACGCTAATATTTACAACAAATACTCCATAAAATCACCTCAATATTTTTAACAACATTTATCATCATTATTATAATTCACAATATTAATCGACCATGTCGTTCCCAGGAAAGAGGGGGCTTTTCAATAAGGATTTCTCCCTATTGGCAAGCAATTAGGTGACCAAACATCTCCTTGACAGAACTTCTAGACATCGTTAATATTGCAAATAATAATATTAATAACTTTGTTATCTTAATTATTGATTTAATAATATATAAAATATCGACAATAATTAAATCAAATAACGTGAGATACTATGCAACAATTACTGTAGCAATAATTGAACAAAACTGAGTGACTCCTCACGTAAGCATCAATAATCAATATCGGGTGCTATTATGCAACCACCCGTATTACTATACTTTTAACACCGGGTGTTTCAACAGTTAACGGTAAAACTTTCGCCGTTATTTTCATAAAAAGATATTTTTATCGTTTTCACAATCCGACAATAATTCCATTGTGGGGTCTACCAATGATTGTATTGATCGTATTTAATATTCCCTCGTTAAAACGAATATTCCCCACCAATCGAATATTATATAACAACTCACATGATTTTGCAAAATTTATAAATATTACTCACAACTATAACATTATATCAAATTCACTCCATAATATTCAAAAACTTTTGAGGTCAAACGACGATAGATTAAATTTCAAAATTGATGACTCGTAAAAATTTAGAATTAAATAAATTGTGTGATTAATAGTTTTTGTTATATTCTATACAATTATAATAATTATATCAACTAAAATTAAATAAACTTACATCAGTTTGAAGTTTAATATGTCATTGTTTGATTTCAAAAATTAAATTGTATTTTTAATTTTAAAAGGAAGGAAATATATAAGAAAGATATTGTGTATTGTGTACCTCGTACGGATTCCAAATTTGTAGGAATAAAATGAAAATGGGTGTAAGCAGCTTGGTTTTAATAATTCATGACGATCCAACAGGTAACATGGAAAAAACCTTATAGAGGCTAGTCCGAGTAAGGTATCTTAATCGTAGTGTCATACCAAAATTATAAACCGTGTACGTGACACTCACATTTATTAATTAAATAATAAATGATTTTATGCGAGTTTATCTTATGCAAATAGGAGTATATGTTATTTTATTTTCTTTAGTTAAGGTGTATATTATGGGAGAATACAACATGTTTGATTAGAAAGAAAGAAAGGAGTTCCACATAATACAAACTCCAACAATAATAATAATAATAAATAAATAAAATCAAACCTCAGATTTAATAGTGCAGAGTATATGTTTGAAAAAACACTTTCCTTCTTTTCAAATTTCTTTTGGAGTTCAAGAAAATAACAATTATCTACATAATAAGATTATAATTATGAAATTTATTCATATAAGATTGATATAAATTATAAAAGAGTCTCATTTATTATATATAATAAATTAAAAAAATTATTATTAACAATTATCTACATAATTGATAATTAAAAAATTAACATAAATATTGACACTATAACCGATCTTGTTTAGAAGAATTAAAAAAGAAGAATTGACTCCTTCCCAACCAAAAACACGCCACCCTCCGATTTGTATGCTGCCCTTTATTCCCCTATTTCTCTATCTCTCTTACAAGTTCAAAAATATGGCAATGAAATAACACATTGCAAAGGAATCTTCTTTATTTTATTTTTATTTTTATTTTTATTTTTATTTTATCAAATTAATTAATTAATTAATGGGGAGTTAGAAAGGGGTTCGTTCGGCAGGAGGATAAATTGGTTGGATTCTGATTCATCAGAAAGAGAACGTAGGAATGATAAAAAGGTGCGTTTGAAGTTGAAAGTTACAATTTTAAAATTTTTGATAGTGAAATGTCTGAATTGGTGGCCCGCACTGGTCGTCATCAGCAGCGCTATGAGAACGGCTACCGTCTCATCGCCGGGTATTCTTTCTCTCTCTCTCTCTCTACAAATAATCAATTCTTCTTCTTCTTCTTCTTCTTCTTTTTTTTAAGAGAAAAAAAAATTAATCTTTCAATTGGGTCTTCTTTGGATGATGTGAAAACTGCGGTAAATGTGGGTGAATGAATGAATGCCCAAACAAATTCGATTTAATAAAAGAATTATAAGGAAATTCGTAGGAATTATTGATCTTTGGTTTTGATGTCAGCATTGATTAATTTTCTTTGTATTTGGTACGCGTTATGAAAATTGATTGTTGGTAGCTCTTTGGAGACTCTGCTTTAGGTCTTTCAATCTGTTTAGCATGGCTCGATATTGTTTATCCTCCTTTTTCCTGATAAATTTATTAACTTATTTTTTCTAGTGTTATCAAGAATTTTATCCATTCATATTAGGGAAATAATTTCATGTCACTAAATGTAAGAGGAAGGTTGCATATGCATATCCACGGGAAGGCAGGGATGTGTGCAGTTGATGAGGGCTATGTTGGAGTTTTATGAGTTTTATAGGAATTCTATAGTTTTTGCCTGTTTGGGAAGAGCCTTGATGCTTCTTTTGTTTCACTAAGGTCTAAGGAGAGGGGGGCTGAAAATGTTTGGGATTTCCAACCTGATATTCTAGTAGGAGCATCTAACTGAAAACTTGAACATTAAACTTCAAATGGTTGTGTTGGCGGTAGGATTTTTGAGATGCTAAATGTTTTTTGTTAGGGTATGCAGAAATAATGGCCAAAAGTTTTCTGCCCGGGAGAGATTAGGAGGAGTTTGAAAATTATATTGTATGATGGAGTCCTTAAGTTGCGCACGAGAAGGTAAGATCAGTGGTTTTTTTTTTTGGCAACTTCAAATGAGGAGTCCATTAAATAGTTTGCTTATGGTATTTAGTCAAATAGTCTAGCTCGTTCTTAAATGTAAATTGGTGATACTTATAATATATTTTTTCTTATTTTTTATAGTGTCTCCAGAATGACTAAAGAGCCTGCTAGTATTTCCGAGTTTTTAGAATGGTTAAATAGTCTATCAATATGTCATTCATATAAATGAGTAAATGAGGAATTTGTGTTAGACCCTCAACCAAAATGGTCCTCTCTTAATGTCATATTCTCTTTCTATATGGGAATCTATTCTGTTGCAGTTAATATGCATGTGCTATTTTGGAAATAGTATCAAAAGAATATTACATATCCACATCAAAAATTTAACTGCAATGATCATGTGGATTTCTATCATTGCTTTTCAATGATACTCTAATTTGATAGCTGAGAAACTGTATATCAACTACAACCTTCATGTTTTGACACTAGTCATGGACACAGGTGCATACCCTTTAAGTATCGGTATCCTGAAGAGGACAGTGACGAAACGTCTGAGAAGATTGTTGAGGTACTAATGATCAACTCAACTAGTGGACCTGGTCTTCTGTTTCCAAAGGTACAAATTCTGGATATTAGTTTTGGAATGGAAGATGTTCTTTTGAAGTTGTGAATTTTTACTGCAGCCAATCCTTCACCATCAATGGTGTTTATAGTCTCTTCTCATACAAGTGATTTATTCATATACTCATTCCCTCCTTCCGTCCCCCATACATCCCTCCCTCCCTCCCTCCCTCCTTCCTTCCCTCCCTTCCTAGTCAGACACCTGATGTCCCAAACCCTTGTTTTGGAAAAGAGTAATTTGGGGTAGAATCCAGTGCAGGTTGGTTTCAAACTTTACATTTAGTCTAGATCATTCCTTTGTATATTATTTTATATGCCATCTACACTTAACATATCATTCTTTGTTGTGTATTGCATAAGCATTTACTTGCTTGTA
The DNA here is from genome assembly GCA_020205615.1 of Panax quinquefolius. NCBI lineage: Eukaryota > Viridiplantae > Streptophyta > Magnoliopsida > Apiales > Araliaceae > Panax > Panax quinquefolius. Next base: position 113,270,357 of record CM035168.1, read on the forward strand.
CGTCCATAAAGGTTTTAATTTGTGTTGTAATTTACAGTTAATATTATTTGAACTACTTATCATATGTGTTACAAGCCAATCCTTCACCATCAACGAGTGTGGCAACTGGACACTCGCAAAATAGTGTAAAATGCTCTAAACAATATGAGAGTTCAATGTCAGACACTTCCTGCACACGACAAGCTCCCAAATCCATTTAACATGGCTTATCATGACATGAAGATATGATTCTTATGGAGAACACTTGTACAAAAATGGTTCTCATGGAAAGGATTCTCCTGAAGTTACCATGAAAGTATGAGGGTAGAAGGAGAACGGTTACCCATGTTTGATATTTTTACCTGCGCCTTTTCTTCTTTTGACTTCATGAGGTTTTCTCGGTCACCATTATGCATTTTGGGAGGGTTTGCGCTAGGTGCCTAATGTAGGCATTTTTTTGGAGGTTCCTTGCATAGGGATGAATTTTTTGTTGTTGTGGGGCGTAGATGTGCCTTTAATTTCTGCTAGGCTTTCTGTACCACACTTGTACTTGAGTTTGCCCTCCTTTTTGGTGCTTCAGTGAAAATTAGTTACTTATCAAAAGAAATGCATCCAAGTAATGTGATTTTCACAATTAGTTGGTTTATAAGTTATATAGTCCAGTAGTCCACTACTCAAGTCAAACAATCACTCTCATTCTTTTCCTGTAAATATAGATTGATTCTTTCCTCAGGGTCCCCTTTGATTGGCTTCAGGATCCATCTTTCTGGTCAGTAATGGATTACTTATTTAATATAAGTACGCTGGTGTGGTGTTTCATCAGTGGTTGGTTTGTTAGAGATTTAAGGGCTCTACTGTTATAAATGGTCTTTTTATCTTGTTTTTCACTGGTCTGGTACTTTGGTCCCAACTCTTTTCTTGCATCTTCTCTTTTCTATTAATAAATTTTCTTTTAAAATCAAAAAAATTAAATCCAGTCAATTACTTGAGTTTTAATTAATGGAGTATCTTCTTTTGGGGGCCTTAACATTTTAACTTTTGGTCTGGAGTATGGGAAGTATGGAAGGAACATAAAGGAGGGATGGAAAAGTTATCCTATGGGAGGGCTAGGAATTTGTCCCCTTTTTTTTGGTTGGTTACGAGAGATGGATGGGAAAATAAGCATTGCTTGATTTGATCGTTAGATTATTTATGTACGGATAATGAAATTTGTTTTTGTTCAAAGGGCGTTAAGGTCCAAAAGCTAACTCTCTTTTTCCTTTTCTTTTCTCCACGGCTCCACCTAAAAGATTGATGGATCCTCTCCTCCATTCCCCTTCCCTTTGAAGAAGAGTTTGTGGATTCTCTCCTCTCTTCCCATTATGTACCCTCCTATGAAATAGAGAAAATGTTATCCGTTCTTGCATTCTCCCTTTCCCTCTTCCTTTCATTTATCCATTTTAAGAAATGGTATGATAATTGTTGACATGCATAATTGATAATTTTTTACATTTGATATGCGTTCTTGTGATTCTTTTGCCAATTTATTTTTCAATGTTGAAATTCAGAATGTAAAATAGTACTTCTTTTGTGGCTATGCATTTTTTGCTTATTTTCTTTTTCTTTACAGGGTGGTTGGGAGAATGATGAAACGGTTGAGGAGGCAGCAGCACGCGAAGCTTTGGAAGAGGCTGGAGTTCGAGGAGATTTAGTGGTACGTTTAAACAACCTAGTTGATTAGTCTTGGATATATGTACTTGGTATTTAAATTTGAAGCAAATTCTCATGTTAGCCATGTATGTCTGCTGTATATCAGTAGATGCTTTTGGGCACTCAAAATAACAACACTCTCGACTCGTTGCTATATATGAGTTTTATTATATCAGAATATGTATGTGAATTGTGAAGTTTATATGATTTTTTTTAGTTTATTAGATGTTTATCTTGTGTTTCAGCATTTCCTGGGGGACTACTACTTTAAAAGTAAAACTCTTCAAGACGAGTTTAGTCCAGAAGGTTTGTGTAAGGCCGCCATGTATGCTTTGTCTGTGAAGGAGGAACTTGATTCTTGGCCAGAACAGAGCCGCCGTCAAAGAAGTTGGCTAACAGTTTCTGAAGCCGGCAAGTGTTGTCGGCATTCATGGATGAAGAAGGCCCTGGAAGAGGGGTTCTCGGAGTGGCTTAAGGATGGTATGACTTACACTATGAAAGAGGGTGACCATCTTCTCTCTTCTCCCAACAAGGATTTGATTCCTTGATGCTTTTCCTTTTTGAGGCTGATTTTGTTGCCTTTTTTCTTCTTATTTTTCCAGTTCTTGAGGGTTAGGAGGATGCAAATAGATGTATTGTTTTAGAGGTTTACTAGTGCTCAGTGAGAATTGTTGGTTCTTTGCTTTCCTTTGAGAATTATTATAGGTAGAATTGACTCAGAATTTTAATAGACTGCTGAATCAAATTGACAGAGGAACACAGATCGATTCATAAACGGTAAGAACTTGATGATTCATTATATAGACTTGTAAACGTTGGATTGAATATACATATGAACCTCTCTTGAAGCAAATATACATGACAAGTAGAAACACCAAGTATAATATAGTACTGAACAAGCATATTATTATTCACCGGGGCCATAATATAATTATTGATGGGTTTATTCTCCAAATGATAACAATTGTGTACTACTACTTCTTTTCTTTGAAAAAAAAATTTAAAAATAATTTGATTTACTATTATTAATCACTCTTTCGCTCCCTCGTCTTCTTGGTAACACTTGTTTTAGAATGGGATAAAAGAAAAGAAAGGGAGAGAACCCAAAAAAAATGTCTTTTGAGTTTGGTATATAGTAGGAGAAAAAAATAAAGAGAAAACAAAATGAAGGTGTATAATCGACACTTATTATTATGATAAGTTGATCAATTGATTAATATGGTACAGACGCGCAAAGAGAGAGATCTCCTTTCGGCCTGCGTATTGACATTGTATTGATCAATTGACTAAAATTAACTTCATGTTAACCACACAATCAAATTAAAGTTTAGTACTACTAGGTACGTACAGATAGATACTTACTTGCATGGAAAGGACAACCGGTCAAATAGAAAACAAATATATACTCCCTCCGTCCCTAATTATTTGACGTTTTAAAGTTTTTCATTTGTCTCTAATTATTTGACGTTTGTTCAAATCTAGGAGAATTAATGACAATTTTTTCAAAATTACCCCTCATTAAACTATTTATCTCCTTATCCCAACAAAACTCTCCTTATCCCAACAAAAAATTTAAGGGTATTATAGACAATTGAGTACTAAGTTTAATGTTTTCCAATCATTATCTTAATTCTTGTGCCCACTTTTAAAACGTCAAATAATTAGGGACAGATGGAGTATATTATACCGTATATGATTGATCGATATGCTTTGAGTTTTGAATGTGTGATCACCATTTATATCATTCACGAGGCGTAGTTTTTAAGTAAATGAGATATATATAGCTATATATTTCAGTGTGAAAAAAGTACTCCCTCCGTTTCTTAATATAGGTCGTTTTAGAGTTGTACACAAGTATTAAGGAAATGATTGTATAGTATTAAATATACTATCAATTGTCTATATTGCCCTTATATTAGAAGAAGAAAGTGTTATTTATTGGATAAAAAATAGTGACAGAACCAAAGTTATATTTATTACTTGGGGTAATATTGGAAACTAAACAATTAATATTTACTTAAAATTCTCAAACGACTTATATTTAAAATCAAAAATATTTCTCTAAAACGACTTATATTAAAAAACGGAGGGAGTATTATATTCTATCTTTCTATCTACTTATATAGGAGAACATGTTCTGCATTGCTTGTTAGAGATTTTAACGGTGCAGAATGTGAATTGAGTTAAGAGCATAATTGATGCAATGAAGCAAGATAAACAGAAAATCACAATATCATATTTTTTTACGTGGTTCAACCCTTAACTTCTAATTTAATGGTTTAATTCATGTTCAATATCAATTAATATTGGAGACTCCTTTATTAAAATAGTATTCAATCAATTACAAAATAATTTCATATATAAATAGCTCTGAACTTGTTGGACACCATCGCTTCTGCAAGATAATCAGCAATCGCTTGCATCATTTAACAACTTTTAGAACTTCTTTTATACAGGTCTATCCACCACTGTATCACACAAGTTAAACTAGGCTTGTATACAAGTTTTAATATGAACGAATAAGAGATTTCTATGAATTTCTAGAACAATAAATTAAAAATAAGCCAAGAGTAATCTGCTATAAACTTTTTTTAAAAAACTGTATTTCTTAATTTGTTGGCTTGAAGCTTTTGCTTAGAATGATATATAGAGAGAGAAGAAACTAACAGCAGGAAATCACCTTCCACAATTTCATAATCTCAAAGAAAGATATGAACAAAATCAAAAAGGAAGGGATTTGAAATTGAAACAAAACTGGTAGAATCAAGGGATAATTAAATAAAAGAATTAGCAACATGAAATCAGTTAAAGGAAATCTTTGACTTAGGACAAGACTGAGATTTTTTACAATTGAATTTGTTTCCAAAAAAAGCTTGCAAGCTTTTTGAATTTGAATTATCAGCTCTTTAAAATAATTAAGGAATTGACTTTGGCTTCCAATAATATATTTACAACTTTTGAATTTAAATTTTCAGCTCTTTGAAATAGAATATAAAATTGAATTGATCATTTGACTTGCAAAAATAACTCTTTAAAGGATTTGAATTTTAAGTGCATGAAACCTTCTTTTATAAAATAATTTTCAGCAAAATAAATTTGTCTTGAAATTAATTGATCAAGCTAGAAATCATTACATTTGATTTACAGTGAAGTCCTATGGACCTAACCATGTGGTGGCTCTAAGCAACATTTCTCATGAAGACTTACTTGAAATTTTGATACATGCATAATTAGTCCATAACCTAAAAATTAAAAATTACATCGCCATACAAAATAAATATTGTCATCATTAAAATAAAACTCATAAATCAAAAATAACCGATTATCATTTCTTTATTACTAAATTAAAACTTAAATAAATATAGTTATATCAATATATGTATCTACTATATATAATGTGTTTAAAAGGTATATAATTTAATATTCTATTACTTTATATATATATATATATATATATATATATATATATCTGATCCGGATCAATCATACTCCTTATCTTATTCACTGCGCTTATCCCCTCTTATCGTCACGTTAAAATTAAGCTAAAGAGGGTGAGTACTGGTGAGTAAAGATAAGGGTACGAATCTGATCTTTATATATATATATATATATATATATATATATATATATATATATATATATATATAGTATCGAGAAAGGATCTGAGGCGGACCATTTGAACGGACCAACAGACGGACTAAAGGAACACGCGGGTCAAAAGCTGAGATCCGGGTCTTAAAAAAAAACGTATGACAAAGAGATCTCATACTCCCTCACCTCAAACCCTTCCATTTCGCGAATTCACAGAGCTGAAGCAAAGGGGCGAATTCCTTCATAAGACTCCTTTCAAATCGCAAACACCGATTCTCTCAATTCCATCCATATGAAACCCTCGAATTCAGACAGAAGACTCCCTGATTGAATGTTCCGATTCTCTCAAACCCATCCATATGAAAGCCCCTTTCTTCCGATTCTCTCTCAAAGCCCCTTTCAATTGCCAGTTTGAAGCTAGGGTTTGCATCATAGAAGCAGCAAATCATCCTGCAATACCCTGTGCGAGCTACTCTGAGACTTCATTTCTAAACTTTCTTAGAATTGTTTACAGTTGATTTATAAATCTCTTTGTTTTATAAATGTCAGGATAACAAGAAAAGAGGTTTGAGAGGCGCTTATTCTCTATTTTAGGTACCTCATCTCTTTAGATTACTGTACTTTACACTGAGGTTTACGTTGGTTACTTTTGATAACTTTGAAGTCTAGATTTTTTTTTTCCTCACAAAAAGGTATCCTTTGCTTAATTGGTTTTCGCTTATTAGTGTCAGGTAACAGAAGGGAATTTATGGTGCAATTTTGATGATTTTTCATTTATGCTTGTACTCTGAAGTAAGTCATTTGCAGTAGCCATTTTTTTATTAAAAATTCAAATATATTATGCCTCTCTTTTTGTGCTTGGATAGTAATGGAATGAGAAGCCAAAGTGAGGAAGAAGTTGCATTTGTTGTGGAATTATTAGTTGGCTAGTAAACTTTTTGTTCATGTGCAATTAGAGTGAACCTGTGAATTATAAATCTATTCTACTACTACTACTACTACTATAATTTAATTGTGATTTTACTTTTGAATAAAGTATTTTATTAATTCAGATGATGGAGAAATTATGTCTCAAACACTATCTAGAAACTGAAATAAAAAAGTTAATTCCGTGCTGGTATGGTATGGTATCTGACCCTCGAGAAATGGTCAAAAAAAGAGGTAATGAGCTCTATGGTTTTACCATAAAGCAAGTAAACAGTAGAGCAAGGCATTACAAATATTGCAGTCATATAAGTTTTAGAGATTGTTTTATATCTAACAAGCTGACGTAATTCATTCAAATATAAAATTTGGAATTATTTTTGATCTTTTTTATGCCTGTCTGCTGATAGAAAATGTCATCAAATTCGTTTACTGCTACATCCGTATGGCCTCCGTTCATATGTCGTTGTGGTACGAGCCCTTGTATAGTAAAACTTTCAACGTTGGAAAAGAATCTGGGCAGGCACTATTATTTTTGCCCAAGAATGGTATGTATTTATGTATTGCAATTTTTGTATATTTGTTCCTTTTACACAGGTGAATAAATTTATTGTGTCCCAAAATATGCAGCAATGTGGTAACTTCATCAGCTGGTGTGACAAATATGTTCGAGTGTTACATAATCAAGGGAGGTTGCAGATGGACACATCTGAGCGTTTAAATGTAACAACTCATCCAACGAATACTAACGACTCCAACGAATTAGCGATGATGAAGATTGAAATGCGTCAATTGCAACTAACTCAACGATTTGTCATAATTGTTAATGTTATGTATGCGGTGTTGTTGTTAATTTTATTAAATCGGTTGTAATTTTGATAATGTTCATTATTTAACCAACACGGTATGTATGAAATTGGTGGATCTATGGTATGAAAATTACTATGTTCTAAATCTGGATTATTTTTGCATGTAATGTTGCTAAAATTCCTATGAGTTGATAGAGTGCAGGCTGCGCACATCTAAGGCCAACTGTTCTTCGCAGTGTGTTGTGTTGATCACATGCATGTGTAATTGTTGGATGTGACTAATTTGCAACAACTGATTCCTTATAAATTGCTCTACGTTTGCATTGGTGTTGTTTGATCTGGTTGATTTGCTGCTCCATTAAAACATGGGCTTTATTTCAGAAGAAGTTGAGGTAATGGATGAACCTTCTTGACTCTTGAGGAAGAAAGTTTTTTCATCAGAAAACATATCCCAAATTCTTAATGAATTAGGGTGTTTACGGAGTGCCTAATGAAAGCTGCTTTTTCAAGATATTAGAGCCTAAATTCTTAATTAGGCTCAGTTCTTTGATCAATCCTTATTATTGCAGGATATCTTTCATAATTGAAATGTTTAACTGTTGTTTATGTATAATTTGTTGTAGATGTTTCATTTAATCCCAACGGCACAAGGCAACTTTTATTAAGTCAATCCATATCTATCTACACTACTAATTACAAACTCAGCCGTTCAAATCACACTAGCAACACAGAGTGTTTATATCCCAGAAACTATGATACGTGTATATAAATCTACATACCTGCACAAGGACAAAAAAAAATTGGAATCAAAGGCAGTAACAAACTTATAAAAAGTACTCCACTGCTTTGCACAACCTTACAAACTTATAAAGTACTTCATTTCTCTGCACAACCTTACAAACTTAAAAAATATTCAATTGTTAAGAACTGATAATGTGACGCCCCCAAAATAGGTCTAATCCATCCAACCTATTCTGAGTCGCCAAATACATGGTACAGAAAAAAAATAACTACAACTTTATTACTACAACAACACATATGCTGTGAGTTTTGATACAAATATATACCAACTGTGACTCATGTCCCAACTATGGGCAACACCTCACAGTGATACCTTACATAAAGGTACAATATAGAATTGTTTTAGAAATTAAAAACTTTGGGAAGTGCTCAAGAAAACCTTCGTACATAGGAGGCCATGAATCTAAGTTATGATAGATATCATATGTCCAGAGAATTATCCTTGGTTAATCCAATAGACCCCAAAGAAAAATGAGAAGGTTACTATCATGTTCCTTCCAATGGTGAGTCTTCTCTTGACATATAACTATCTCCACCGTCTGCGATTGAACATTATGTTTCAACCCAACTCCAAGATCATATAGGTAGTGCTCGTAGATATACTCAGCAAGAAGTGGATGTGCACAACCCTTTCTTATGATAACACGAGATTGTATGTCATTAGACATCTTGTATGATAAAGGCAAAACACCCTTCCAAAGTTGGGTTCACCTCACCCTATTGTTGTTCACCAAAATCAATTATTAAGTGACGATAATATACGATACACACACATCTTAGGTCCTCAATACAATTATATATTGTATGTCATGCCGCTTTTATAATGTGTTGAGAAACTTTGATAGTCTCGGACCACCACACTATTCCCCTGTTATCCCCGTCGACCCAAGCCTACACTTTTATTACGAAAAGAATTGTGAAACAAAAAGGGTGAGCAATAACTAGCCCAAAGAAAGAATATCATAACTAAAGATAATTAAATTATCAATAGCCTTCATCAAGAATAAATCGTAGATTTAGAACATATGGTAGATGATAAAACTTTTCAACCATAGTTGCGGTGAACGAAAGCAATCCATTAGAAGAGTCAAATAGACCATAAAGTCTATTATTTTCTCCATGTTAAAAGTCCACCAAAAATGCTTTAACCCTGTAACATTAATCAACAGATCATGTTCACAGTCATGTGAATAACTCATAGTCATAATTGTAGTTCTAATTTTCTCTTCTCATCCAAGACGAAGATATTTTTCATCACATGTCTTTACCTGAAACATCAAAGATCATGGTTATACCAAATCATAGTTCCTGTTCATAATCATACTAATAAGTTCATCTTTGCACTACGGACCAAAGATATTCATTAACAGTTCATCTTTGCACTACATGCCAAAGATATTCAACAACAGGTCATCTTTGCACTACGGACCAAAGATATTCAACAACATGTCATCTTTGCACTACGGGCCAAAGATATTCATCAATAATTCATCTTTGCACTACACTCCAAAGATATTCATCAACAATTCATCTTTGCACTACAGGCCAAAGATGTTAATATTTCAAAGAAATATATAATCATTTCTGAATTTATATAAACAATAATTATAACCATGTTGATCAATTCACCTTTGCTCTTAAGCTAAAAATATTCAATTGTAAATTCAATGGTCATGATCATGCCAGTCAACAATTCATCTTTGCACTACTAGCCAAAGAGAACCCATAGTCACGATCATACCAATAATCTACCCATCTTTACACTCAAGTTAAAGAGAAATTTCATCACCGAGATTATAAAAATGTTATATATATGATAATAAAAACAATATGATCAACAACTGCATTTACTTTCAAAAGTAAGATTCATAAATCAATGATTTCATAACATCTTAATCCAAATATTATAAATCACTTAATAATCTCATAATCTAATATCATTAATATTACCACAATATCTTAATCATTTCTTAAACTTATAAACAATTTTTTTTAATTATTTACACCTTACTAATTAATGCATTTAATCATACTAAAATGCCAAACTCATAAGATTTTATCACCAATAACCAACAACCTCATAAAAAAATCTGCATATACCATATATAGGATTTCCAAGCCATAAAATCCTATTTTTCAATTTTGTTACTTCACATAACATATTTAATTTATTTATTCATAACTAGTCTATTTTTATGAAAAATACCAAATCAGTTCTAAAAATATTTCTTTTTTGGGATTTAGTAGAATATAGTCTCATATTGAACATATATTTTTCTCGGAATTTTTAAAATTCATTTACTATTTTTCACATGGCCAAAACTTCCAAATATTTAGACATTTATCATAAATTGTACTTTGTCCAAAATTTACAGAATATACTGATGTTATATAGATGTACTCCCAATAAAAATTTTACCAATTTTGGAGTTAACCACAAGGAGTTATAAGGGTTTACTTTTAAAATAGTATTTTCTCATAAAATTCATAACTCTTAATCTATACATCTAAAAATCACCATTTTTGGACACAATCAAGAAAACTCATCAAATTATCATTTCAAATTTTTCCAGAATTTTTGAAGGTCGAAAAAATTACGAAACATGAAAAACATAACAACCCTTAAAATCCCTTACCTCAAAAAAAAGCAAAGATTGAGGAACATCTGGATGTAAAGTCAAGGAAACTTGCAGACCGAATAGTAACTCTCAAAGTATCTAAATACTTACAAAAATATGCTCGACAATATAGAGAGAAAGAAAACTTGTTTCTGGTGTGATTTTCAATTCTAACTTAAGCGCCTATTTATAGGAAATTGCTAGAACGCCAAATGAGACTAAATTAATAAAATATTAATTTATTTTATACGCATACCATTTTTGAAAAAAAATGGCAGCCATCACCTTTGAAAATCCAATTCAGCACATGCTTTCAATCACCAACCAAAAAGTGGGGTCCGCCTTCTAGAATTTTCCACTAAAACATTTATAAAAATAATTTCTGAATCAGTCACCTCTTAAAATTCATAACAAATCATACGTTAATTTTTAACGGTTCAAAATTTGTGGACATATACTCAACTTATATATGTATAACATATCCAAAAATCACAACGATCCAACGGTCGGATTAAAAATTATAACTCACGCAATATATCTCAAGAACAATGATTTTTCGGATTATTAGTCCTTCGGACCAGTTTCATTCAAAAATTCACCACGATAAATCTACAAAGGATTTTTGGGTGATTCAAATTTCTACATTTAGATTAATTCCAGGACTTTCTTTTGATATATGGCTCATCTCCCAACTCATTATACACAAAGAGTTATAGATTCTACAAAATTAAGTAATAAACTAATTTTTCTGAAAATCCCATATTTTGTTCTTCATTTCGACAAAATACTAATAAAACACTTCAGCATTAATTCCTTCATTTATAACCACATAAATAAATTCATCATTTATATCCGCATCAAATAAATATTTCCTTATCAATAATTAATTATTCACAAATCATATTACAAAACCACAACAATGACGACCTGGCAGTTCCCAGAAAAGAGGGGCTTCCGATAAGGATTTCTCTCATCGGCGGCGCAATTAGGTGACCAAACCTCTCCTCGATGTAACTTTCTAGACATTGCCAATAATGCTATCTAATAATATTATTCAAATAATATGAATTATTGATCTAAAAAATCGTGTCGTGACAATTATTGAAACAACAATAATATAAAATATCAACGCAAAGAATTATTGAATCAATAAAATAAAATATTGAAACAAGAATTATCGTGTAACAATTATTGAGTAGTGCCTTCTTACGTAAGAATCAATAATTCAAAAATACATGCGTAATACCGCAGCATCTTGCTCAACAACGCCAGATTACTATATTTTAACCACTGTGTATTCCAATGTTGTTAATAAAGAATAACTACACCGTTATTTATAAAAACTTAAACTTGTCGTTTTCTTCATCCGAAGCTTATTCCAATTATGGGCCCAATGATGACTACACCGCATTTAATATTTCCCCGACAACAAGAATATTCCACGACCAAACGTAATATTTCCTACGTAAATGAGTATTTTATAACCACTTGCGTATTTTGAAAAAAATTTCATATCTCACCCTTAACTTTAACTTTTTATCAATTAACCATTTACTGAATAACAATTATAAGAAAAATTAAATACTTTTATTTCATAAAATTCGGGGTCTTACAGATAATGTACTTCACTGCTCTGTACAAGGACAAAATGAAAGGCATAAACTGATTATCTTTTACAAAGAACTGATTATCTTTTACAAAGCCAGACTCTGCCATCCTTACAAGTAGGAACAAGTTTAATACATTTAAACATCATACGGAATGCAGCCCAGCAACATTTGAAAAACTCAAAATCTCAAAATGCAGTCATACATTTGAACATCATACAAAATGGAGTCCATTCCAAAATATGAGAGAGTAGAAACACAGCATCAGGTTTATACTTTGCAACATAGCTAGAGGCATGTGAAGAGCATCAGTTTAACCCCAACTTGTTATTAATGAAATTTAATTTTCTATTTATTATTTTGAAATAGTAAGGGTTGATTTGATTAATGTGGATAGTTATGGGTAAAATACGCAAATATTTCAAAATAAGCAAGTGGTTATAAAATATTCATTGTTGTTTGGGAATATTCAGTTTGGTCGTGGAATATTCAGATCGTTGGGAATATTCGTATTTACGCTAGCAACCATGTATGGGCCCCATAACGGAAAGTTTATTGGATGAAGAAAACGACAAATATAAGTTGTTTAAAAATAACTACAGTAGTTATTATCAATTAATATCGTTAAAATACTCTGTGGTTAACACACAGAGAAGACACAGTAAGATTGCACCAATTATTGATTCTTACGTAAGAAGGCACTACTCAATAATGGTTACAAGAATTATCGCTCAAAGATTTTATTTTATTGATTTAATAATTGTCTGCGTTGATATTTTATATTGATGTTGTTTCAATAATTGTCATTACACAAGATTTTTCATTATCGGCTAATAATTCATATTATCCTAATAATATTATTAGATAACATTATTGGCAATGTCTAGAAAGTTTTCATCTAAGGAGAGGTTTGGTCACCTAATCACGCTACCAAGAAGGAGAAATTTTATCGAAAGCCCCCCTTTCCTAGAACCTACCCGTTGTCAATATCAGGATTCTCGTAATATTATTTGTGAATAATTAATTATTGATTCATATGATGATGAGGAAAATATTGATTTTATGTGGATATAGATGGAGAAAATTTTAATGTGACAATTGTTGAAAATTGAAATTTTATCTTTTTCTCGATAAAATAATTTATTTAAATATATTATTATATTTTAATAATATAATAATGATGATATTTTTTTACGATGAATGTGGGATATATGAGTATATGTGGAGGAGGAGTATTTTGTTACCAAAAATATTTAAAGCATGTTTTATGTGTTCATGGGACCCCATTTCTCGATCGAAATTTGATTATAAATGTAAAAATCGCCTGCTTGTGGATTTGGCCAATTTTTGTTTGGAATTTGGAAAAACTTTCTTCTCGTAAAGTTGTAGAGAATTGAATTTCCTATAAAAAAGTCCGAAGTTTCAATTTTCTCGATAAAAGGGCTATTTATTGTGAATTATGAAGTTCAAGTTCAAATAATTGATTTTTGAAGTTTAAATTATTTTAAATTAGAAAACGTTTTTTCTTACTTTTTCTAGAAGGTGGTATGTGCTTATTGAATGAAATCAGATTTCAAGAGTGGCGAGGGAATTTTGATATATATATTTATATTTTATTAAATTTTTTTCGCTTGGTGTTCTAAAGATTTTCCTATAAATAAATAGGTGCTTAGGTTAGAATTGAAAATTACACCGTAAATCAAGTTTTCTCTCTATATTATCGAGTTTATTCTTGTGAGTATTTTGAGTATATTTTGAGTATTGCTATACTTGCAAGTTCAAGTCATAGCCTATATCCTGTTTCAAATTTAAAAGACCGATCTTTCGAGGTAAGTGGATATTATTTTTTTTAAAATGATATTATTTCTTCCAATATCATTATGCCAAAGTATCGATCCAACTTTTAATCAAATTTGGAACTTTTTGGTGTCTGAGTTACTATTCACGATATCAAGACTATTCACGATAATTTAGACTATTCACTTAATACTAAGACTATTCATCGTAAAAATTAAATTTTTTTGTTTTCGCCTCAAAATATCTATTATGGATACTAGCTTTGATCAGATCCATGTTTTGATCATTCTTGAATTTTACACCACTATGATTATTTTTGAGGTATTTTTGGACATGGATAAAACAAAGTAATTAATCCTTAATCCTTAATCCTCGTCATTTTGTTTCATCGGATTCGCTTTTTTAAAAATATTTTTCATCATCCTCGCCTTAAATGATGATATTATTGAATATCTTTCGCCCAGAAGGCAAAAGATGAATGATTTTCGATAAATATCTTTGGCCCGAAAGTGCAAAGATGAATGTGTGTTTAGATGAATATGACTAATCGATGAATATCTTCGCCTCAGTGCAAAAGATGAATATTTGATTCCGTATATATATCGATTGATGTTACAGGATAAAAGATAGACGATGAACTTTTAAATTCATACATGTAAGATAGTAGTTTGCATTCTCTACTTAACTCTTCTAAATGAATTATTATTTTCATCATGTAATATTGATTTAAAACTTGTTGCCTATTGTATTCTATTAGATTTTTCCTCGTCAAGACTAACGATAATTTGTCAGATATTATCTTAGTCATAATATTCTTTATCGGGCTAGTTGAGCTCACCCTTTTCCTTTTTGTTCCATTTTTTTCTCGTGAGGCTAGAATATAGCTTAGTAGTACTAGCTCTGGGGTATGGAATGAAGGTTCTAGAGAGAGTTGTTTAGTAGTCCTCACCATTTTGTAAAATAATGTATCAATAAATGTGATGAGGATTTATTTGAGTATAGATATTGTCTGTAAGATAATATTTGTATTCAAACTCACAGCTTTTATCGTTGTAATAATAAAGTTGTAGTTGTTTCGCATCATGTATCGACAACTCGTAATGGGTGATGTATACCTATTTTGGGGGGCCACAGCTTGGTATCGTAGCTTAGGATATGATCTCCATGAGATCGGGAATAGAACTAGAGGGGAGAGACGAGTAAATCCTTCGCTAAAGTGTGTCCTACCTAAGCTTATTTGTTAGTTGGTCAAGATATATAGGATATTATGTGATATATTGATTTCCTTAATTAACCCTTTTTTTATGATGATTTGAGAATGTCGATCGAGAATATTAACAAGTGGAAATGAGACCGTGGAGACGCTCAGACTCACCAACGAGGAGAACGCAACAGTCGGCAATGTTCTCCCGTGAACAACACCACCGAAAGCGATGATGAACGAGGGATGTTTAGAAGCTTTTTTAGCTCATGCAAAATCGCATTTAGGAGACTCGTGTTCAAAATACAGGAGGAAATGATAGAAATCACACGTGTTGTCACAACCAAGTTAGCTTCAAAGAGTGGGACCACCGTAATTTAAGGGAAAGCCGATCCGATCACGGCGGAAACACGGGTCAAGCAAATTACCAAGATATTCGATGTCTGGGATGCACCTGAGGAACAGAAGGTTCCATTCGCCACCTTTATGTTCCGTGGATGAGGCAGCATCATCGGTGGGAGTCTGTGAAGCGCATACATCCAAACCGCACTCAAAGATGTCTGGGAGACGCTTTCAGAAACTATTTAATGACAAATACTTTCCCGAAAGTGTTCGCTATATGAAGGAAGTGGAGTTCATCGATTAGAACAAAAATAACACGATTGGTGTCTCAAAGACGAGGCAAAGTTTGCAGAGTTATCCGTGTTCAGACCTCATTTGGTGGAGAATGAGGAACGATGACGCGGATGTTTTCGAGAGGTTCAAAACCCCAAGATACGAATAATATCTCATTTCTCATAAATTTTTCTCTATTCAGATGTTGTAAACAGGCTCAATTATTAGAGCGAGATAACGAGTACGGCCAACCGAGGGACCACATCGTGGATCATATACCGAGATAGCAGCCAACAAAACAACGATAACCAAATGGAGAAAAAAAAAGATTTGACAAAATGGTAACCACTCGGTGGTGGTAATCATGGCCATGAAAATAGAAGAAGCGAAGTCAGAGGAGATTTTAAAAGAGGAGATTTAACAACCACTATGTGAAGACGACAAAGGGCAAGCAAAGAATCGGTTCTAAGTGGAGGAGAACCACCACCGGCCATATGCTATAAATGCGGAAAGAGGGACATATCACCAAACCGCCCACAACAGCTTCAAGGTATGCTATAATTCATGGAAAGGAAGGACATATCGCCGAGATCAGACGCAGTAAATAAACCTAGTTCAATGGGGACGGTGACTCAAAAGATCGCCCCAGTAAAAGTCAAAGTCAATCTGCCTCGGAAGAGAGCTTTGTTGTGATCGGTCAAAATGCGAGGAACCCAAACGAGGTGATCACGGTAAGCTATTTATAAATTTTCTGCTAAGTTTATACCTTACTTGATACCGTGCATACCCATTCATATTATCTCTCCGCCTTGTGCTCAACGCTTAAACTCGACCGAGAAATTAGACTTTGACCTATCTCGTGAAAACTCCGTTAGAGAAACTTTCATCACATCCATCGCTTATAAATCTTGTTTGATTCAAGTTGGCACCATCACATTACCGTGAATTTTATCTCTTTAAAGATACTTGCTTTTGATGTGATTTTAGGATTGATTCGTTAACTACTCATCATGCCAAAATTGATTATTTTCGTAAGGTTGTTAGTTTTCATATTCCTAACCAACCCGTTCAGATTTAATTCAAGCAACTAAACCATTAAAATCAATCACTATCATATCTAATCATAAAGCTATTCGCTTATTGAAAAACGGATGTCAAGCTTTCTTAGCCCATGTTATGGATTTGAATAAAGACACGCCAAATTTGAATAATATTCCCGTTGTTATCGATTTTCCCGACGATTTTCAAGAACTTCCCTGGCCTACCCCGTAACGTGAAGTCAATTCTTTATCGATCTTGAACCCGTACAAAGCCCATTTCTAAAACCCCATATCGAATGGCTCCTATTGAACTTCAGAGTTAAAGGTCCAACTACGTGAATTGTTGGACATCGGTTTCATTCTGGCCCCAAGACATCTCCTCGGGGTGCTCCTATTTTATTCAGAAAGAAGAAAGACGGAGTATGCGATTTCAGATCGACTATCGGAATTGAACCATGTCACCATCAAGAATAGGTATCCTCACCTCGTATTGATGACTTGTTTGACCAAGCTTGTAAGGGGCACAATTTTTTCAAAGATCGATCTTCGCTCGATATCATCACCAAGATTAGAATCGAGGATATTCCAAAGACCGCTTTTAGAACCCAGACGGCATTATGAATTTTAGTCATGTCTTTTTGATTGACTAATGCTCCCGCGGCTTTCATGGATATGATGAACCGAGTATTCAAGGAATATTTCGATCAATTCGTTGTTGTTTTTATTGATGACATCCTCATATATTCCAAAAGTCGTGAAGATCATGAGCACCATTTGAAGTCGGTACTCCAAAGGCTTCGTGAAAACAAGCTTTATGCCAAGTTGAAGAAATGCGAGTTTCGCTTGAGGAAGTAGCATTCCTCGGGCACACGGTGTCAAAACATGGAGTATCCGCTGATCCCGCCAAGATCAAGCAATACAAAGTTGGGAGCAACCAAGTCTCATGGATCAAGTACGTAGTTTTTTGGGCTTACCGGTTATTATCTGAGATTCGTGGAAGGGTTTTTCTAATCGCTACTCCATTAACCCAAATTTAACTCCTAAGGATACAAAATTCGCTTGGAGCTAAGAATGCGAGAAGAGTTTCCAAGAGCTTAAGAGGAGACTTATTTCTAAGACTGTTTCTAACAATACCATCCGTTCGGATGGATTTGTTATCTATGC
Organism: Panax quinquefolius; assembly: GCA_020205615.1. Taxonomy (NCBI): domain Eukaryota; kingdom Viridiplantae; phylum Streptophyta; class Magnoliopsida; order Apiales; family Araliaceae; genus Panax; species Panax quinquefolius. Next base: position 113,288,192 of record CM035168.1, read on the forward strand.
CGATGCTTCGTGAAAAGGGTTAGGATGTGTTCTCATGCAACGTGGGAAAGTCATAGTTTATGCCTCATGACAACTTAAAGAATATGAGAGGAATTATCCTACCATGATCTAGAGTCAAGCAAAGCAAATGTTTTCGCTTAAAGATATGGAGGCACTATCTATACGGGGAGAAAGTGGAGATATATTCGCACCATAAAAGCCTTAAATATTTCTTCACTCAAAAAGAACTCAACACGCTACAGCAATGACGCTGGCTCTCGAGCTATTGAAAGACTACGACCACACTATTCAATACCATCCCGAAAAGTTTAACGTGGTAGCCGACGCGCTTGAGTAGAAGATCATATGCGTGAATGAGTGCGATGATGTCAAGTATACGACAGAGCCAACTTTAATAGAAAAAGTTAAGGTTGCTCAAGCCACCAATCTTGAATGATGCGTATGAAGAAGAAAGTACAAGAAGGTGCTATTCCGTAAGTTTAGAATCGATGAAGAAGGAATACTTTGAGTCCACCTGCACTTTCAGGTGTCCTAACGACTCGATTTCAAGTACAAGATTATGATGGAGGCACACAATACACCATTTGCAATCCATCTCGAAGTACCAAAATGTATCGATCTTCTTCTACATACATTTTGGTGGAACAATATGAAGAGAGAGATTGCAAAGTTTATCTCAATGTGTTTAACTTGTCAACGGTAAAAGCGAAGCATCTAGTACCTAAGGGTCCGCTCAGAACCACTTGAGATTCAAATGGAAGTGGGAACACATTACCATGGATTTCAAGTTACGGGTCTTCCTACTTTCTTTCAAGGCATCAATGCTATTTGGGTTATTGTTGATAGATTAACCAAGTCCGCTTCATTTTTGCCGACACGGAGACTTATTCCTCGAACGCCTTGCTAGTATATATGTAAATGAGATTGTGAGGTTGCATGGCATGCCAAGATCCATAGTTTCGGATCGTGACCCAAGATTCACTTCAAGATTTTGGGTTAGCTTGCAAAAAGCTATGGGCACGGATTTACGATTTAGTTCGCATACCATCCTCAAACGGACGGACAATTAGAGAGGACTATTCAAACTCTCAAGATCTATTAAGACTCGTGGTCCTAGACTTCAAGGGCGCTTGGGATAAGTATTTACCATGGTGGAATTCTCCTACAACAACAGCTTATCGTGCAAAGTATAGGTGTGGCTCCATTCAAGCATTATATGGACGTAAAATGTCGCTTCTCCAATATGTTGGGATGAGGAGGGTGAAGCAACATTGTTGGGACCCGAAGTTAGTACGTATGACTCACACAAAAAGATCCAAATGATTCGACAACGATACAAATGGCACAAGATCGATAAAAGAGTTATGCGGATCTTCATCGAAAGGACGTGGAATTTAGTATGGGGATCATGATTATTGTCATGAAGTCAGTTGCTCCATGGAAGGGAGTTACAAGATTTTGGGAAGAGAGGAAAGCTCAATCCACGCATTTATCGGGTCCATTTCAAATTCTCGACCGAGTAGGAAATGTAGCCTATAGACTCGCAAGCTATCTCCGAGTATGTCTCGTGTTCATAATGTGTTTCACATATCCGCATTTCATAAATATGTGAAAGACCCCAACCACGTTATAGAGTTTAGAACCGGACGAGATAGCCAAGACTTAACGATGAGGAGGTACCGCCAAGATCTTGGATAGAAGGAGCATGTCCTACGCCAACAAAGGTCATACCACAAGTTAAAGTTTTGTGGAGGAATCATGCTATAGAGGAAATGACCGGGAATTGAAACGAAATGAAAGCGAGGTATCCTCACCTTTTCAAACACTGTACGACGACGCCAATTTCGAGGACTAAATTTCATAAGGAGGGAGGTCAGAAGACCCCAACTTGTTATTAATGAAATTTAATTTTCTATTTATTATTTTGAAATAGTAAGGGTTGATTTGATTAATGTGGATAGTTATGGGTAAAATACGCAAATATTTCAAAATAAGCAAGTGGTTATAAAATATTCATCATTGCATTTGGGAATATTCAGATGGTCGTGGAATATTCAGATCGTTTGGGAATATTCGTACGACGCACAGCAAAACCATGTATGGGCCCCATAACGAAAAAATAATTGGATGAAGAAAACGATAAATATAAGTTGTTTAAAAATAACTACAGTAGAGTTATTACATCAATAATATCGTTAAAATACTCTTGTGGTTAACACACAAGAAGATTACCAGATTGCACCAATTATCGATTCTTACGTAAGAAGGCACTACTCAATAATGGTTATAAAGAATTATCGCTCAAGATTTTATTTTATTGATTTAATAATTCATTGCGTTGATATTTTATATTTATGTTGTTTCAATAATTGTCATTACACAAGATTTTTCATTATCGAAGCAATAATTCATATTATCCTAATAATATTATTAGATAACATTATTGGCAATGTCTAGAAAGTTCGCTCTAAGGAGAGGTTTGGTCACCTAATTGCGCGCCAAGAAGAGAAATTTTATCGAAAGCCCCTCTTCCTCGAAACCGCCTCGGTCACAATATTGTGATTCTCGTAATATTATTTGTGAATAATTAATTATTGATTCATATGATGAGGAAAATATTGATTTTATGTGGATATAGATGGAGAAAATTTTTAATGTGACAATTGTTGAAAATTGAAATTTTATCTTTTTCTCGATAAAATAATTATTTAAATATATTATTATATTTTAATAATATAATAATGATGATATTTTTTTTTATGATGAATGTGGGATATATGAGTATATGTGGAGGAGGAGTATTTTTGTTACCAAAAATATTTAAAGCATGTTTTATGTGTTTCATGGACCCCATTTCTCGATCGAAATTTGATTATAATTGTAAAATCGTCTGCTTATGGATTTTTGGCCAATTTTTGTTTGGAATTTGAAAAACTTTCTTCCGTAAAGTTGTAGAGAATTGAATTTCCTATAAAAAATCGCAAGTTTCAATTTTCCGATAAAAGGGCTATTTATTGTGAATTATCAAGTTCAAGCTTCAAATAATTGATTTTTGAAGTTTAAATTATTTTAAATTAGAAAACGTTTTTTCTTACTTTTCTAGAAGGTGGTATGTGCTTATTGAAATGAAATCAGATTTCAAGAGTGGCGAGAATTTTGATATATATATTTATATTTTATTAAATTTTCTACTTTGGTGTTCTAAGATTTTCCTATAAATAGGTGCTTAGGTTAGAATTGAAAATCACACCGTAAATCAAGTTTTCTCTCTATATTATCGAGTTTATTCTTGTGAGTATTTTGAGTATATTTTGAGTATTGCTATACTTGCAAGTTCAAGTCATAGCCTATATCCTGTTTCAAATTTGAAAGTACTCGATCTTCGAGAGGTAAGGATATTATTTTTTAAAATGATATTATTTCTTCCAATATCATTATGCCAAAGTATTGATCTAAAGTTTTTAATCAAATTTGGAACTTTTTTGTGTCTGAAAGTTACTATTCACGATACTATAGACTATTCACGATACTTACACTATTCACTTAATACTAAGACTATTCACTAAAAAATAAAATTTTTTTGTTTTCATTCAAAATATCTATTATGGATACTAGCTTTGATCAGATCCATGTTTTGATCATTCTCGAATTTTACACCACTATGATTATTTTTGAGGTATTTTGGACATGGATAAAACAAAGTACTAATCCTTAATCCTTAATCCTTGTCATTTTGTTTCATCGATTCGTTTTTTTAAAATATTTTTCATCATCCTCGCCTTAAATGATGATATTATTGAATATCTTTGGCAGAAAAAAAAAGATGAATGATTTTTCGATAAATATCTTCGCCCGTAGAGCAAAAAGATGAACAGTGTTTAGATGAACATGATTAATCGATGAATATCTTCGCCAGTAGTGCAAAAGATGAATATTTGATTCCAGATATATATCGATTGATGTTACAGGATAAAAGATAGACGATGAACTTTTAAATTCATACATGTAAGATAGTAGTTTGCATTCTCTACTTAACTCTTCTAATGAATTATTATTTCCATGTAATATTGATTTAAAACTTGTTTGCTATTGTATTCTATTAGATTTTTCCTCGTCAAGACTAACGATAATTTGTTGTATATTATCTTAGTCATAATATTCTTTATCGGGCTAGTTGAGCTCACCCTTTTTTCCTTTTTGTTCCATTTTTCTTCTCGTGAGGCGAGAATATAATGCTTAGTATTTAGCCTGGGTATGGAATGAAGGTTCTAGAGAGAGTTGTTTAGTAGTCCTCACCATTTTTTGTAAAATAATGTATCAATAAATGTGATGAGGATTTATTTGAGTATAGATATTGTCTCAAGTAAGATAATATTTGTATTCAAACTCACAGCTTTTACCGTTGTAATAATAAAGTTGTAGTTGTTTCGCACGACAATGTATGGGTGACAACTCGTAATGGGTGATGTATACCTATTTTGGGCCCCAATTTGTTAAATATGTTTGTAGATGTGTTAATTTGAAATTATATATATTTAAAAAAAAATTGAAAAATGTCACCCAAAAAAAGAGAGTTAAAGTGATCGAGCTTAAGCTCCAAAGAACTTGAGCCCGACTCATTTATGAACAAACCGAGTTGGTGCACAAGATTTCAGACTTGTTTAAAGTCTGACCTAACTTAACTCGAATTTGACAAACTAAAATCGACTGGACTTAGCTGGTTCCCAGCCCTAGCTGGTTCCTTGGTGGAAAACGTTGGCATCTCTTTTGAACAGGAGAAGAATTAAGCATCTCTTCCTCCCGAATTCAATTAAATCTCTTTTCAGTCGGAATACTGCCAGCCAATTAGGAAGGGGATTAAAAAAAATTAATAATAATAATTATATATCTCCTCTCATCACTTGGTTGGAGCATGCAGCAAAAATGTTTAATACTCTAGCTCCTCAATATGTAACATCAAAATTAATTATGTTAGGTAGGATGAGGTTTTTCATTCTCTGTTTGAAGAAGATTAAAAAAAAAATTAATTATCCTTAACTGTTCCAACCGAGTGGAGAGGATGATGAGAATTTAAAAAATAATAATAATAATTAATCATCTGCTGTTCTTCCAAGGGATAGAGAATATATATATATATATTTATATATATATATATATATATATATTATAATATAAAAAATAGTAATCTCCTTTTCTTTATTTTTTATTATGTCAAAATTATTTTAAAAAATTACTATCAAATAATACAATCTCTTTATTAAAATGGTACTCCTTGAGACAGATGATCCGAGCTTCTCGTCCATTCGTTTCAGTTCCAAGTTGCAATAGCCAGTACGTACGTATGGAGTATTTCCAAACTCGAGGGAAGGGAGTGATTGGGTACATGCTAGTAGTATGTATATGTCGTAGCTAAAAAGGAGTGGACCCTTAGCTTAATTTGTCGTACTTGTACCAACAATTATTATTATTATTATTATTATTATTATTAGTAACAATCCAATGTCGGGGTCCAAATATATACTAGTACTCCATATAATAAACTTGTATTAATTTCCAAAAAACACCTTAATTACATCTTGGATACTTTTATGAGTAGCAATTAATAATATTTTATGGAGCAAAATGATATTGGCATGCAGTTTCAATTTTCAATAATTTTATTGTATACTTAGGATTAGGGAACTGTTGACCACCAAATTTCTTTTATAATTCTAACCCCAGTTAACTCGGATCACCATTTTTAGTCATGTAACAATCAGACATAAATTAAGTTCCAGAGATATAATAATTATAATAATCTGTGTGTTAATTAATTAGGAATTACGTACGATAAATCTTGAAATATATATATACACCACCAATTTATTTTAACTAAACTCATTAAGATTTATACAAACGGGGTTAATTACGTACAGATGATGATCATCACCATACCATAATCCTTTTAACATGGCAAAAATAAAGTGTAATAATTAATCAAAGTTACTCCGCCGCATCTAGCCTTTTGAGCTCACGATCAAGATGATGACAAGATTCATACCGAACGTAAAAACCCTGATGGTAAATTCTCCATCATCACCTGAGGCATAAAATCATCCACATCGTAAAGATCTGACCCGTTACCCAAATCACTCCCAGATTCAACTCCTATCGCCCCCATTTCATTATCTTCAACTGCAATTGCATGCTCCTCTTCTTTCACCTCCCTTTTAAATCCATCATCTCGGCCACCGGAATCCGGACTCTCCAGCGGCATACCGGACTGTCGGCCGGTGAGTTCTTGCACCAAGGCTCTGAATTCTGATGCACTGGTCTTGACTTTCATGGGGTTGGAGATGTAGACCACCTTTACTGGCTTTTTCTTGTTCTTGGATTTGTGAAGGGCCTGTTTGGTTGTCTTTTTTTGATGTACTGCAAGTAGTTTATCCATGGTTGTAAATAGATAGAGGTTGAATTGGGGGTTTGGTTTCGTTTGGTTTGGTTTGGTTTGATTTTTAGGTGTAGTTAGGGTTTGGTGTTGAGGGAGGAGGGGAGAGATCTAGAGAGAGTACAGAAGGAAGTAGATAATCAGATTTTGATTTAGATTTAGATTTAGATTTTGGACAAAAGAAGAAGCGATGGATAAGTGCAAATCCCAAACAAACTGAGGCGCGACCGCATGATGTCCTCCCAGATTTTCATTATTATGAATAATATAATTGACACAAATTATACAGAAAAAATTATACACTAATACTATTAAAAAAAGATAAAAACTAAGAAATGAAACCAACTATTAACCGTTTTATATATTTTTATTGGTATTCAATATATAGATCATCTTGTTTGTATATAATTCATGTATTTTCAACATATATTAAATTAACAAATATCTTCTTGTTAACGCCAAGATCTTTCCACGCGCCTCAATTACGTAACACGCGTCTATATCCTGCACAGTAAACACGACAACACCAAAAACTTGACGGCTTCGACCGTCGGGGGATAGCTCCGGCGTGAGAGTCAGTACAGGCGATCACAAGGTTAACAATGGAGGATAAAATCTCTAGTGTATTGAGAGGGAGAGAGAGAAAGAATTATTAGTTGTTAGTGTGTGTGTGTGTACCTTTTTCTTGAAGACTTCTTGCTTTGGTTACTCTTCGCCTTGGCCATCGTGCCACCCACTACCGTCGACACATGTGCCCCCACTCCTCGGTGATTTCTGCCGATTGCGCAGCCGTCACTTTTTTCTCCATTGCTTATGCCGTCGTTACCATTATAATCCCATCCACATTAATGATCTGCAGACTTTTGGTCAACAACCTTCCTTTTTCATCATCACAAGTCAAAGATAAAGATATCAAAATATCTAATGGGTCATCCCACCGACTTAATTCGATCTCGTAAGGACTTAACAGGAATAAGATGATGACTAAGCCCAATATCTTTAAGACTCAATAGTGAAGACCCAATGGACTAGTCAAATAAGCAAGCCCAATCCATTTGGCCCAATAAGGGAAATATCATGACCCAACATTGCCCCTTAGTTTTTTATTAAACAGGAATATTTAATAGAAAACTATAAACGGTCCATGATATTATAGGATTTACTAAAGGCCCATAATGAAAGATAATTGAAATGCACCCGGTGTGATCCATAAGACGAAACAGAAAGTGACCGGAGGTCCAACGTGAAAGTCCCAATTTTGAAAAAAGCCTGAGACGTAATCCGGACGCTACCCATTCAAATTCTAAATCATTACTAGCATTTAATGTGACGCCCTAGTGTACCGTATAACCGTCAGTATAAAAGGTAATTTCCCCCAATTTTGACAGTTTTACCTGCCAATTTGAAATTTCAGACTCTTGAGCTTTCTTCTTCTCTCTCGATCTTTTCTTCCATTCTTTGCAAAGTCTCAACAATGACTTCTCAAGGTTCTGAGCAAGGTTCGCCTCTTCTGGTAACACCGATTAATGCTGTTCCACCAAATCCAAGCCCCAACAAAGAAGCTTCGAGCTCTAATCCCAAAGGTGCGAAAACCAGCAAGAAACCGCCTCCAAAACCCCCCTAACTCCTTCTGAATTCTATAGGAGTACAGAACGCTTCTCACACACCAACACTCCTTCTGTCGTCACTGAAATTGGTCTGAAAAGGATTCGAAGTCGATATCATATTCCGGATACTCACATGGTTAGAGTCCCTAGGTCCGGTGAGAGAATGTACCAATGGCCAGAAGGTTGGACGGCCGTTCCTGTGACCATTCTCGAGAAAGGGGTTCGATTTCCTCTTCATATCTTTGTAGTAACCATCCTAGGGTTTTTGGGCGTTGGGTTCGCCCAACTGGTGCCAAATTCTTACATACACATCTTAGCATTCATCGCTTTCTGCCATGAGCTAGGTGTCGAACCTACCCTCGACTTCTTCTTTATCGTCTACAAGATCAGCCAAACCCGAGAAAAGGGGTTTAAGGTTTTGGGTAAACAATCGCCGAAGGCAGGAGAGAAGTTTGAAAGGCGATCCCTGGTAAACACTCCTTCGAGCAATAGGGGATGGCATGAGAAGTGGTTTTCATCAAGGACACGAAATCACCTCTTTACCGAATCGGGCCATAGATGAAAAGATTTCTACTGACTTCGAAGACATTCCTGAGGAACGTGAGGCTGAAATGATAGAACTTTTTGACAACTTCCCGAATGAGGAATGGAACTATGGACTTCTCTCCAAGCAGGCATGGTTGTACGACTACAAATGTGAGTATTAATCTATCTTATATATATACATAAATTTGGAGATTTATATGATGTGAATTCTGACATAGGATCATTTATTTTATGCAAGATTCTCGATCGCATCGAAGTTCCTCAGAAGTAAAGGAATTTGAAGATTTTCTATCTGGAAAATCTTCTAAGTCAGCCAAACCCCATCGCTAAATCGTACATTCAAGGTAACCCTATCCCCAAAACACACACCGATGAACCTCAAATAAACGAACCAGAATCTGATGAATCTCCCTTACCCGAAGAGACTCTTCAACCTCACCGGAAGAGGTGGGCCATCCGAAAGCCCCGATCAACTCCCCATTCAAACTCTTCTTCAACCCAACCCGTAAATCAACCAATTACTAACTCAACTCCCCGAGGAGGTTTGCTCGATCGCTCGTTTCATGATCGAAAAAACCTTCTTCGAGTTAAGAAGTTAAGAACCAAAGTAATCCATCTGACAACTGAAGAGCTCAGAGTGCCGCCTACTTCAACTGATCTTCCTCCCGTAATTCCAGTTGAAATTCAAGCTTCTGACGATGAGGAGCAGATCGAAGCTGTTCCAGCACTATCTAGAAAAAGAAAACATCTTTCTGAGAGCCACCCAAGCCCAATAACCATTCCCTCACCAGTACATGAGCCCATTCCTTCTCGGTCTCCATCCCCCGAGAATATATACATGGATCCTTCCCCCACTCGTGACCAAACTATGCCTTCTCCCCCAAGGCCTTCTTCAAATGAGTTTCAGAATGATGCAATGGGAACACTGACCATGTGGCCTTGGTTTAACGCCAATTTCCCATTTCAGCTCTTTGATGCCTTCGTTCGGGAAACCGACGATCACCGATTCGGTAACCATTCGAACGGGGATCTGCTTGATGAAGGCATGAGTTATTTGGCGAAGGTAAGTGACAGTTTTCTTGGTTTATACATTTCTTTCCTTGCTTAAGTATCTGAAACTGATTGGGTACTGTTGAATATATGTAGGCAAATGCGGTCTTCGGGAGTTTACGTCCTAGACATGTAAATGCTGAGGCTGAAGAGGAGGCCATAAAAAGGGAAAATAATATGTTGAAGGCGACGTTGGCTCGGGAGAGAAGTCAATACGAAAGTCTTCTTCATACTAACAAGGGCCTTCGGAAAGAGTTGGCTCAAGTCAAAGAGGGCCTGAAGGTGTCTGAGGACGAATGAAAGGCAACTGAAGAGGAATTGAAGGCGACCAAGGTTAGTCAGCAATCATTGACTGATATGAATGTCGGCCTGGTTGAAGAGAATTTGGTCCTGAAGACCAAAAATGAAGAATTCGCCACAGCCAACCGAAGCTTGGCGATACAACTTGGTGAAGTTCAGGCAAAGGCTCAGGATGATAAGGAAGTATACAAGGCCAAACGTCGTAAACTTCATCACAAGATAAAATCGCTTAAGGAGAAAGGTCCTCTTTTGACCGAAGAGCTACGTAAGCAAATACAGACTGAATACCGATCCTCCGATGAACTGAACGCAGAAATTTTGAAAGTCTATTCAGAAGGTTATGAAGTCTGTAGAGATCGTGGCAAAGAAAAGTCGATTAAATTTCAATTAGATCCAAATTCTTCCGGATTCCAAGATGAAGGTGGTGCCTGATAATGTTACTGCTTCATTCTGACTTTTTTTTTAAGACTTATGTGAAAATTATCTGTCTTTTTGGGTGTTATTTTTAAGTTTATATAATAGTTTAATATTATGGTTGAAAGGATGAATGAATAGTGAAATTATTAACGAAACTTTAACTTTCTTTACCGTGGCTTCTGTTTTGATTCGTTTCTTGTCAATAATTCAGCATCAATAAACTTGATCAATGTATGAGCTTCATTTTAATACTTAACTTAAACTGTGAATTAGATAAGGCATATAACGGTTAAGTTAAGAAATGACATAAACGGACTTTAATGAACTGAACTCAACACTTGAACAAAATAAAGTAATGTATACTTATCGTTTTCGAAGTGTGAGATAGATCTGGCATAAGGTGAATTCGGCTGATCCTCCTTGCACCATCGGGATCTTGTTTACCACTCGGGGTAAAACAAGTATATAAGAACATTTGTCTACCATGCGGGGTATAACAAAGATATAAGGACATTTGTCTACCATGCGGGTTATAGCAAAGATATAAAGACATTGGAATTTGTTTACCATAATGGGTGAAACAAATTTATAAGGACACTCCTGACAATAAGGCTACCATCGAATGGCCAGCGAGTCCGACCATACCTCCTTACTTCGGTGCATATTGGTTTACCACTCGCGGTAAAAACAATATTAAAAGGACTATGGAATTTGTTTACCACTCGCGGTAAATCAAACCCATGAGGACACTCCTGCCAAAAAGGCTACCATCGAATGGTCAGCAAGTCCACCCCATCCTCCTTACACCGAAAGTTTGCCTATCCCGAAGGGCCTGACAAATTCATAAGGACCACTGGCCAAAAAGGCTACCATCGAATGGTCAAAGAGTCCCCCCCGTCCTCCTTACACCATTGTGAACTTAGGACCAATAGAAAGAAGATCAATTATGAAAAAGTGAAACTTTTATTGATGACGGTCCAACATTTACAGACTTCCGATAAACTGACTCGATCGCTACGGAAAATATTTCTGAAGCCTGCCAGCATGCCAAGTGTTCTTGATTTCGAATCCGTCCAATGCCTTCAACCGATAAGTTCTCGGCTTCGGTACTTTAATTACTTCATACGGACCTTCCCAATTCGGCATCAGTTTTCCCATGTTCTGAGGCGTAGACGCTTTGACTTCTTTGAAGAAGAAGTCCCCCACTTCAAATCTATGAAGCTTAACCCCCTTGTTGTAATGCTTAGCTACTCTCCGTTGGTAATCTGTCAATTTAACCAAAGCTACCTCTCTGACTTCTTCTAACAGATCCAAGTTGACCTTCAGTCCTTCTTCATTATAGATCTCTTTGAACTGACTAACCCGAAGACTTGGAGATCCAATCTCGACTGGGACTAAGGCATGAGTACCATAGGCCAATATGAAAGGTGAATCCCCTGTGGTAGTCCTCGGTGTAGTTCGATAAACCCATAACACGCTGAGAAGCTCCTCTGGCCATCTTCTTTAGCTTCGCCCACCGTCTGCGGCTGATCCCATTTCAGCCGCTCATTGGTCACTTCAACTTGCCCATTCGACTGTGGATGAGCCACCAAAGTCTTCTTGTGCAGAACTCCAAGCTCTTTCAGAAATCCTTCAAATTTTGATCCCATTTAATGGCGGCCCATTGTCCGATATCACCACTTTAGGAATTCCGAAACGAAACACTACGGACTCCTTCATGAACTTCAAGCACTCTTACTCTGTTATTAACTGAAGTGGCTTCGCTTCTACCCATTTGGTCATATAATCGATAGCAACTATGACAAAACTGACCTGACCTTTAGCTTTCAACAACGGACCCAATATATCTACCCCTCGGACAGCAAAGGGTATAGGAGATAATATCGAGTATAGCTCTTCTGGTGGCTGATGTGGGATTGGACTGTTGATCTGACACTTCTCACACTTCTTCACATATTCCGTAGCTTCCTTGAAGATCGTAGGCCAGTAGTACCCCTGCCAAAGTACTTTGTAGGCCAATGACTTAACAGTCATATGGTCGCCACAAATACCCTCGTGAACCTCCCGAAGAGCATACTCAGCCTCAGATGGAACCAGACACTTCAACAATGGTGACGAAAAATGCCCTTCGATAAAGATCCCCATCAATAAGGACGAAGTTGGCACTCTTGTACTTGACCTTCTTGGCTAGCATCTGATCTGAAGGAAGGACGCCATCTGCCAGATATTCAATGTAGGGAGTCATCCAACAGTTGGAACGTTCAATGCACATCATCGCTTCACTTTGGATACTTTACCGTCAGAAACCTCCAAATAAACCGACCCATTGAAAAACATCAAAGATCAGTAGTGGCCAAACCGATAATGCATCTAAGAATGGAATTTTCGTTATGCTTCTATGCCTCAAACTCATAAGAGATTTAATCATCAAGTCGGTCTTTCAATTCTGCCAAATACTTGATCATCCTCGCCCCACAAGCTTCATAATCTCCTGATACTTACTTGACGACCAACTGAGAGTCACTGTAAATGACCAGCTTCTGAACTTCTAGATTCTTCGTCAATCAAACTCCTACTAGCACTGCTTCGTACTCGGCCTCGTTGTTCGTTGTTCTGAACCCAAACCTGATGGCCTGGTGCACCTTGAATCCCTCTGGACTTGTTAAAATAATCCCTGCCCCACTGACATCCGCATTAGCAGACCCATCTCGCATGACACAATATCCATGAATTCTCGATCAGGTCAAGAATCGCGAATCGCTTTCGACGGACGTTTTAGCTTCGGCAAGGCTCAAAGATTCGCTTTCAGAGAACGAACATTCCACCATAAAATCGGCCAAAGCTTGACCTTTGATAGCAGTTCGGGGATGATATTCAATAAAAAATTGGGATAATTCCATCGTCCATGCTGCTAATCTCCCTAAAACTTCTGGCTTGCTCATCACCTTCTTCAGCGGTTGATCCGTGTAGACAACCAGGAGCCGACCTTGAAAATATTTCCGACGCTTTCGACTAGCAACTATCAAAGCAAAGGCAAATTTTTTAATATTTGGATACCAGGTTTCAGCATCTCTTAGGACATGGCTGACATAATAAACCGGATGTTGCTTCCCCCTGCTTCCCGAACCAAAACAGCTCCTACTGCCAATGAACTAGCTGCCAGATATAAATACAAAGTCTCGGCCGGAGCAGGTTTCACCAATAAAGGAGCCGAAGACAGATATGTCTTTATGCCTTGGAAGGCGTCTTCACACTCCGAAGTCCACTGGAACGTCTTCGCATTCTTCGGTCCCTTCAGTGTATCAAAGAATGACAAGCACCTCTTTGCTGACTTGGACATGAACCTCCTCAAAGCTACAATCCTACCAGTCAGACGTTGGACGTCTTTGAATGACTGAGGAGTTTTCATGTTCAGGATAGCCTGGATCTTCTCCGGATTGGCCTCAATACCCCTTTGACTGACCAGATAACCCAGGAACTTCCCTGCACCGAGCCCAAAGGTACACTTTACAGGATTGAGCCTCAACTTGTGATGACGGACAGTCTGAAAGCATTCCTCCAGGTCATCCAAGTGCTTTCTGAACATTCATGCTCTTCACGATCATGTCATCCACATATACCTCCATGTTCCTTCCTAGTTGCTTTTGGAAGACAAAGTTCATCATTCTCTGGTAGGTGGCTCCAGCATTAATCAAGCCAAAGGTCATCAGAATGTTATCTTCGGAATGTCCTCCTTGCACATAGAAATTTAATGATAACCTGAAAAAACATCCATAAAGCTTAGTAGTGCATACCCCGAAGTCGCATCAATAAGTTGATCAATGTGGGGCAGAGGATAAAAGTCCTTCGGGCATGCTTTGTTCAGGTCGGTGTAGTCGATACAAACTCGCCATTTCCCATTTTGCTTCTGCACCAACACTACATTTGTCATCCACTCCGGGTAGTCGATTTCAAAGATGAAGTCAGCAGCTATCAGCTTGGCAATCTCTTCATCAATGATACTCTGACGCTCAGGTGCAAAGATCCGCCTTTTCTGCCGAACTGGCTTCTTTGATGGATCCACATCTAGTCTCGTGGCTCGGCAATCTTTCTACCGATTCGGTGTATGTCTTATGGCTCCCATGAAAAATGTCCATAGCAGTCAAGAAGTTCCATAAGGTTTTTAGGAGAGGTTCGCGGCACCGAACCAATCTTTTACTGCTTTTTGTCTTTCTTTCCGAGGACCAGCTTGATCTCCTCTGTCTCTCCTGCAGGAATAACCAATGGCTCCGAACTGCTTTCAGTGAAGGGCTCGATCTCGATTGCCATGGTTTGTTTTTGCTTGCTGACCCCTACTCCCGAGGCGATCACAGAATTCTTATAACATCGTTTGGCCAGGTCCAAGTCTCCTGCTACCTCTCCAACTCCATGGGCTGTGGGGAACTTGATTTTGAAATGAGGGATGGAGGTCACTGCTTGGAGAGCAGTCAAGGTAAGTCGTCCTAGTATGGCGTTGTAGGCCGATTCAACATGCACAACATAAAATTTACATATTATTTCTACCTGTTGTGGAGCAGTACCGAAGATGACCGGTAGCTCAATAGTTCATTCCACTTTGACGGGATCGTTGCTGAAGCCATATAGGGGAGCCTCCTGTCCAACCTCCATCTTTCTCCCATCAAGATGCATCCTCTGATAAGCATGGGCATACAAAATATCCACAGAAGACCCTTTGTCTATCATCATTCGCTTCATATCTACCGAACCCACTTGTGTTGTGATCATCAATGCTCCTTCATGGGGTTCGATGGGCTCCGAAGGATAATCTGCATCACTGAAGGATATAACTGTCCCTGGAAATGGTCTGTCGATCTTCGGGGGAGCACCCGCCACGGACATGACCGAGTTCAGATATCCTTTTCTCTTCTTCCCTGCCAATTTCCCTGTCATCCCACCGGTTATTACATTAACGACGTGCCTCGGCGGCTGATTTGAAGCAGGCTGCACGGGGGGAACCGTCTGAACAGTACGGTCAACATTCTGTTGATCCTGTTGGTCCTTCCCGGCCACATATTAAACCAGCAAACCGCTTTGAACCTTCTTCTCCACAAAATCTTTCAAATTGCAACACTCATTAGTGTCATGACCAGCAGCTTGATGATAGCCACAAAATTTTCGAGAGTTGCCCTATCCTGGCTTAAAATTATCACGAGGCGGTTCATAGAACGGCTGGTTCCTAATCTGATCCAGAATCACAGACCTATCCGTATTCAGTTTGGTGTAAACCTTGTTCACCTTCCGGGTGGGAGCAAGTGAGTGATTGCTTCCTTGTCGCCATGTGTTGTTGTACTTCTTTGGGCTGCTCTCAGGCCGATCATTATACCCCCCTGACTTCCTCTGATCGCCTTCAGCCTTAGGAGTATCTGCCTCCTTCATATGGTCCAAAGAAGGACGCTTCAGGCTATTCATAGCCTCCTCTACCACGATGTAGCCCTCGACTTTATTAAAGGCTTCGGCTAAGCTCTTCGGATGGTGAAACATCAGCTTCTTCACTAACTTTTCTGACTTCACCAAATCTAAACCATTCTGAAATAAACCCACAGCCTGAAGATCATTGAGATCAGACACCTGGCCAACAGCTTTCCTGAATCGCTTCATATACAAACCCAAAGACTCATTGGAAAACTGCCGAACCTAAGCCAATGAACCAGTAGGCTTTCCCCTCCTCCGGTTGCTCCCAAAATGAGCATATAACTTGTCACATAACTCAGACCATGAAGTGACTAAATCAGCAGGCAAGGTCCCCATCCATTATCGTGCATCCTTCCTCAACGTTGTAACAAGCGTATGACAATTAGCCGCATCGGTGAAGTCATAATAGTCCATCAGTCTATCGAACGCCTGGCTGTGGTCATAAGGGTCCCCAGACCCATCGTAACTCTCCATGTGAGGCAACTTCTTCGTGGTATCTGCCTTCTCTTTTAGGATATCTGAAGAAAAAGGGGACGCCTTCTTACCCGGAGTGTCTTTCACCTGTTGAACTTCAGCCAGTTGCTTCCTAAGCTCCTTGAACTCCTTCACCAAGAAATCCACACCTTCTGGCTGTGAGGAGACTTCTTTCTCCTGAACAACCTTCTGCTTCTGAGCGAATCGACCCCCTCTATCTGACCCTATTGCCTTTGTTAGACTTCTGGATCTACTCCTGCGTGCAGGTCTATCCTCATGATGAGAATATTCATGTTGAAGCTCTTACCTTCTGTTCTCAGGTACGTGCTCCCTCGATTGACTTCTCCGTCTATCACCCCCACAACCGTGAGAACCGACTATCACCAATGCTTTCTTCGACACCTCAGGAGTTCTGCTCCTTGATCTCCTTCGGTCCTGAGGTTGTCTTTGAGATGTATGAATAGAATGCTCGGGATCTTTTCCGTCTCGCCGTGGTACATCTTTAGGCCCACTAAGTCTCTCGGATTGGACATGACTAGACGCCTCATCCCCCAAATCTTTAATCCAAAGCATCTGTTCGGCTATATCTTCTTCCCTTTGCTTTAGAAGGATTTCCAAAGTCTTATAAATTTGTCTCGCCATCTTTTTCAACTTAGCGAGCTCCGTCCTCATGTTCACTTTGGTGACGAAGTTCGACGGCGAACCCTCTATCCGCCTCTTGGCCTCGGGTCACGATCCTCGCCCTCATCAAACTTCAACCTCCTTCTGGCTTTGACATGGGCTCCCGAACGAGAACCCCCAGAATCATGCTTAGAAGTCGTGTTCTCATGAGCACTTTTGGAAGGACCCAGACGATCCTTAACAGAGGCACGAGGTAAAGATAAACTTACAGCCTCCGGCTGCCCCTTCGGTGTGCCAGCTCTACTCCTCACCATTCTTTCCGACGTAGAGCAAATGAAGTTTTGTGATTGAAAACTCAATGACACTAGAACACACGCCCTCCTTCTAGCACCAATGTTAACACCAAGATCTTTCCATCGCTACTTCAATCGCAGAACACGCGCCTATATCCCCTTGACAAGAAACACGACAACACCAAAAGCTTCGACGGCCAATTGGCTTGGGGATAGCTCCGGCGTGAGAGTCAGTACAGGCGATCACAAGGTTAACAATAGAGGATAAAATTTCTAGTGTATTGAGAGAGAGAGAGAGAGAATTATTAGTTGTTAGTGTGTGTGTACCTTTTTCTTGAAGACTTCCTTGCTAGGTTATATACTCTCTCGCCTTTGCCATCGCCACCTACTACCGTCGTCGATTACGCCCCCCACTCCTCGTTGATTTCGCCGATCGCACGCAGCCGCCACCTTTTTTTCTCCATTGCTTATGCCACGGCCGCACTATAATCTCATCCACATTAATGATCTGCAGACTTTTGATCAACAACCTTCCTTTTTCATCATCACAAGTCAAAGATAAAGATATCAAAATATCTAATGGGTCATCCCAATCGACCCGATTCGATCTCGTAAGGACTTAACAGAATAAGATGATGACTAGGCCTAATATCTTTAAGACTAATAGTGAAACCCAATGGACTAGTCAAATAAGCAAAGCCCAATCCATTCTACCAATAGAAAAAAAATATTTAACCCAACACTTATGTATATAAAGCAATGTGATTGTGATATTCTTCGTATAATTGAAAATAATATAATAGATAATTTATTAAATTTTAGTGTATTTAAATTTTTTTTATAATTTACTTTACATTATAAAATAATTATTTTTTTCAGAATAAATTGTGGTGTATAACATCCAGAAAAAATACTAGTAGTACTATATAAGTCTGCACGCGCTCATTTGAGCGTGGCCAGTGCTTTGGCTGAGAGCCCTGCGAATCAGAAGTCTGAAACGGAACAAATGAAAAGAATTACTACGATGTTATGCTTGCGTGAACAGATAATATCATGATATCGTCAAATAGTCGGGCAAAGATTGTCGGCTTTGCCTATGAGTATTACTAATAATTGGGATAATCCGCACGTGCTTCAGACCATCCAGATGCGGAGTGCTATTTAGGTGTTTATTATATATATGTGATTTAATTTTTTATTTATAAACTATATTTGAAGAATAATTATATCTTTATTTTTCATCAAATAATTTATTCGTTATTCTAAAATTTTATTTAAAATTTGTAACTAATATTACTTTTTAAATATTATATATGACTCACTACAAAAATGTTCAAGTGAATAAATTGAAAATCTTGAATTTGACCCTACATACTGTTGGAATTTGAGCCTAATTAATGTGGGTATTATTAATTTATTTTAATAATTCCATACATTAATGTGTTATACTCCATGAGTAGATTAAATTAAGTATTTGGAAAGCTCAAATCCATAGAGTAATGAATGAGATATTAACTCCCAAAGGTGACACTTGAAAGATAATAAATACACGTGAAAAAAATCAAGTCCCACATGGGTTAGAAATTAAATAACTTATATGTTTATATCTGAGAAAGTCTTTTTGGATTTGGATTTGGCAGGGGCACCCCACTTTTGTAGAAGGGAGAGGACCTAGTAAGGTTAGAGTTCGAACTCCACACGCCGCTACCGCCGCCAAGCCCCACTGACACGAGATATGTGGTCTCAGGTCATGTATATAATTTTTTAGAAAAAATTTATTTAATTTATTTAATTAAAATTTATTTAAAATTTATTTATTTAATTCTATTATCAAAACTGTGTCGTTTTGAAAGCTGTATTTATTATATTATCAAAACTGTGTCGTTTTGAGAAGCTGTATTATCAAAACTGTGTCGTTTTGAGAAAGCGGTATCTGTAAGGTTGAACGGGCGGCCCTAAACTACGTCGTATTTGTCGTGCCTTTTCTTATAAGGCTAAAACTACGTAGTTTTGGTTCTGTTAACACTTAAACTACGTCGTTTTAATAAACCGAATAGATACGCCTATTCTGTAAATGGTCAAAACTACGTCATTTTGACCAACAAATACAAAAAAATACCTTTTCAAAAGGCACCCCATGCCTTTTCAGGGGTGATGTGCCCATCCAAAGGGTCACTAACCCTCCTATAAATAGATAGGAGGGGGCAGCCTTCATTTCCATCGAATTTTCTCAAGTATTCTAGTCTTCTAAAGCATTCTAGCATATAGTTTCTTCATCAGTTTCCTTAGTGTTTTTGAAAGAGAGTTAGAGCATTTCTTTTTGGTTCGTTGTGTATACTTTTTTGTAGATCGCTAAGATATACTAAGTCATCAGATCCAGAGACAAGTGCTATCAACTCTGAGCATCATACGGAGGGCATAATTGTTTTAAGGACATAGTACCAAGTACTAGCCTTGACATATTACTTTCTACAAGATAAGTTATATAAATATATATATAATTTCCTTTAAGTTTTTACTAATAATCTTAAGACAATTATTTATATATATATATATATATATATTTACAAGAAATATGGATACCAATTCTGTTACTATAATTGGTTCTTCTTTTACACCTTCTATACCAAATGTTCCTGTGAACCATGGTGAAAAACTAGAAAAGTTTAATGGAACGGAGTTTAAAAGATGGCAACAAAAGATGTTGTTTTATCTCACAACTTTGAACTTCGCAAGGTTTCTTCACGAAGATCCCCCTGTGCTCAAAGAAGATGAAATGCACGGCAAGTTGTCAGCCAATGATAGATGTATGGAAACATGCAGATTTTTTGTGCCGAAATTATATCCTTAATGGATTGGATAACACATTATACAATGTGTATAGTTCTCTCAAAACAGCAAGAGAATTATGGGATTCCTTGGATAAAAAGTATAAAACTGAAGATGCTGGCACGAAGAAATTCAGAGTTAAGTGTGTTTTGGACTACAAGATGGTGGATTCCAAGGCGTCATCAACCAAGTCCAAGAATTACAGGTGTAATCTCGCATGAAATACATCTGAAGGTATGTCTCTAAGTGAATCTTTCCAAGTTGCTGCTATTATAGAAAAACTACCACCTATGTGGAAAAATTTTAAAAATTATCTCAAGCATAAACGCAAAGAGACGAAACTTGAAGACTTAATCGTGAGATTAAGGATAGAAGAGGACAACCGTGCTTCTGAAAAGAAAACAGGAAGGACCTTTGTGGAGTATAAAGCCAACGTGGTGGAACAAGGTCTGAAGTCTAAAAAGAGAAAATTCTCGGGTAATGGGCCTCAACAAGGAACGAATAAAAAGTTCCAAGGCAAATGCTACATATGTGATAAGCCCGGACATAGGGCAAAAGATTGTCGAAAACGTAAAGACCAGAACAAGAAGTTTGCACAAGCCAATGAAACGGAAGTGGATAGTCTTCTTTAAGATGTTTCTGAAATGAACCTTTCAGCAGTTGTTTCAGAAATAAATATGGTTGCGAATCCAAGAGAATGGTAGGTGGATACTGGAGCAACTCGCCACGTGTGTTCCGACAGGAAGATGTTCTCCACATATCAAGAAATTGAAAATGGAGAACATCTATACATGGAAAATTCTTCTTCATCAAAGATAGCTGGACAAGGAAAGGTGATTTTGAAGATGACATCTGGCAAGGAACTCACCCTCAACAACGTGCTCCATGTGCCTGATATTAGGAAAAATTTAGTGTCAGGATCCCTTCTTAGTCAAAAGGGTTTTAAACTAGTCTTTGTTTCAGACAAATTTGTTTTAACTAAAAATGGGATGTATGTGGGGAAGGGTTATATGAGCAATGGGCTCTTCAAAATGAATGTAATGACTGTTGTACCTTCCAATATTAATAAAATTACATCTTCTGCTTATATGATTGAGTCATCTAATTTATGGCATGGTAGATTAGGACATGTTAATTATAATACTATACGTAGATTAATTAATATTGAATGTTTACCAAAATGTGAGATTAACTCTAATCATAAATGTGAAATTTGCGTTGAGGCAAAACTTAGGAAACATTCTTTTAAATCAATTGAAAGAAGTACAGAACCTCTTGAATTAATACATATTGATATTTGTGATTTAAAGTATATACAGACAAGAGGAGGTAAAAAATACTTTATCACTTTTATAGATGATTGTCCAAGATATTGTTATGTTTACTTATTGAGAAGTAAAGATGAGGCTTTGGAAATGTTTAAACATTACAAAAATGAGGTTGAGAATCAACTTGATAAAAAGATCAAGACAGTTAAAAGTGATAGAGGTGGGGAAAATGAATTTCCATTTGTTGAAATTTGTTCACAATATGGTATAATACACCAAACAACGGCACCTTATTCACCACAACAAAATGGTGTTGCAGAAAGAAAGAATAGAACTTTAAAAGAAATGATGAATGCATTGTTATTAAGTTCGGGCTACCTCGTAATTTGTGGGGAAACAATTTTTTCAAAGAAATTATATTCTCAACCGAATACCTCAAAAAAAGTCTAATGTTACACCCTATGAATTATGGAAAGGACGTAAGCCGTCTTATAAACACTTAAAAGTGTGGGGGTGTTTAGCAAAAGTAATGGTTCCTCCACCCAAAAAGGTGAAAATAGGACCCAAAACAATAGATTGTATATTCATTGGCTACGCTAATAATAGTAGTGCATATAGATTTTTGGTTAATAAATCAAAAATAGAGGAAATACATGAAAATATGATTATTGAGTCAAAAGATGCTGAATTATTTAAAACAGTATTTCCTAATAAAAAGGAACAAGAGCCAAGTTCTAATGAACAAGAAACAAGTTCAAATAAAAGAACTTATGATGTTGTTAATGACAGTAATCATGGTTTAGAAGATATTGATGAACCTAGACGTAGTAAACGTGCTAGAACATCAAAATCTTTTGGTCCGGATTTTATAACCTATTTGTTAGAAAATGAGCCTCAAACCTATAAAGAAGCAATATCGAGTCCTGAAGCTCCATATTGGAAAGAGGCTATAAATAGTGAAGTAGAATTTATTTTGCATAATCATACGTGGGAATTAGTAGATCTCCCACCAAGCTCTAAACCTCTTGGATATAAGTGGATATTCAAGAAAAAAAATGAAAGCAGATGAATCTATAGACAAATATAAAGCAAGACTTGTAATCAAAGGATACAGGCAAAATGAGGGTTTGGATTATTTTGATACTTATTCTCATGTGACAAGAATATCCTCAATTAGGATGTTAATAGCAATTGCAGCTATATATAATTTAGAAATACATCAAATGAATGTAAAAACAGCTTTCTTAAATGGAGATTTAGAAGAAAAAATCTACATGGAACAACCAGAAGGATTTATTGTTCTAGGACAAGAAAAGAAAGTTTGTCGGCTTGTAAAATCTCTTTATGGATTAAAACAAGCACCTAAACAATGGCATGAAAAATTTGATAATGCAATGTTATCAAATGGTTTCAAAATAAATGAGTGTGACAAATGTGTATATGTCAAGGACACTAAAAATGGGTATATTATTATTGGTCTTTATGTAGATGATATACTCATTATGGGTAATAATAATGATATCATTAAAACTACTAAAAGAATGTTAAATAATATGTTTGACATGAAAGACATGGGTGTTGCTGATGTAATATTAGGAATTAAGATTTCTAAAACATCGAATGGATTAGTGTTATCAAAATCACACTATATTGAGAAAATACTCAGGAAATTCAATCAATATGATTGTAATACTGTGGGAACACCGATAGATATAAATCTAAACTTGTCTAAAAATAAAGGAGAAAGCATATCACAACCAGAATATGCACAAATAATTGGAAGCCTTATGTACTTAATGAATTGTACACGTCCTGAAATAGCACAAGTTGTCAATAAATTGAGTAGATTTACAAGCAATCCAGGACAAGATCATTGAAAAGCGATTATAAGAGTTTTAAGGTATTTAAAATACACTCAAAGTTTTGGATTGCACTACTCAAGATATCCAGCAGTACTTGAAGGATACTGTGATGCAAATTGGATATCGGATACAAAAGACTCCAAATCCACAAGTGGTTTTGTGTTTACACTAGGAGGAGGAGTAATATCATGGAAATCTTCTAAACAAACATGCATTGCTAGATCAACGATGGAATCTGAGTTTATTGCATTGGATAAGGCTGGAGAAGAAGCTGAATGGCATCGTAACTTTTTAGAAGATATTCCTATGTGGCCTAAACCTGTGCCGCCTATTTGTATCCATTGTTGTAAGACCCCAACTTTTATGAATAAAGATGATTTTTCTATAATTATCATTTTTGAATATTATGGAATGAATTTGTTATAATGTTATAGTTGTGCGTAGTATTTATAAATTCTGCAAAGTATGCAAGTTGTTATATTATATTCATCGATTGGCCGGAGAATATTATTTTAGCAGGAATATTCGCATAACCGCAAGCAATCATTGGTGGATCCCATATCGTAATTATCATCGGATCGAGAAAATGACAAAATATATTTATGAAAATAACGCGGAAGTTTTACCATTAATACCGTTGAACTACTCAGTAGTAAAAGTAAAAGAATCTGGCGTGGTTGTATAAGAAGCACACGGTATTGATTATTGATGCTTACGTGAGAAGTCACTCAGTTATACTCAATTCATCGCATAAAGAATTGTTTGATCATATCTCTCATATTATTGATTCGATTATTGTCACAGTATCATCTGCATAATATGTTAGTTTATTAAATCAATAATTGAGACGAAAAAGTTATTCATATTATTAAATTTCAATATTTACAATGTCTAGAAGTTCTGTCAATGAAAGGTTTGGTCACCTAATCATGCGCTACTAATAGGAGAAATCCTTATTGGAAAGCCCCCTCTTTCTTGGGAACGGCCTGGTTGATAAATATTGTGAGTTATAATATTAATGATGAATGTTATTAAAATTGAAGTTATGCTCGGAGTTGAATTTGGAGACGCGGACGTGATATTTGAGTTCGAAACGATGAAATTAGTAAAAATAGACTATAAACACAAAATTTTCTGGATTTTACTATTTAGTCAAAAAGTCAACAGTTGAATTTTTCGGGAAAAGACAAACTTCGAAATTTCAAAATTTATATTTTTGATAAAAATAGTTTCATTGTGTTGGAATTATTTGTGTTAGTAAAAATCGACATTTATTTCGATAATAATTGATGTCTGGAGGTTATATTGACCAATCGGGTATTTAACCGGATAAATGAGCAATTGATTGCTATTATTTCACATGATTATAACTATTTGTTCATATGTGTATACTATTATTTTACATTCTTGTTACTATTAGGGGAGTTGGTGTAAGATTGATAATACTGTAATGACTAAGTTAAAATGGAGGTATATATGGAGGTACTATATCTTGTAATTCAGTATTTTCACATGTCTAGAACTATTGATTCACATGATTTACTATTGAATCACATTATTTACTATTAGGGGAGGGTGCAAGTTTGATAATACTTGCATGACTAAATTAAAAATAAAGAAAAAGTTAGAGGTATTGTACTGTAATTTTTCGAGCCCCAAAACGTGCAATTATTGAAACTATATTTTTCTATAAATAGAAGCTCATTCTTCCTTCATTTCTCACCAATTCACTAAAGCTATAGAGCAATTATTATAGAGAGAAATTGTAGAGAGAAAATCTGTAGAAGAAGAGAAGTCTGCTACCTCACTACTCCTATATCCAGTTTCTTTCAAAGGTAAAGGGTATTATTTCTTTCTTTCGTCTTCATGAAGAGAACTTCTGTTATTTCATTCTTTATTATTATGTTGGAATAACTTCGATTATGCGGGCACCGCATACATGGTGAAATTCTTCTATTATTCCATTCTTTATTATTCATTGAACATCCTGTTCAGGCTTTACACTTTCTGTGGGACTGGTTAAAATCTTTATTATTCTCATTGGAACATCCTCGCTCATGCTTTATGCCGGACTGGTTCCGTCTTTATTATTCTATTGGAACATCCTGCATCAGGCTTTTACGCCGGACTGGTTCCGCCTTTTATTATTCTGTTGGAATAACCTACTCACATGCTTTTTACGACTGACCGTTCCGTCTTTTTATTATTCTCGTTGGAATATCCCATGCATGCGCTTTTCGCGGACCGGTTCTCGCTTTTTATTATTACGTTGGAATAACTCCGTCTGCATGCTTCACCGCATGCTTGGTGATTTATTTTGTTATTCCATTCCTTATTATACTCAGTTGGTTAAAGTTTTGACTTTTATATTCCATGAAATTAGTAGAATATCCTTGATATTTGCGCTTCATCCAGTATCTTTTCATGGAAATATTCTTCTGAGCATTCTTGAATTTTACTCTACAAAGAAGTATCATGTTGACAATTTGGACGTTATTAGTTTTTGGATAAATTAATTCGTGAACTTGTTTTATTGAATTCTTATATCACTGTCATCATTCTCATGTTTATATTTTTTTAAAATTCATCTGTGGTCTGTAGTGCATAGATGGACTTGGTATGATTATGACTGTGGATTATTCTATTATAATCATGACCGTAATGTTATAAATGATGTGATAAAAGTCCTCATTGGCCTGGTAGTAGTGCATTGATGGACGAGTTGTTGGTATGATCATGACCATTGATGAATACACGAATGTTCTTGGCCCGTAAAGTGCATGGATAATTGTGGTCGTGATACTAAAGAATATCCTGGCCAGAAGTAAGCGAGGGGTGATTCGATGATGTGGATTATTTATTGTCGAGTCCCAATGATAAAAGTGATGAAAACCTTTTAAATCATAAAAGATAGTAGATTTTATTCTCTACTGACTCTTTTAATGGATTGCTTGTTCCACTGCAGATAAACTTGATGTCTATTGTATTTTATCAGTTTAACATTGTTGAAGACTAATGATAATTTATTCTGCATTATCTTAGTCATAATATTTCTTACTGGGCTAGTTAAGCTCACCCTTTTGCTTTCATTGTTCTCTTCAGGAAATGAGAACGTAGCGGGGACTAGTCGGGGAACGGAGTGACGGTCCAGAGGATAGCATTAGTAGTCCTCACTATTCTGTTAAATAGTGTGACAATAAATGTAATGAGGACTATTTCTGGGAGTGGATATTGTCTAGAAGATAATATTTGTATTAAAACTCACAGATCTTTTGTTGTATATTAAAGATTGTATTTGTATTCTGTACCATGTATTTGGCGATTCAGGATAGGTGATGTATACCTATTTTGGGGGCGTCACAATTGTGATAGTCAATCGGCAATTGGAAGGGCACAGAGTCACATGTATAATGGTAAGCCTAGACATATTCGTCGTAGACACAATACCATAAAACAATTGCTCTCTAACGGCATTATGTCTATTGAGTACATAAAGTCAAAAGAAAATATAGCGGATCCGTTGACTAAAGGTTTGACTAGAGAGCAAGTAAAAATAATTTCGAGGGGAATGGGTTTAAAGCCTATAAACAAGGATCGTCATGATGGAAACCCAACCTAGTTGACTGGAGATCCCAAGATCTAGATTCAAAGGGACAACTAAATTGTGAATAATTCAACCAAATCACTATAAAGAAATTAATTTCTTCTGCTCATTCCTATGATACGAGATAGTGATACCTACAGCGGTTACAGGATAAGCTTTGCTTTTAATGATTCTTAAATCTTGATAAAGATGTGGAGTATGGCAAGAAACTCTTATTAAGAATCACCTATGTGAGTGTGAACTGGGCCAATTCTATGAGAAGAATAAGGTTATACTTCTCTAAAGCACTCATAAATTCGGGATTGTTCGGGGCCAAAATGAACAAAATCATGAGAACCAAATAATATCTAGAAAGATTCTGTGTGAATTACTATTGTCTCGATTTACACAAACGATTGGACAGTTCAAGACATCACGTTCACTGGATAACCAGTAAACCCGATAGTTTTCACAAGGGAAGGTTCAAAGCCAAAAGCTACCTCTCTCGATACAGATGATTTCTAATTCTGTCTCTCTCAGAGTCTGCATAACATTTGCTTAAGGCTGGCAGTCAATATCATTCATGTGGGGGATTGTTGGAATTTGAGCCTAAATTAATGTGGGTATTATTAATTTATTTTAATGATTCCATACATTAATGTGTTCTACTCCATGAGTAGATTAAATTAAGTATTTGGAAGCTCAAATTCATAGAGTAATGAATGAGATATTAACTCCCAAAGGTCACACTTGAAAGATAATAAATACATGTGAAAAAAAACTAAGTCCCACATAGGTTAGAAATTAAATAACTTATATGTTTATATACTGAGAAAGTCTTTCTTGGGTTTGGGCCCCAGAGAGGCACCCCACTTTTTGTGGAAGGAGAGGACCTAGTTAAAGCAAGGTTCGAACCCACATCGTATGTGCATGCATGTCTACCGTCCGTGGCTTTGGCACGGCTCTGGTGGTCGTGGGTCCTAAACTACGTCGTTTTTGTCGCGCCTTTTCTTTTAAGGCTAAAACTACGTAGTTTTGGTTCTGCTAACACTTAAACTACGTCGTTTTAATAAGTTTTGACCAACAGATACAAAAAATACCTTTTCAAAAGGCACCCCATGCCTTTTTAGGGGTGATGTGCCCATCCAAAGGGTCACCAACCCTCCTATAAATAGATAGGAGGGGGCAACCTTCATTTTCATCGAATTTTCTCAAGCATTCTAGTCTTCTAAAGCATTCTAGCATATAGTTTCTTCATCAGTTTCCTTAGTGTTTTTGAGAGAGAGTTAGAGCATTTCTTTTTGGTTCGTTGTGTATACCTTTTGTAGTCTGCTTTAAGATAATCTGAAGTCATCAGATCCCTGGAGACAAGTCTTTATCAACTCCGAAAGCACCATATCGACAAGCATAATTATCTTAAGGACATATAAGACCAATCTTAGCCTCGACAGATTACTTTCTACAAGATAAATTATATAAATATATATATATATATATATATATAATTTCCTTTAAGTTTTTACTAACACTGACATGAGACATAATCTGGTCGAACTTTTTAGCTGTCAAAAAAAATAAGGTGGATGAGACTTTGAATGGAGTAATTCTGGGGCGACCGGATATGGCGACCGGATTTGGCGATCGTTTGATTTTTTATTTTATTTTTTTAATGTCTCCCAAATAATTTATAAAATTTATTAGAGCTTGAATTTTTACAGAATAAAGTGTTTTGGATGTCATTTGAATATATGTAAAAAATATGCCTGTATTTTTTACATGTATCTAAATGACATCCAAAATATTTTATTCTATAAAAATTCAAGTTTCAATAAATTTTATAAATTATTTGAGAGACATTAAAAAACTAATAATAATAAAAAAATCAAACTGTGGCCAAACACTGTCCCCATATCCGGTCTCCCTAGACTTTTTCATTTGAATGGGAACAAAATTATCAATCAATTTGGAACTTTAAATAAGAATCAACATTCAATGAGTAGAGTAAGATGTCATAATTCGTTTTGAACGAACTAATCATTAGCGAAATCTAGTCTAATTTGAACTGGGATAAGATACGATTCGCCTAAAAAGTTTATTTTAATTCTAAAATCATAGTAGTAGTAGTACTACTTATGATTAACTTTTTGTCTTTTTCTGTGCCTCCCACCATAGTAAAACAAAGATTAGGTACACTGCATCCCACCCCCGGCCCTTGGTTAGGTTAGT
This sequence comes from Panax quinquefolius, assembly GCA_020205615.1. Taxonomy (NCBI): domain Eukaryota; kingdom Viridiplantae; phylum Streptophyta; class Magnoliopsida; order Apiales; family Araliaceae; genus Panax; species Panax quinquefolius. The sequence continues at coordinate 113,317,146 of CM035168.1, forward strand.
GGGACCCAAAAGCTGGAGGCAATCTCTATGTATAAATTATACTCCCTCCGTCTAAATTATTTACTAACGTTTTAAAGGCAGGCAAAAGAATTAACATAATAATTCATAATTAGAAAACATTGAATATAGTATTTAATTATCTATAATATTTTTAAATTTTTTATTGAGATAAGGAGAGTTTTGTTGGGATAAAGAGAGAGTTTAATGAGGGGTAATTTTAGAAAAATTATCATTAATTCTCCTAAATTTGAACAAATAAAAAACTCTAAAACGTCAAATAATTAGGGACGAAGGGAGTACTATTATTATAAAATTTTAATAATTACATAATTTATTTAAGCTAGTAAACCTTTTTAGGAAAAATATTTATTTTATTAATAATAATATAAAAACAACATAATATATTACTAAAAAAATGAAGTAAAGAGACGACCTATAATTGCGTGAGTTATCATACAATAATTGAATACATTTTTTTTTCTTATATTATGTATAAAAAGGTATTCTGGAATATATTAATGGGTTAAATACAATTTTATCACTCAAAGTATTATCCTTTTTACACAAGTGACTCTAATCTAAAAAAAACTTGTAATAGCAGTCTTAAAGTATTAGGTAAGCAAAACTGACCCGCGGGCATAAAAATGATCATGTATGACGGGGGAAGGATAATATACTACTAAATACAATCTCACTAATAAAATCATTTACTGAATAACTATTTGAAAACTTAGTTGTTTAAAAAGCTAGGGCTTTGTGAGAGAGAAGAATGATTCATCAAATTGGAGAAAAATTGGAGTTCGAAATCGAGTTGCAATGATACGAGTGGTGAGAATTCCAAATTTGAAAGAGTTTGGAACTCCTTTTCATGGAGATAAAAGTAATATTTTTAACATTTACTTTCACCCATTCAATCCAGGTAATTTGTACCCTCATCTTCTCAATCAGGTCCATTAGTCAAATGGTTTGATGTGTCACGTGTGTGGTTAGGCCCGGTAATTGTATTGTATAGGACTTGATTTAATGATTTTTGAATTGTAATTTGTATACGGAAAGAGTCAGATACTCCATATAACTTGTTATATGAAAATGATATTTTTCATATATATTTTTGATATTTTTATATAATCTTTTTTCATGTGAATATACAGTGGGTCTGATATAAAATATAAAATTGTATAAATATAATGTTAAAAAATTGAAGGTACAGTATTATAACTCGGGAGGTGGTGCCGGGGGTGGTGGATTGAATATGGAGGAAAACACAAATAATGACGGGGCTTATTTGAAGAAGACTCCCCCGAATTATATAGAACAAACAAATCAATAAATTTGAAAAGACCAAGAGTGAAAATAATAGAATTGTACGATTTATCTACCATCAATTCATCACTAATGCAGTGCATATTTATGTAGACTGATCTAGACCTTGCAATATAGTTGATTAACTGTTGGGTCAAACCATATTAACTGGAACCAAATGGGTCGATTAACCATTTTTATTTATTCATGTTGGTTAAAGTTTGGACCCATATTTTTTAAAACAAAAACAAATATAGTTAGTTAACCGGTTAACCATATTTTGACTCATATTTTATTTCAAATCTAAATCAAAAGTTCTTTCCACCCATATTTACATATTCAAGAAGTTCAACCACCCAGACACCCACGCACCCCACCCCTACCCTACCCTACCCTACCCACCTACCCCCACCCCTACCTATCTACCCCACCCCACCCCACCCCACCCCACTCCACCCCACCTCACCTCACCTCACCTCACCTAACCTACCCCACCCCATCGCATCCCACCCTATCCCACCCCCACCTACCCACCCACTCACCCCACCCCCACCATAAAAATAATGTGTACACCACCCCATATTATTTTTTTGGGAGGGAGTGTTGGGTGTTGGGTGTTGGGTGTTGGGTGTTGGGTGGTGGGTGGGTAGGGTATACATAATCGCTTAATATTATTTTTTTGGAAGAGAGTGTAGGGTGGGTGGGTAGGTGGGGTGAGGTAGGTAGGGTGGGTGGGTGAGGTTAGAGGGTGGATGATGTATACATAATCGTTTAATATTAATTTTTTTTAGGAGAGAGTGGTGGGGAGTGAGTGGGAGTGGGGTGGGGGTAAGAGGTGAGGTGAATTTGAGGTGGGGTGGGGGGTGAGCAGTGTATCATAATCACATAATATTATTATTTTTGGTTGGGGTTGGGGGTTGGGGTTGGGGTTGGGGTTGGGGTTGGGGGTGGGGGTGGGGGAGGGGGGTGCGGGGGGAGTGGGTGGGTAAGGGATATATACATAATCACATAATATTAGTGTCAAATCAGACATTCATGAAATCCATAACCCATAACAATATTAAAATGGTTAATATGGTTAATATGGTTTTTAACCATAACCATATGTTTCCAACCCACATTATCCATATTAAAAATGGTTAATATGGTTTTAGTTCTTAAATGGAACCATAACCATATTTTGAAAATCAAAACCAACCAATAACCATATTTTGCTAGGCCTAGACTGACCTAATAAACATGTTGGACCATCTTCTTATTTAAAAGGTTTTGGTTGAGATTTTACCATACTTATTAACTCATCTACACTCTTGAATTTATCCAATGTGAGATTCATATGAAATATCCAAACAATCTCCACATTTCACTTGAATACGCAACACAAGTATCATACTAGAGTATTCACTATTAAGCACACCTTTTTTGAATCCTTCAAGAACTCTATTCGACTCTAATATTACTCCACCACGCCAGAGACAAACGTGTCTGAGAAACTTTTCCAGAGTCATCCTGAGCCCGTTCCACCCAATTCAAATCATACTTCACTTTTGAGTCCTTCAAGAGCTTTGCTTGACTCTAATATTACTCCACCACGCTCGAGTTAAACGTGTCTCAGCAACTTTCCCAAAATCATCCTGAGCCTGCTCCACCTTAGTCAAATCATCTCGTGATCCACCTGATTCAACTCTATTTACTCCACCTACGAGGCCTGTGAATTTACCCTCGCACTCCCTTCACACCCTGGAGTTTATAGTTGGACTCTATTTGCTCCACTCACGAAGCCTACGAATTGTACCATTTCACCCTGGAGTTGATACTTGGCTCATCAAACTATGAGATCTGATACCATTTTGTAGCGAAATCGTATGATCCATCCCACCATCAAGTCATCATCAATGCAGCGCAAACCTGTGTAGACTGACAATATTGTTTACGCGCACGCAACGCGTGGACTCCCCAGTTCTTCCCCAACATAACTAAGTGTGAAAATATGTTATATATATATATATATATATATATATTCATTCACTCCCAAAATGAAAATTTTATTTCCTTTTTCAATCATTCTTGACATTTTTTTGAAAATATTTAGACAATGTGTCCAGATCTTTCTTGTAATACGTATTAAATAGACAAAAAACAGTGAATTATAGTTTAAATTTATTGCATCTATTGCTATCAGATTTAGTTAAGAAATTAACTTAAAAATCAATACCTTACTTTAAGTCAAGCAGCAGTTAATTCTGGAAATTGAACTTATGTGTAGAATAAATATAGTATTTAATTTATAACTAGATAAAATGTTGACTTTTAATTTTTAAATAGTAGCTTAAATGTACGTCATGTTGACTTTATAATCGATAAAGGGAAACTTCACATTAACAACATAATCAACATGGATGTGATAAATAAAAAATATCTATTGGTTCAAATAGAATATAAAATAACTGGATTTAAATCCAAATCTAAGTTTTAAAATGCAATAATAGAGAATGAGTTTTTGGTTGATATATAAGATTGGTGAAAGTAGTAGTATTGGTCCACCAATACTTTTTGTATATTAAATAGAAGGTGATAATAACTTTAAATTGTATTATTCCTGTACCCAAGGAAACTAAACTATATTAAAGCTTATGCTTGGATGGCTGGATTAATTTTATTTTATTTGATAAAATATATTCTCTCCGACTTAAGTTAAATGTTTAGTTTTTGACTTTTTAAGTTAAACTAATTATTTTTAAAATTAATAATTAAAAATATATATAAATATTTTTTTTAGAATTATAAAAGTTGGAGTTAGTAGTAAAGTGTATACATTTTCTTTTGGTTATAATTTATTCTCCTATATTTTTTAAAAAATAATTGTATAATTAGTTTTAAAATGGTCAATTTTACTTTAAGAAATCAAAATTAATTAAAATTCTAATTAGTATTTTTATTAATATCGATTTTAAATAATAATTTGTGTTTAGTAAAGTAAAACACTTAAACCGGCAAAAGTTATTTATCAATTATTTTAAATATAAATTTGAAAAAATATTAAGAAGTAAAAGAAAAATAATGGATAACATTATTAAAATAGATATAGAATAGCTTTATTTTGTATTTTAAAGTTTTATATAGTTTTTTTCTAATTTAGAAATTTTAAGATAAGAAAAGAATTAATGCCTTTGAAAAGGAAAATAATATACATTACGATTATGTGGATAAGTATTTTAACGGCAATTTTTTGAAAAATGTGTAGTAAATAGGGCTGTTCTATAATTTATACCAATTTTATTTATTATTAATAAGCTTCACAATTATAATTTGACTGAAAATATTACTTCCTCCGTTTCAAATTAATTGTTCAGTTTTGACTCTTTAAAGTCAAATTGACCATTTTTAAAACTAATCTTTTTACTATTTTTGCTAAAATATAGGTGAAGAAAATATATACAATTTATTACTAACCCCAATTTTTATAATTTTAGAAATATATTTATATATGCTTAATTATTAATTCTAAAAATAGTCAATTTGACTTAAAAAAACCAAAATTGAGCAGTTAATTTGGGACGGAGGAAGTATTATTTTATGTACAAAAGGACTAAAAATGGCAAAACTAAAATGACGTAAGGACTGACTTGGATTTGAACGGAAGTGGTTAGCATGAAGTTTATTTTTGGATAAGTTGGTCAATTGACCAATAAAATACTGACACGCAGACGAGACTCTATATGTATCAATATTCTATTAGTCAATTGACCAACTTATTCAAAAATGAACTTCATGCTAATCCGACCCGATTTGAACGAATCCAACGTCACGCTTCTCTACTCTTTTTAGTACTAATGCAGTACAGTAATGTTTTCTTTCCATATAAGGAAAGAAGCTCAAAAATATAGGCAAGAGGAAAGTAGAGTAGATCTTATAAGTACAATAAATTGCCGAACCCAGTAGTCAAAGTCAACTCAAAGCTTCAAAGTTGAGGGCTTTCCTCGGTGCTTCCACAATTGTAGCTTCTGGGTATTTCTCAATTTTTGTCAGTTTGTTTTGCTTCATAATTTCGAGTTTCTAAAAAAGTAATCGGGTTCCTATATTAGGTTATAACTGCATAAACAGTAATGATCTTTTGCTTTTAAAAGGTTTGTTTTGTGCTTTTGATTTGTATTGGAGCTGGTTGTGCTGTAAAATGGTATGGAATTTGTGGAATTAAAAGCACTTTTGATTCTAAATTTGTTGGTGAGGCTTTTCTGTGTAGTGGGTCTTGTCAACAGGGTTGAGGGATCCTTTTCCATAATTATTGTGATGGTCATCCATGGGTAGTAAAAAAGTGAAGGTTTGCGCAGGAGACTATACAAGCGTTACTGCCGGGATGCCGAGCTTCATTTCTCCGATACCCATCCCCTCTTCCAAGTAATTTCTTATCTCCGAAAGCCCAATTTTTGTTTTGTTTATTTTTTAAAATATTTTGCTGTTACTTGAGCTCCTCTCTCAATTGTATTTGGGCAGTAATACTAATTTTTTTTAATAGCTTTATTATGATTTTCCTATGTTATTTATTATGAGCAATTATCTGTTAGTCAAGCCCTAATTTTATATAATTGGTCAGCAGTTCAATTATAAGAAATGATTGTGTGTTCTATGGTGAAATTGATCTTTAGACGTGATCTACAGCTTGTTGCTTTTGCTTATAAGATTTATTATGCCGAACAAAAACTAGTTGATGTAAAATATACTGTTTGCAAGGAAAAGGAATTGATGTTGAGCAAGTTTTCATTAGGTGGAAAATATATTCTTAGTGAAAGTTTAGTAGGAAATATTTGTGCTGCTTATTTTATTGTGTGATGAAGCGCTGAAGGCACAACAACCATGTATTTCGCACTCTCCATTAAATAGTTGTAGGTCAGGTGTACTGTAAGCAAGTAAGTTGGAGCTAATTTGTTGTCGTCTACTATGTCTATTTCTTAGAAACCTGGTGGCATTGGTTGTAGAACCGCAGTATGTGAATCTGCACATTGAGCATTTGTCAGTTCAAGTATTAATTAATTGAAGTGATTGTGTTGTGCAAGTCTGGGTATGTTTGTGTATTCTTGATAAATGCATTATTTTGTTTGTTTTTTCATATTTTTTCTGGGTACGTGCATCTGCTACTATTGCTCTCTTCTTTGAGTCTATTTCCAGTACTACTGTGCCTTAGATTGAGGATAGCTTTTTTCTCATGTTTGAAATTATGATCAGAATTTTGTTTGCCCTGAATCCTGATTGATGTCCTGTAGATTCAGGATATGAAAAAGAGATTTGGTGAAGAAGGTCATCCAATAATATCAGAGTTTCATAATGGTTGAACTAGAAATTTAATGTCATGTTCAGATATCCTAAAAAAGTTGGAAGACAAATTATATCTAGTAGCTGTTTAGGGATCCACACATTTCAGAGATGGCAGCCATTATTTTTGTTTGGAATTCGTAGAGTAGCGCATAACAATGGAGTACTTATTTAATAACCGTGTTTCAATTGTTAGGTAATAAAGAGTTGGTAAAAAATTTGATTTGCTGAATAATGTTTTCTGGTTTTTGTAAGCTAGGGTTCTGATTATCTTGTTAGTTTCAGTGGGACAGAGCGTAACAATTCCCCTTCTACTCGAACTTCTGATCTTGAGGCAGCTGAGCAATCTCTTGGATTTCGCACAGATGCTGGTAATGCTTATAGAAGTATGTAGCCATAATTTTATTCTGTCTGGCACAAACTTTTATATTGGCATAATACATACAAGCTTTGTTAGATTTTGTTCATTTATTCTCTTGAATTCTTTTTTTTTGTAGTATACATTATCAGTCTTGCCTTCTGAATTTGTCCCAAGAATATCTATATTGTATAATTATGGGGAGTGTACTTAATAATATATTTATTGGGTAAGATACAGTCATGGCTTTATCTAAACTGTCATTAATCCTTTAGCCTACTGGGACTTATACTCTCTTCTGCAAAAGTAATTCAAGCAATGTGAAGCTTATTATATTCACCTTTCAGATATCTTTGGGCATACTGCTCACCATAACCATGCCAACTTCCTTGAACTGCATTACTTATTGCATTATTTTGTTGAACTTCATCGTAAAGCATGCAAATATGCTTTGCAGCATTAGCCTCGATACTAGGACAAGCCTTAATTGGTAAAGGAGGCAAAACAATTGGTTTCCTCGGAAGTAGGGTCTCCCTTTTCAAAAAGTGTTATTACCTTTACTTCGATTTACTGATCTTAACAGAATTCAGTTATGGTCACCAACTACACAGCAAAGTAGGTCACTCAAATTTTGAGTCTAAAACCTTCAGTTGACTGTCGGTTTTGAAAAGGAAGACGGAGAAAATATCAGCCTTGTATGACTATGCTACCTGCTACTTGTGTAACTAGTAGAATTTCTCAAATAGACTTTAGCAAAACAGGATCGAAGTTTTAACAAGGAATGAAGTGATCTATATTTAATAAGTATTTCATGCGAATAATAATAGAGTAACGTCCCAGTTGCGAAGAGTATATAGCAATCCTAGGACAAAGCTTATGTTGAGGTATTTCTACACTTCTGGTACATAACTGCTCTATGTACTTCCATATCTGTTGTCCAGTCAAGTCAATTCACAATGTTTTTTTTTTTCTGATTTACAATGATCCTTTCCTTTGTGCTTGTGTTTTGAGATGGTGCTGTTTTATTTTGTTTCATAAAGCAAAAAGAGTAAGGTTATTTATTTAATATTACTATCTCTTTTCTCCCACATCTTATACATATTTTTTGTTGATTTTAATTGTGTTTTATATCCAGGGTTCGATCCAACAAATATAACTAGCTCTGCAGTGGGCCCTGAGTTCCAGTTTGGGACATTTTATAAGGTATAATTGTGTTCGTCATTTTAAATTATTAATTCCAACTTAATATTCACATTCGACATTGTTGTTCACGTTGGTCACAGTGTATTGCTTGCTCTAATTCAAATATCTCTGCTGCTTTTTGGGGGTCTCAGGTGTCACAGTTGCAAAAGGGACCCCAAACAAATATAGTTTCTATATCTGATTCTCATCATGAGAACTGGGGGGAATCAAACATGGCAGACAGAAGTCCACGGACTGACACCTCCACAGATGTGGAGACGGATGATAAAAATCAAAGGGTGATTATCATACATAAATCTCTCCTATGAGCTCATTTCGACCATCTATGCTTCTTTGCCTTGCTTTGTTTTTGCTTTTAGTGTCAGCTATATATTTCTTATTTATTACACATCACCTTTAAGGTTAAACTAATTTTGTTTTGGTTTGGAAGAGAGGCTGCTCGGTGTATGTTGCAATTGTGAACTGAATATTTGTGCTTTCATGTGCAGTTTGAAATGGATCAATCCACTGCAATTGTCGCTTTCGATTCCAGTGATAGATCAAAAGAAAGACATTTGGACCAGAAGGTTACATGATTTTACTTCAGTTACATTTTAATTTAACTTTTAGGTTTCTTGCTAATTTGTTCTTAATTAAAACTATTAGACGCTACGAAGGCTTGCTCAGAATCGTGAAGCTGCCAGAAAAAGTCGGTTGAGAAAAAAAGTATGTTCTTTGCATTTGAATTTGGTTGTTCTTGCTTGTATCATGGTTTCTGTTATGATGCGTTATCTGGATGATAAGAACTCTATCATTCTGCTGTGGTGGTTATATTTTGATAATGATATAAAGTATTTATGTTTGAAGCCGATAGTAGAACCGAGGAAGCATGCCCATAAAACTTCCAATTCTACTTAACAAGTCCTTTTCTGTCTTACTCTGCAGGCTTATGTACAACAGCTAGAGAGTAGTCGGCTGAAGTTGACCCAACTTGAGCAAGAGGTCCAGCAATCCCGCCAACAGGTTTGATTCAGTCACCCATGTGGTATATTGATGTATCATATGTTCATTACATGTGTCTGTGAGCTTATATGTTTAGACTTTGGTCTGAAAGGTTAATGCCATATGGGTTCAATATATTGATTATGAATTTGTAATTATATTGTAGGGCGGATTGACCTCAGCTGCAGGAGATCAATCCCATGCAACAGGTGGGGTGGGAATGTTATGCATTCTTCCTTAATCCTTACGTCACTCGTTCCTTCGTGTTTGATTTGTGCTCTAGGATATGTTGTACCTTTCATTGAAGTGCTAAGGATTTGGTATTAAATTTTTGTTCTTTGTGAAATAACTGTTGGAGGAAAATTCTCAGTACCTATGTTGATATGTTCTATACACTTCAGCTTAATTCTAATATTTTTTGTGTGTTTATTCTCCTTTTATTACTTCTATTTGATTTATCTTTGTGATTCTATAATTGCATGTCAAGTAAATAGTTTCTATAGTTTAAGTTTTTGAATGCATTCTTTTGCAGGGGCCTTGGCATTTGATGTGGAATACGCACAATGGATGGAAGAGCAAAACAGGCAAGTAAATGAGCTAAGGACTGCAATCAATTCACATGCAAGTGACACTGAGCTTCGCACCGTTGTGAGCAATGTCGCAGCACATTTTGATGAAGTTTTCAGGCTGAAAGGCGCTGCAGCAAAGGCCGACGTCTTCCATATCTTGTCGGGAATGTGGAAAACGCCTGCAGAGCGGTGTTTTATGTGGATCGGTGGCTTTCGCTCATCTGAACTTCTCAAGGTGAGAATCTTCTCTCAGTGTTGAGACAATTTCTAATACTTTTAAAAGGTTAGTGTCCACAGAAATGCAGATAGAATGAAAATCTTAATATATGGTGTTTTTCATTTGATGTATGGTGCATTTGTCCAGTTATCCCCCTAGTCCATTAATATGGCGTGATGATGTGCTCAACCCGCTGAAAGTATAGTGGATTAGAAACTCTGTTCCGAATACCATATTAGTTATTTCATTGTTATTTACATTGATATTGTAACTCATTCTGCGGTATAAATGAAATTGATGTGGATGCAGCTTCTTGTGAATCAGTTGGAGCCTCTGACTGAACAACAGTTGGCAGGCATTTCCAACTTGCAGCAATCATCACAGCAGGCAGAAGATGCTTTCTCACAGGGGATGGAGGCATTGCAGCAATCGCTGTCTGAGACGTTAGCCAGTGGCACTCCTGGCACATCAGGTTCATCTGGAAATGTGGCAAATTACATGGGCCAAATGACAATGGCCATGGGAAAGTTGGGGACTCTCGAAGGTTTCCTCCACCAGGTAGGTGTTTTCCTATAATTGAGTCGATTGTTCTTGTTTGTTTCCTATTATCATACTTTTCTTGTCAAAAGACATCATCGAGCGTATAAACAGATAGACAAGTATCCTCTTGAAAGAAGTTAGACAAGTTTGATGGCTATTCTTTAATGTTAAAAGAGGACTTTGTTTGGCACATGGTAAAAAGGCGATTCTAGAATTGGGATTCTGGGGAAATTATTTAGTATCAGGTCATTGATAATTTCTATGCACGTGCCATTGTGCACCTACCTGGGGTTTATAGCAAATCTCCTCCTAAAACAAGTTAACGATCATTTTTTGTGTGTTCCAGTTTATGACGGATTAACCTTATTCCTAGTAAGCATTCACACGACTCTGACTACATTGTTATTTGTTTAACTTAAGTTGCACTGAGCCGCCAACCTAATATTTTCCCCAAATGATGTGACGTAGCTAGATTGAGCAGACTCAGATTTTGTCACTGAATATTTATATTTTTTTGGTAATTACCAGGCTGATAATTTACGACAACAAACACTGCAACAAATGCACCGTGTATTGACTACCAGACAATCAGCTCGTGCCCTGCTTGCAATAAATGACTACTTTTCACGGCTTAGAGCCCTCAGTTCGCTCTGGCTTGCCCGGCCACGTGAATAACAATTGAAAGGACCTCACCTCGTGATGGCAGCTTGAAGATTGGCTCCCATAAGCGGAAGTAGAAGCTTTAGAGATGTGGAACAATATCTATCCCCTCTTCTTGGGTGCTTGTACTGAATGTGATAATACTGTCTCTAGATATGTCAAAAATACACGTGTCCTGTAATTAGCCACAATGGTATTGGTAGCCCTTTTCACTTTCTACAGATATGTCAAAAATACATTTGTCCTGTAATTGTGTAGATTTAAACAGTTGGTGATATGAATAGAATTATGTTGGCCTGTAATATGATTGTGAACACAACAAAGATGAAATTCCAAGCTCTCTATTTACAAAATTTGCTAATATTAAGGGTATATGTTTGTTCACTTTTTTATGCCCAAGATAATAAATGTCAGTTGTTTTTTTTCCAATACAAATTTACTTTTACCGACCAAAAAAAAATTGCTAGATTAGTAGTGTAGTATGATGATAAAATTATGTTAGTGAATTTAAAAATATTGTGCCATTTTATATTATTAACATCAAAAAGTAAAAATAAATTGACAAATGGAACTCTTTTTATGGAGGACGGAGGGAGGAAGCAACTCAAATCAAGAGACCTTTGCATAGCAACTCAATTTCTCATTTTAAATTTTATTAAATTTATGTGGACTGGGATTTTGGACACGAAGATTGGACTGAAAGAATAAAATAATTTTGTTTCAGCGAACAAATGAATTATACTGTCCAATTATTTGCAGAACAAAATTATTTTATTCTTCCGTTACAATTTTTCCTGTACAAAATCTTTATCCGCGTAAAAACACTCATTTTAAATTTACCGACCATCTTGCGGTTCTCTAGTTCACTAACACACACTTGTGTGCAATTCAAAAATCTTAGAAAACAATAAGAAATCATCTACTTTCTTCGTTTTAAAATCAAAATATAATTTCTTAAAAAAATGGCTTTTAATTTTTCAATAAATTTTTGATATTTGTTGAAAATATTATATTGGTGACATTATAATATTTAGTATACCTATAAATATAAATAATGATATATTATAGTATTTTTTATAATTTCAAAATGAAAATATATTTGTAATATTAAAATAAATTAAAAATATATATTATAATATTTTTTAATGAAAGAAGTATTTTATAGTGGAGGAGTAAGTCCTGATTTACAAGTCAAAATCAGAAAATGTACCAGTTACTACTTAAAAATAAAAAAAAATAATAGTAGAGGCCAGAGGGTAATTTCAAAGGACGAGAGTACTAGGTCTACCGACTATACTGAAAGAAGGAAGAAGGAAGAAGGAAGAAGGAAGAAGTGTTTTCTCCTCCGCCTGGTAAGTGGTAACTCTAACCCTCCCTTCGTCTTTTTACATATATATTTTCTGATACACATGCACATAGATAGATAGGTATATAATCAAGCTTTAATTTTTCTATGCCCAATTCAAGGTCCATAGGGTTTTTGTATTTTTTCCCTCCTTTTTTCACCACTCTACATTTCCTAGTGTGCCATTCAAAGAGAGTATTTCTGGAAATTGCAAAGGTAATATGTTAAATACAGTATGCAATTGGTTTTCTGCATATATGCATTATATTCCCTTTTTCGTTTTAATTCTCATTGAACATGGTGAGCACTTGTATATATGTATTTTGTAGTATGTGATTGATTTACAACAGAGAGTTTGTTTTTGCAGACATTGAAGCTTAAACATATAGAGACATGCCTCATAGAACTCGGCCGATGGCTGCACTCTTGTTGTTTACTGGTCTCAATGTGCTTCTTGTTTCCTCGATCACTCCAGTTTATGATTTTGTCTGCTTCAATCCATATTGGGAGAGAAGGGTATGGATTTCATCTCTTAATTTCTCCAATATTATTAATTGCTTCCATATGAGCTTCTATTAAGTTGCAATGTGCTAGAGCAATATACCATGTACGCCTTAACTTTTCTTGCTTAAGCCTGACCTTTCCAACCCTCTAGGCTTGGCTTATTTATGCAACTACCTTCTATATTGTGGATTGAGCATAGTTCGAGTTATTTGAAGGAACGCGAATGGGGTTCTTAATGAGCTAGGCCTAAGCCAAACAGTTATATCATTTATAGGCTTATAGCCTTGTTACAGTTTTTGTGACAAAGTTCTATAATGAGATTATTTTAAAATTTAGAGTGAAATGCATTTATCTGGTTAACCTAGAATATTGAGGCGTTTCTTAGACTTCACATTTCAATGAACTGCTATACGTTTATGAAACATGAAAGCAGATGTAACAATTATCGAAGATGCAAATGCATTAAGAAAGCAGGATATAGGATGTTGCTAGACATGACAAATTATATATATATACACACACACACACACACACACACACACACACACACACAAAATCAGGTTTCAGATATTTGCTGAAAAATCTCCTTTCTTGTAGTATCATATGTTTTGGTCAGAGAAGTAAACATTATGTTGCCCAGAGAACCGAGAAAAATATAAAATATTCCCAATGCAAATCATTTCTTTCTTAATAAACTGATTGAGTATACTAAACCTTCGTTGTATTCTGTTTACAACTACCCTCTAGTTTTAGCAAGAAAGGCCTCATCGTGATGCCCTAACCAGTATTTTAAAAGGCGATAGGCTTGCGTGAGGCATTCCAACTCCCTTGAGGCTGGGCACAAGTCCCAAAGTGGTAAATAAGTCGAGCACGAAGGCCAACCTTGCAAGCCTCTCTCCCAAATAATTGCGTTTTTGCTGCGTTTCGAGGAACTTACCCCATGAAAAACATTGGTCTGAACTAGTTGAGCATGTAATGAGAGGTTTTTGATTCTTACTACTTTTGTTTAAACAAAAGTGAAGATAGCTGTGAGGAAAGGCTGCATGCATGTTCAAAATTTAATACTTATTTTCAGCTAAGTTAATTTATTTGAAAAGTACCTAGGAGATTTATTAAGGAGTATCTGGAAGTGTCACCAATATCCAATACTTATTTTGCTGTGTTGCTTACACTGTTACTGTATCTTTGATTTCTTTATGTTTATTTGTTAATATTATATTTGTTCCAGAGAGAACGTCGGTGTCAAGAACGTGAAGCTGCTTTGGAAAGGAGTTCTATGTCAAGATGACTCTAGGTCAGAAATTTGTAGTAATAGGCTTTTTATTTGTGGCTTATCTTTATACTCTATTTTAAGTGGGTGAAGCTTCCTGTGGTTAGAAGAGAGAGGAGGAGGAGGTGGGGGGGGGACTGGTTGAAAGATAAAGATATTTTTACTGATATTGTCAATTTAGTCTTGAAAATGTGAAACACCTGAAGAAGATTTATAATACATGGATGTAGTTTTACCTCAACAAGCTTCTGTTGACACTAATCAAAAAAAGAAAGTAAAAGGTTCTCTTGGCTCATGAGGAACTCTTGGAGTAATTGTTGCTTCTGATGAGGAGAAAGCTCTTCCAAGATATAATTAATATATTTTATTCGTCACAAATACTCCTTCTGCCATGAAGTATACTATAGGCTTAAGAAGTACTTAAAGTCTAAAACATGCCTCCAACGCTAATCCCATCCATCATTATCTAACATGACCCAAATTCTTCCACCAACAAGAGGAAGACTTGCAGATGGTAATGGCAAAGGGAAATAGAAGGGGATGTAATCAAAATGTGTCCTTATTTAAGTTTGACTAGAAAAGCTAATACTGGATCATATTGAACCATATAACTTACTAGCATGGAGTTTATAGAAAATTCTGTTGTTTGTTTTGTATTGGTTTCCCGAGGAAATGTTAATGATGCTCCTTGTAATTTTTTAATGGCTTTCCGTACCAAAGATTTTGTTTGTCCTAATTCTTGTTGTTACAAAGTTCTATTGGTGTTGCCATACCCACCACTGTCATAGATTAGAGTGTAATCTCTACAAGCCTTTCTTACAATAGAAAAGCTCTTATATTAAATTTCTATTTATACTTGCAATATTTTTTTTTTACCATTTATCTGCAATTTAAATGTGATGCTAAAGTAGTTGATATTGTTGAAGTCCACACTGAGAATTGCCTGTGAGGACAACCAAGTTGTATATGGGAACTAGGAGCCATATCTCCTTCTCATTGAACATTGTAGGCAATGCAATTACTAACGAATAAGCCCAATGTATGGTCTGAATAGCTGCGTAAGAATATTTCTGTTGTCATTTCTTGCACATATACTGTGTACTTGGAGATCTTGGAAATTCTGGCGAGTATTTATATGTCCTTCATGAAAGAGTTTCTTCTTCACATGGGTTCATTTCACGGTTCAGTGACTAGTGAGATGTTGTTTGTAAACTGTGGACCTGTGGTGGTCCTCGCTGCATCCTGTAATGTTTTGGAAGGACCTTTCTTTGTCCCATTTGTGTGCTTTCCCTATCGACAAGTACAGTTCATGTTGTTCGTTTGCAAAAAGAAAAATTCTTTATGTTGAAAAATTAGAAAGAAAAAGGTAATTGATAAAACTAAATTGACGAAGCTCCTGTCATACTGCTATTTTTATTACTTGAAGCATAGTACAGTTTTTTGGGTGTGTATGATTTTCTTTTTTAATGTCGTGGAAATTGCAGTAACCATGCGTAACGAACAAGGTACACTAGGTAAAGGTAACTATGTTTGGGTGTGCGATTATATAATAAACTATGTTTGGTGTCCCCAAAGGAGATAATTGCCTTTCTATGAAACAGAAGAATTTGGAAAATCTCTACTTCAAAACGAAGTGAATGCTTTCCTGAAAACAATCCCGCTCATAGTCATAAATGTACATGGTGATGACATTAGGGTTTGTGCTTATGAGTTTTATTTGTGGGAAGGGAAAGTTCTCTTATCTGTTTTTTGAAAGAACTTTACCTTTCATTCCCATCCCCTCAAAATTAAACTCACAGACAGGTGTTGTGTGTTCATTTTGTGGGTGGAGGAAGGTTTGGTGTAATTTTAGTGATCTCCGGGGCCAAGCTCTGGCACGAGTTCCACTTACCGCCACTGCACTAGAGGCATTGGTTTGTAGGGCAGTGATTGTATTTAGTGATAGTGTGATTCAAGGAGACTGGACTGGAGATTTTTGTTAGCTCTAGTGGGCTGGCTGGCTATACACACTACCCCAGGCTTGGACATTAGAACTGCCTATCTGTAGCATTGTCCTAAATGAGGTCAATTACAGAGCTGGGCTTCATTAGGGTGTAGTTATGGTAATATCACTGCTTGGTCATTGTTGTTTAGGTAATTATAGTTGTGCTGAATTTGCCATTTAGTTATTAGGACATGTGAAGAGTTTTCTCTGTAGAAACCTAAAACTTTGTTACACATTAGATCTTAATTATGAGCTTGTCTAATCACTCCAAATCATTAACCCATCTAAATATCAAAGATTCGTTTGATAGGAAGAAGTGGATACTGATATAACACTGTTAACTTTTAACTAACTGATTTCCTCTTTTTTTACCAAAATAATGAGAATTAGTTTATGTTCGGATGATTGGATTTTGTTGTTGGTTGGAGACTTGGGTTAAACCCAATTCAATTTATTTGATATATTTGTTGTATTGGACTTCAGAGGTAGCTAATTAGGGTTTTGTTGTTTGATTATTACTCTCAAATTTAGAAAAAGTATGGAATAACTTATTCCAATTAGAATGGAATGAATCATTATATTCTCCATTTCATTCCTTCAATCTAAATGTAACATTAATGTTCTCAAGGTAGGTGCCATCATTATATTACTACTCCTGAAAATTTTCATTCCATATGGTAGCTTATGGGTATTAAATGGTTTAGGAACTTTACAGTTTCTTACGACTCATCCATCTTGGTTATTGCCGTTTGTGCCTAGCAGCAAGACGGGAAAGGGAATTGGTGCATCGTTGGTTGATTTGTAATACTTTTACTTATCAAGATTATATATATATATATATATATATATATATATATATATATAGGTAAAATGGAGATATGACAGTTATGTAACTTTTAAAGTTACATTAGTACATGATCGTAGAAGTGATTTCACTCTACGATCGCAAGAAATAATCCATGAGATAGTAGAGTGAATTCACTCTTCATCGTAGAAGTAATCCCGATAGTAGAGTGAATTCACAAATCGTGGAACGATTACTTCTACGATCGTAGAATGAAATCACTCTACGATCAGAATCGTATAATTTTAAAAAATTACACGATCGCAAGACTTTCATATTCTCCATTATATATATATATATATATATAAGCAGTCGATAGTAATAAAAAACAAGATGTGAAAACCTACTACCTTTACAGAAAATAGCAGATTTTTGATGAGTTGGAGGTAGTTGTTCGTTGTCTGTCTTGTTTATGTCATCAACATAAACTACTGCATCTTCTAGCTATATGGATTTGGTTCCTGTTCAATACACTTTTTCAAATCTACTCAAAATTAACACACACACACACATCAATATTGTAAACTGTTTAAACAAAGTATTATTAATTTTGAATTTCAAAAGTCAATAATACAAATACCCAAAAGCAGAAAATCTTAAAATTACTCTTGCAACTTAATTGTCTTCAGTCCAACAACTGAGATACAGAAGTTTTCTTAAACGGGTCTATCCGGGCCAACATTCCTGGTGCTCTATCCGGATATATATTAGCAGCTATCATCCTCTCCCTCATCCCATAAGCCGAAGAGTTGGCATTTATATACGCCTTCATAAGACACTGGAACTGCCGGAATCTGGGAACATACCCAACTTGTCGCATCCTGTGAAACATTTTTTCAGCATTATGTACATCTCCCCTATTAGAATACTGGTCCATAATAGCCATGTAGGAATTAAACATGGGCTTCATCCGGTTTCCCTGTGCAACCTTCTGAAGGATTGAGTCGGCTTTTTCCACCTCGCCTGCTTCCAGATAAAGCTTAACAAGTGCATCCCAAGTCAGTGGGCCGATATGGCAGCCACTATCTGCCATCCGCTTCACCAGATCCTTCCCCTTGCCCAACATCTTATGATTCGCATAAACTTTCAACATAACGGAACATATCTTCGAAGAAACCTCTTTCCACCTTTTTAACATCATCTCAAAGACAGCCTCTGCTTCTTCAACTTTATTTAGCTTTCCCCAAGCTTCAATAGCAGCCAAACACTGACCTATATTCATATCAGTCTGACAAACTTTCCAGATTCTACGCACTTCGTCAGCCTTTTTAAGCGATGCATACAGAAGAAGTAAAGACCCACAAGCCGCACGGTTCTCATTTAAATCGTCTCCTTCCATCTCTTTCATAACAGCCTCAGCTTTCTCTCTGCACCCACAAGAGACATAATGCTTAGCCAAGAGGCTTTGTGTACGGATGCTAGGTTCTATTCCCTCTGCCCTCATTGTCTCAACAATTTGCTCCATCCCACTTGTATCCTGGGACTGGCTTTTGGCATCTATCAATACATTGTAAGTGAAGAGAGTAGGCTTGACATTTTCTTTCTCCATTAATAACAATACATCAGCTATCTTCTTTGGGTCAGTCCTTTTATATAAGAGCAGCAGTTGATTAAAAGCAAAAGGAGATAATGTAAATTGTAGGTCCTTCATTTTCTTGAACACTTCCTCCGCTTTTCTTATATTGAGGGCAACAACACAATTAGCCAACAATGTTCGGTAGATTATCTCCCCTCTGAAGGATTTAGGAACCATTTCAATAAAGCATTCTGCCTTCTGAAGACCCTGTAACTTGGCAATCAAATCAAGGCGAGAAGCATAATCCATCTCAGAAATGTCAAGGAGCTTAGATGACTCTAACCACTCTGAAAGCTGCAACGCAATATAACAGAGTTAAATAATGAACAGAAAAAATACCAAAAACAATAGAAAGAAAAGAACCACTCCTATAAGTTAGGATGGGACATAAGCAAACCTAGGTACCTAATTATACAGGAGATCTAACATAAGCATTTAAGCTGATTACAAATGTGAAGCAGAAACAACAAATCCACTCAGCTCTATCATGATACACCTATGTTAGAAAAGGAAAAAGAATTAAATTAAATGCCCATATTGTACACTCTCTGGAGGAGACCAGCGAGAGAAAAAATTACCAAACCAAGCCCACCACACCCACTCTCCAATGTGCACGAGTATTGGGCAGCACATTTCAATAACATATCTTAACACTTGTCCACCAAAAACAAGGATATCTATCAGTCTTCTGTTTTCTGCTTTCAACAGGAATTAAGCTCCAGACCTCAAGTATGATATCTTTTTTATCTTTTTGAGGTGTATGGAAAATTTGAAAATATCAAGTCAGGATAATAATTAGCAAATTGATTCTAAGATATCGGTTATACAAGGCCTACAAACGAACCAAACCATCGTGAATAGGTTTGGTTCAATTGGATTGCCTTATAGAGTCAAGTTCGCACATGGTATTACGTTTTATTGCTCGATCGAACATGTTCGCGAATCATATGGTACAGTTCGACTTGTTTGCGAACAGTTCGGGTTTGGTTCGAGTTCGCTTCAAGTGATATACGAGTAGCTTGTGAGATAATCGAGTATTTACAATATTTGACCTAATTTTTGCTTTAGTGCGTTGACGATATTCGATGTTTCGCGAACTTGATGATTCATGTTCAACTATGTCCGCGAACTCTCACAAGAATTTTCGCAAACAACAAACGATCCGAACTCGTACATGTGTATTGGTTCAATCGTGTTACTCAAACAAGTTCGAGTTCGACTTATTGTGTTCGAGTTCGACAAAATTCGGATGATCGTTTGCAGCCTAGTTATATGGTATAAGTCTCTTGTTAGAAGGAATTTGAGATAGAAAGAGCAGTAGTAACTTGCTATTATAAACATCAAAGTACAAACATTATTAATAATGACACCTACCACTTGGGATTTGGGAAGCAGTCCAACGGTACATAAAAGGAAAAAAGTACTGTACAGTTGTAAACTGTGTGCAACAATAGCATACACAATCTACTAGATTGGTTATCCTTTTAGTATACAAGACGCATCAAGAATCTGGGTGAATATGGAAACCAAAAATAAAGTATAACACTCCACAAACCGAAGTAAAGGATCTGAGAATGAGACAAATGTTAAAATAGCATTAACCAGCCAAAAAGGGAAACAACAACAAAAAGAAATAGGAAATTTTCCCCACAATACCAATATTAGGTTTCTTGTCCTTTGGGAGAAGGAGATAGGAAATACATGAAAACATGTTGAAACAAGATCCGGTTCTAGATGACAAACAAAACTGAGATACTACACTAAAACAAATTATGCAATTTACATCATGCTCTAAAAGGGATGACTGTTTGTAGAACATCGAGCACATTCATTAATCTAAACAAAAGAGAAAATTTCATATAAAACAAAACAACAAGGTATTCAAAGTTAATTAGGCATTTACACACTATCCCCATCCATATTGGGATTTAAGCTAGTCCAACTTATGCAATATTTCAATCACCAAGAACCTCAAGCCACATATTTTGACAGGTGAGAATCGAACACAAGAAGGCTCCCACCCCATGTGCCCTTAACCACTGGTATACCCCTGTTGGTCCGGTTAAGTTGCATTAAATAGTTTTTGCATTAAATCACACTTTTGTTAAGAAAATAGCCAGAAGGTCGAACTCATGTAACCAAGATTTTGATTGTCCAAGAAAAAAAGGGTACTAGAAATAGGAATAAAGACATTATGTGAAACAAATACCAAATAACATAAATCATATGCAGAAGATAAACTAGTACACCTGCAAGGCCCTCTCGTGCATCTGATGCTCCCGAAGATTGAGCAAAAAAAAATATATATGCAACAAAATGTAAGCCAAATCAAAAAAATCATATGCACGAGATGAACAAGTAAAGACACCTGCAAGGCCTTCCCATACATCAAACGCTTCCGAAAATTGATCATGAGATTTGATATATCTTCTCTATTCAAATCATTTCCTTCTTCAACCCACTTATCTAACACCTTCTGGATTGGAAAACCAGGAGCATCCATGATAGCCTTGAACAATCGCGAAAAAGCCTTTGTTGGACTAAATCTTTTCTCGCTTAAATCTGCCTCAGTATCTGACAGCTCCAACTCCTTTTTAAGTCCTTCCACATTGTCACCATTATCCTCCTCTTCAGAGATCTCAGATCCAGAGATTAATTCATCTTCATCTTCGTGAGCCATATTGCTTGCATGATTTGCATCAGCTCTAGTTGGAGTCTCAAGCTCAGAAAACCCATCCTCCAAATCATCATCTTCCTCTCCACTGCTCTTCATGCCAGCCGGTGAAGAAAAATGCTGCCTCCCAACAAATGGTTTTGAGGAATCACATCTGCTGTGGTGATATCTCTTCAAAGATACAAATCTATCAAATGTTACCTGCTCTCCCTCAACTAAACCAGCATCATCTTCTTCTAAGTAACAGCTTGCTATTTCAAATCTGGTACAGCCAGCTCGAAAGCTTCCTGAATTAAATGCTCTGTTCCTGGATACAAAACAAACATATATCAGTACCACTGTGAACATAAAACATAACAGCAGAGTGTATAACCCAAAAATGCCTTAAATGTCTCATTTGTAATATCTGAAATTGATGCAGAAACTTCTTGGGACACCTAATACTGAATGCAAAATAAGGCATAAGACTTCAAAAGTTAGACATGAAAAAAGCTGGAAGCTGGCCTTACTTCTCAACTTAATTGTCATTGAGCTTTAAGATGGTTAAATAATTTATTTTATCCCAAATAACCTAGCTTATTTACACCAAAAAACTATAAGTTGATAAAACAAGCTATCCCAAATGTGCTCTAAAACCACTTCATTCAATTGTTAATCAGTTTTCAGTTTTCACAAGACAAGTGACATTTTACAACAAAACATAGTCAAAATGAACTAGTTCTTTTTTATTATACTACGTTTGCAAAATATATAAACTTATTAGTTCTTACTACGAAGGAAAAGAAGTTCATATCAAATTATCAATTGGTAAAACCATTTTGGGTTCACTTTTTGAAGCATATTATGACTGAAAAATATATAAATCCACATTGCAACATGAATCCTAATCTTCAACCAAATGGCATCAAGTGGTTATTGGTATGCATGCACCCTGGTATTGGTTTGGGTTCCCTCATCATATGTATGTATATGTGTGTGTGGGGCAAGAAAAATAAGATCCAGTAACCAAAATCTATATATGTGAATAATCAACTTTTAAAAATCCTATTATGAGCATAATGTAACTCAAACAGAGCATAAGCCGGATTTCGGTTATGTCTGCATTTCTCGCAGTACAGATAATATAATATACAAAAAGAGAGGGGGGTTTACTTGAGTGGATTAGAAGCTCGACGAAGAGCCCACATGGTGATTTCAGCGCTTGTTTGATTGAAGAAACCCTAGTTCGAGAAGAGAGGGCGTGCAAAAGAAACCCAACCAGTGTCTTCAACCCTAGACCGAGAATTTTAGACCGAGACTTTTAGTGAAGTGATATTTTAGTGAGAATTTTTTGACACGTTTTATTCATTAAATTTTTAAAATTTTAAATTATTCTATTAAACTAATAATTATTTTAAAATTATGTCATTTCGTTAAAAAATAAAATAAACGGACGTTATTTTTTTATCGACAAAATTATTGAATTACTCACTGTAATTGACACGCTTTACTGATTACATTATTGAATATTTAATTTTTTCAAATGACTCCATTAAATTAATTAATATTTTGAAATTGAGTCATTCTGTTATCTTTGTCACACGAGTATTAAATCGTTTCAGTTTTTATCTTACGTGGACGTGAAAAAAAAAAATTGATTTATTCTCTATCTCTTCTTTCCTTTCATCTTCCTCTTCTCCCCCTTCTTCTATATCAAATAGATCTACGTATTTTTTTTCTTCTAAAATTTATGAAATTTCCTATATTTGAATACCCAAAAATATTGAATTTAGCTTTAAAGTTCAGTATTACATATAGCAATAGAGTTTGAATCTCCAAAAACAACAACAGATGAAGTAAATGGTGTTGCAGTAGGTTTCCTCCATCTCACCTCCGATTATTAGCAGTCTTATGTCTCTGAACTCCTTTCATTCACTCTCGATCGCATCCACAAGATTCATTTCTTCCCCAATCTCTCTCTATATATTTGTGTGTGTGATAGTAATATTTGGTTAAATTGATTTTGTTGGGATTGTATTTATTATTTGATAGGAGTCTGAGTTTTAATGGATGGATGCGGAGATAATTCAGAGACATGCAAAATGTTGTTGTTGTCAATTACCACATTTTCATTTATACTGTTGATGCATTGATTTTCATTAGTGAGGAAGTTTTTCTATTGATAAACATATGAGATTAGAGTACTCAAAATATTTTGATTTTTTTGTCTTCACTTTCAAGTTTTTTATTATTTTTTTGCCACATAAATGATATTTTTTATTTTTGAATTTCTTTTCCAGAGCCACATAGATAAAAAATTAATATCTGCTTATTTTTTTTAACAGAATGACTCAATTTTAAAATATTAATTAGTTTAATGGGTTAATTTAAAAAATTAAAAGTTTAATGGTATAATCAGTAAAACGTGCCAGCTACAATGAGTAATTCATTAGTTTTATCGATAAAAAATTAACGTCCATTTATTTTTTTTTTAACAAAATGATCCAATTTCAAAATAATAATTAATTTAATGAGATAATTTAAAATTTTAAAAATTCAATAATATAATCAAGAAAGCATATCAATTCTGATAAATATTTTATTAGTTTTTCCTCTTCTTTTTTTTGTACGTTATTGTCTCCTATAATAATAGCCACTCGCTTAGCCTTTAGATTGGGAAAGAATTTGTTAATACAAATTTATTTATAAAAATTATTACATATATATAATTATGACCGTCCTTACATATATAAAATTTATTTATATTCGTCTGTTTATCAAAAAAAAGAAGATAAATATGTATTTATATGGTTACTTACACTAAAAAAATTTATATTATATCATCAAAACTGAGAGAATTGTAAAAGATAAATTTTAAAAATTTGAAGAATAATTTTTAACAATAAAATTTATTTTTAATAAAAAATAAAATTAACATTATAATATAGTTGTTATTAATTACTCCTTTTTGTAAGACCCCAACTTATTATAAATGAAATTAAATTTCCTCTATTTATTATTTTAAAATAGTAAGGGTTGATTTGATTAATGTGGTTAGTTATGGGTAAAATCATAAATATTTCAAATAAGCAAGTGGTTATAAAATATTTATTGTTGTGGGGAATATTCGTTTGGGTGGTGGAATATTCTTATTGTCGAGAATATTTGTATGATGGCGGTTGTGATCTTGTTTGGGCCCCATAACTAAAATTGGATGGAGGAAAGAAAACGAAATATAAGTTGGTTATAAATAACAATTGTAGTTATTCTTTATATCTTTGTTGGAATACTCGATGGTTAAAACACAAGAAGACACGGTATTATTGCATCAATTATTGATTCTTACGTAAGAAAGCACCTTTTCAATAATTGTTACGATAATTCTTATTGATATTTTATTTTATTGGTTGATAATTATTACGTTGATATTTTATATTATTGTTGTTTCAATAATTGTCATTACGATATTTTCATTATCGGATCAATAATTCATATTATTTGAATAATATTATTAGATAACATTATTAGCGATGTCTACAGAAAGTTACATCAAGGAGAGGTTTGGTCGATAAATCCTTATTGGAAAGCCCCCTCTTTCTTGGGAACGGCCTGATTGTCGATATTGTGATTCTGTAATATTATTTGTAAATAATTAATTATTGATTTATATGATAAAAAAAATATTCATTTTATGTGGATATAGATGGAGAAAATTTTAAAGTGATAATTGTTGAAAAAATGATATTTTATCTTTTCGATAAAATAATTCATTTAAATATATTATTATATTTTAATAATATAATAATGGTGATATTTTACAATGAATGTGGGATATATGAATATATAAGGAGGAATAGTATTTTTGTTGTAAAGTTATTTAAAACATGTTAAACATGTATACATGGTACCATTTCTTGGTGAAATTTGATTATAAACATAAAATGCTACGTTTGTGGATTTGGTCGGTTTACATTTGGAATTTGAAAAACTTTCTTCTACAAAGTTGTAGAGAATGAAATTTTCTATGAAAAAGACATAAGGTTCGAATTTTTCTGACAAAAGAGATATTTATTATGAATTATTGAAGTTTTGAAGTTCCGAAATAATTGATTTTTGGAAGTTTTAATTATTTTTAATATGAAAAACGTTTTTGTCATTAATTGTGGGTCTTGCATGTGATGTAAATTGCTGAATTCAGATCTAAGAAAGTGGGCATAAGAAATTTGTATATATATATATTAATATTTTATTAAATTTTCTGTTTTGGTGTTCTAAGCATTTTCCTATAAATAGAGTGCTTAGGTTTGAATTGAAAATCACACCAGAAACTGAAATTTTCTCTCTCTATATTATCGAGCGTATTCTTGTGAGTATTTTGAGACTTTGAGTGTTCTATCTGATCAAGTTCCTTAAACACTATATTGATATTCCGATCGGAAATCTTTGTCTTTTTTCGAGGTAAGGGATGTTATTTTTAAAAAAAAATGATATTATTCCTTCTAATATCATTATGCCGGAATATTGGTAAGATTTTTCTTGTGAAAAATTAAATTTTTGTTTTTTGTCCAAAATATCTATTATGGATACTAGCTTTAATTGTATCCATGTTTTGATCATTCTTGAATTTTACTTCACTACGGTTATTTATGAAGTATTTTTGAACTTGGATTGTTTGAAATACGAATCCTTAATGTAAGACCCCAACTTATTATTTAATGAAATTAAATTTCCTCTATTTATTATCTTGAAATAGTAAGGGTTGATTTGATTAATGTGGTAAGTTATGGGTAAAATCTTAATTATTTCAAACAAGCAAGTGGTTTTAAAATATTCATTGTTGACGGGGAATATTCGTTTTGGTCGTGAAATATTTTTTTCTTTGTCGGGGATTATTTACGCAATGTGGCATGACCTTATGTGTGGGCCCATAATGTAAAAAGCGATTGGATGAAGAAAAGCGACGAGAGTAAGTTGGTTATAAATAGCGGCGTAATTATTACAGATTATCTTGTTGGAATACCGGAATTGGTTAAAACACGATAGCTGCGGTATTACACCAATTATTGATTCTTACGTGAAGGCGGCACTACTCAATAATTGTTACGGTAATTCTTATTTCGATATTTTATTTTATTGATTGATAATTGTTGCGTTGATATTTTATATTCTTGTTGTTTTAATAATTATCATTGCACAATATTTTCTTTTATCGGAACAATAATTCATATTATCTGAATAATATTATTAGATAACATTATTGGCGATGTCTAGAAAGTTACATCTAAGGAGAGGTTTGGTCATCTAATTGGCTTGATGAAGGAAAGATCCTTATTGGAAAGCCCCTCTCTTCACGGAAGCTATGCGGTTGTCGATAATGTGATTCATAATATTATTTGTGAATAATTAATTATTAATTTATATGATGAGGAAAATATTGATTTTATGTGAATATAGATGGAGAAAATTTCTAATGTGACAATTGTTAAAAATTAATATTTTATCTTTTCTGATAAAATAATTTATTTAAATATATTATTTTAATAATATATTGATGGTGATATTTTTACAATGAATGTGGGATATATAAGTATATGAGGAGGAAGAGTATTTTTGTGGTATTAAATGATTAACACATGTTTTGTGTGTCGGTAGACCCCAATTCTTGACTGAAATTTGATTATAGCCTATAAAATCGTCCGTTTGTGGATTTCGGTCAATTTCTGTTTGGAATTTGAAAAAAATTTCTTCTGCAAAGTTGTAGAGAATGAAATTTCCTATGGAAAGAACATGTGGTTCGAATTTTTCTGACAAAAGGGCTATTTATTGTGAATTATTGAAGTTTTGGTTTATCGAGTGTGAATTGATTTTTGGAGTTTAAATGATTTTTTTGTTAGAAAAATATTTTTTGTACTTTGGTGGCCCTCACTTGCACATGTTAATGGCTGAATTCTATTATCTAGAGGTGGGCTTGAATATTTTGTAATTATATTAATATTATATTAAATTTTCTGCTTTGGTGTTCTAAACATTTTCCTATAAATAGGGTCTTAGGTTAGAATTGAAAATCACACGAAAGCTAAAATCTTCTCTCTCTTTCTCTCTCGATATATTGAGCGTATTCTTGTGAGTATTTTAATACTTTGAGTGTTGTTATCTGGTGCAAGTTCAAGTCATAGCCTTTATATCCAGGTATTTATTTAGAAATCTTATTTTTCGAGGTAAGGATGTTATTTTCTTTTTAAATGATATTATTTTTTTCAATATCATTATGCCAAAATATTGGTTTGAACTTTTAATCAAATTTGGAACTTTTTTGTGTCGGGGAGTTCTTATTCACGTATATCGACCTTTATTCACGAATCTGACTTTATTATTCATGAAAAATAAATTTTTTTTCCTTTTTCGTCAAAATATCTATTATGGATACTAGCTTTAATTGTATCCATGTTTTGATCATTCTTGAATTTTACTTCACTATGATTATTTATGAGGTATTTTTGGACATGAAATAGCTGAAATACGAATCATTGATATTTATTCTTTTATTTCACTGGATTCGTTTCCTTTAAAATATTTTTCATCATCCTCGGTCCTAAATGATGATATTATTGAATATCTTTGGCTGTAGTGCAAAGATAAATGATTTTATAATGAATATCTTTGGAAGTAGTAGTGCAAAGATGAGCAGTGTTGAGATGAACATGGTGGTGATGAATATCTTTGGCTTGTAGTGCAAAGATGAAAATTTGATTCAAGATGAATATTGATTGATGTTACGGGGAATAAAATATTGATGATGGACTTTTAAATTCATAGATAATAGTAGATTTCATTCTCTACGTAACTCATTACATGAATTATTATTTCATTCTTGATCCGAAATTTGTTGAAACTTATTGTATTCTATCAGATTTTTTCCTGTTGAAGACTAACGATAATTTGTTATATATTATTTTAGTCATAATATTCCTTACTGGGCTAGTTGAGCTCACCCTTTTCCTTTTTGTTCCATTTTTTTTTCTCAAGAGGCGAGAATATAGCGGGAATTAGTCGGGGTGTGGAGTGATGGTTCAAGATAGTTGTTTTAGTAGTCCTCACTATTCTGTAGAATAGTGTATCAATAATTGTAATGAGGACTTTATTTGGGTATGAATATTGTTTAGAAAATAATATTTGTATTTAAACTAACAGTATATATGTTGTCGTATTTTGCACGACAAATGTATTAATAAAGTTGTAGTTATTTATGTACCATGTATTTGGCGACTCAAAATGGGTTGGATGGAATGGACCTATTTTGGGGGCGTCACAGTTGGTATCAGAGCTTAGGGATATGATCTCTGGCGGAGATCAGGGAATAGAACTAGGAGGAGGGAGGCGAGTAAATCCTTAAGCTAGTGTGTCCTACTAAGCTTTTTGTTAGTTAGTCGATATATAGGGATATTATGTGATATGTTGATTTTTTAATTAACCCTTATTTTATGGCGGTATTTGAGAATGTCGTGAGAATGTTAATGATGAGAGTAAATGAGACCAGTGGAGGCGCTTGTACTTACGAATGAGAGAGAAGCGTGCAACAGTGGCAATGTTCCTCCTGTGAACAGCGCCATTTGAGCGAGATGATAAGCAGCGGGATATTTAGAAGTTTTTTGCAGTTCATGCAAAATCGAGACGAGGAGACTTCGTGCACAAAATACTGGTGGAAATGATAACAACGCCTTACGATTTGTCACGCTGAAAGCAGTTCGAAAAGTTGGGACCACGAGAATCTGGGAAAGTCGGATCCGATTAAAGGCGGAGCGTGGGTCAAACAAATTACCAAGATATTCGATGTCTTGGGATGCGGAAGAACGAAGTTTCCATTCGCTACTTTTATGTTCCGTAATGAGGCGGATTCTTGGTGAGAATCGTGAAGCGTACCCATCCGGTGCTTTTCGGCATGTCTTGGGAGGCGTTTGAAGCTGTTCAATGACAAGTACTTTCACGAAAGTATTCGTCATATGAAGGAAGTGGAGTTTATTAAATTTGGAACAAAATAACATGGCGGTGTCGAGTCGAGGCAAAGTTTGTAGAGTTATCGGTTTGCACCTCATTTGGTGGAGAATGAGGAGCATTATGGCGGATGTTTACGAGAGGTTTGAAACAGAACAGATATCGTCGGTATCTCATTTCTCATAAATTTTCTCTCTATTTAGATGTTGTCAGCGAGGCTCAATTATTAGGCGAGATACTTGAGTACGGTCAATGGGGATCACAACGAGGATCATCTTGGAGATAGCGATCATCGAATAACGATAACCGGCGGAGAAAAAAAAAAGCGGACAAAATGGTAACCACTACTGGTAGTAATCATGGCCGTGAGAATAGAAAAAGCGAGTCGGGAGGAGATTTTAAAAGAGGAGATTCAACAACGACCGTGTGAAGAAGCGTCGTCACCAGCCGAAAGCGGTTCTAAGGAGGAGAAGCGACCACCGGTCGTATCTTTATAAGTCACGGGAAATAAGGACATATCGATCAAGCGCTCACAATAGTTCAAGGTATGTTATAATTGTGGAAAGGAAGGACATATCGCTCGAGATTATGCGGTAGAGAAACCAAGTTCGGGGGGACGGTGACTCAAAAGGTACATCCCTAGAAAAGTCAAAGTTAACGTTTTTACGGAAGGCGTTTGTTGTGAATGGTCAAAATCGAGGACACAAGCGAGGTGATCACGGGTAAGCTAATCATTAATTCTTGCGAAGTTTATACCTTATTTGATCGGTGTTACCCATTCATTTATCTCTCTGCTTGTGCTCAGCGTTTAAATTTGACTCAGGAGAAATTAGACTTTGATTTATCTGTGGAGACTCAGATTAGGAGAAACTTTCATCACATCCTTTGTTTATAAATCTTGTTTGATTCAAGTTGGCACCATCACCTTACATTGACCTTATCTCTTTAAAGATACTTGCTTTTGATGTGATTTTAGGGATTGATTGGTTAACTACTCATCATGCCAAAATTGATTGTTTTTCGTAAGGTTGTTAGTTTTCATATTCTAACCAACCTGTTATGCGAATTCAAGCAACTAAGCCACTAAAATCAATTCTTTGTCATATCTAGTCATAAAGCTATTCGTTTATTAAAAAGCGGATGTCAAGCTTTCTTAGCCCATGTTATGGATTTGAATAAAGACACGTCGATTTGAATAATATTCTGTTGTTAGTAAATTTCTGGCGTGTTTCTGAAGAACTTCTCGGCCTACCCCGAGCGTGAAGTTGAATTCTTTATTGATCTTGAGCCTGGTACAAAGCCCATTTCTAAAACCCATATCGAATGGCTCTATTGAACTTTGGAGTTAAAGGTCCAACTACGAGGAGTTGTTGGACATCGGTTTCATTCGTCTAGTACATCTCCTTGGGGTGCTCTATTTTATTTGTAAAGAAGAAAGCGGGAGTATGCGACTTTGTATGGACTATCGGGAATTGAACCATGTCACCATCAAGAATAGGTATCCACTACCTCGTATTGATGACTGTTTGACCGATTCAAGGAGCCTGATTCTTTTCAAAGATCGATCTTAGATTACGGATATCATCGATTGAAGATTAGGCGAGGATATTCAAAGCGCCTTTAGAACTTCAAGACGGGCATTATGAATTCTTAGTCATATCTTTTGGATTGACTAATGCTCCTATGACTTTCATGGATATGATGAGCCAAGTATTCAAGGATTATTTGGATCGGTTCGTTGTTGTCTTTATTGATGACATCCTCATATATTCCAAAACCATGAAGATCATGAGCACCATTTGAAGTTGGTACTCAAAGGCTTCCGTGAAAACAAGCTATATGCCAAGTTGAAGAAATCGAGTTCTAGCTTGAGGAAGTAGCATTCCTTGGGCGCGTGGTGTTAAAACATGGAGTATCTGTTGACCAGCGAAGATTGAAGCAATACAAAGTTGGGAGAAAGCAAAAAGTCGGTGATCGAAATCACGTAGCTTTCGGGGGCTGGCTGGTTATTATCGGAGATTAAGTGGAAGGGTTTTCTCGAATCGCTACTCCATTAACTTCACTAACTCGGAAGGATACAAAATTTCGTTTGGGCGAGGAATGCGAGAAGAGTTTCAAGAGCTTAAGAGGAGACTCATTTTAAGACTGTTCTAACAATACCATCTGGTTCGGATGGATTTGTTATCTCTGGCTGATGCTTGGGAAAAGGGTTAGGATGTGTTCTCATGCAGCGTGGGAAAGTCATAGCCTATGCCTCGCGACAACTTAAAGAATATGAGAGGAATTATCCTACTCATGATCTAGAGTTCTGCGCCGATCATCTTAGCTTAAAGAGATGGAGGCCTTATCTATATGGGGAGAAAGTGGAGATATATTCGGACCATAAAAGCCTCAAATATTTCTTTACTCAAAGGAACTCAACATGAGGCAAGCGGCGTTGGCTCGAGTTGTTGAAAGATTACGACCACACTATTGATACCATCACGGAAAAGCGAGCGTGGTAGGGTGCGCGTTGAGTAGAAGATCATATCACGAGGAGCGAGTGCGATGATGTAAGTAGTATATGCATGAAATGACTTTAATAAAAAAAAGTTAAGGTTGCTTTCGAGCCCGCAGGCCGGAGCTAATCGCATTATGAAGAAGAAAGTACAAGAAGGTGCTATTAGGAGCGAGCGAGAATCGATGAAGAAGGAATACTTCGAGTCCACTCCAGACTTTGTGTTCCTAACGACTTTGATTTAAAGTACAAGATTATGATGGAGGCACAAAATACACCATTTGCGATCCATCCTGGAAGTACCAAAATGTATCGTGATCTTCGACATACATTTTGGTGGAACAATATGAAAAGAGAGATTGCAAAGTTTATCTCGGCGTGTTTAACTTGTCGGCGTGTAAAAGCGGAGCATCAGTACCTAAGGGTCCATTGCAACCACTTTAGATTCTGAAATGGAAGTGGGAATACATTACCATGGATTTTTTTACGGGTCTTCCTACGGTTTCTCAAGGCATCGATACTATTTGGGTTATTGTTGATAGATTAACCAAGTCTGCTCATTTCTTGCCGATACGGGAGACTTATTTCCTTGAACGTCTTGCTCATATGTATGTAAATGAGATTGTGAGATTGCATGGCATGCCAGTATCCATAGTTTCGGATCGTGACCCAAGATTTACTTCAAGATTTTGGGTTAGCTTGCAAAAAGCTATGAGCGGATTTACGATTTAGTTTGGCATACCATCCTCAAGCAGAGCAGACAATCGAGAGAGGACTATTCAAACTCTTGAAGATTTATTAAGACTATGTGTCCTCTACTTCAAAGAGAGTTGGGATAAGTATTTACCATTGACGGAATTCTCCAATAACAACAGTTATCAGATAAGCATTGGTGTGGCCCCATTTGAAGCATTATATGGACGAAAGTGTCGCTCTCTAGTATGTTGGGACGAGGTGGGTGAAGCAACATTGTTGGGACCCGAGTTGGTACGTATGACTATGGAAAAGATCCAAATGATTCAACAACGTATACAAATGGCACAAGATCGACAAAAGAGTTATGCGGATCTTCATCGAAAAGACGTAGAATTTAGTATTGGGGATCATGTATTATTGCGTGTTGCCCCGTGGAAGGGAGTTACAAGATTCGGGAAGAGAGGAAAGCTCAATCCACGATTTATTGGTCCATTTCAAATTCTTGACCGAGTAGGTAATGTAGCCTATAGACTCGCGTTACCTCAAAGTATGTCTCGTGTTCATAATGTGTTTCACATATCTCACTGCCGTAAATATGTGAAAGACCGAACCACATTATTGAGTTAGAACCAGACGAGATAGTTGGAGACTTAACGTCACGAGGAGGTACTGTCAAGATCTTGGATAGGAAGGAGCATGTCCCTACATACGAAGGTCATACCATAAGTTAAAGTTTTGTGGAGAAACCATCTTTATAGAGGAAATGACACAGGAGTTGGAAGCGGAAATAAAAGCGAGGTATACTCACTTTTTTTGAAAACACGTGGTCGTCGTCAATTCGAGGACCGAAATTTCATAAGGAGAGGAGGTTGTAAGACCCCAACTTATTATTTAATGAAATTAAATTTCCTCTATTTATTATCTTGAAATAGTAAGGGTTGATTTGATTAATGTGGTAAGTTATGGGTAAAATCGCATAATTATTTCAAACAAGCAAAGTGTTTTAAAAATATTCATTGACGACGGAATATTCGTTTGGTGTGGAATATTTTTATGAATATT
Source organism: Panax quinquefolius (assembly GCA_020205615.1). Classification (NCBI taxonomy): domain Eukaryota; kingdom Viridiplantae; phylum Streptophyta; class Magnoliopsida; order Apiales; family Araliaceae; genus Panax; species Panax quinquefolius. The sequence goes on from CM035168.1 coordinate 113,350,709, forward strand.
CTTACGTTTACGAAAGAAGGAGAGATCCTTATTGGAAGCCCCTCTTTCTCAGAGGCGTATAAGTTGTCGATAATGTGATTTACATAATATTATTTGTGAATAATTAATTATTGATTTATATGATGAGAAAATATTAATTTTATGTGGATATAGATGGAGAAAATTTCTAATGTGACAATTGTTAAAAATTAATATTTTTCTTTTTACGATAAAATAATTACGATAAAATAATCCATTTAAATATATAATTTTAATAATATATTGATGGTGATATTTTTACAATGAATGTGGGATATATAAGTATATGAGGAGGAAGAGTATTTTGTGGCATTAAATGATTAACACATGTTTTTTGTGTGTCGGTGAGACCCAATTCTTGATTGAAATTTGATTATAGCACTGTAAAATCGTCTGTTTGTGAATTTCGGTCAATTTTGTTTGGAATTTGAAAAAATTTCTTACGCAAAGTTGTAGAGAATGAAATTTTTCTATGAAACGACATGTGGTTGAATTTTTACGACAAAAAGGGCTATTTATTGTGAATTATTGAAGTTTCGGTTTATCGAGTGTGAATTGATTTTTGGAGTTTAAATGATTTTTTTGTTAGAAAAACATTTTTTGTACTTTGGTGGCCCTCACTTGCACATGTTAATGGCTGAATTCAATTATCTAGAGGTGGGCTTGAATATTTTGTAATTATATTAATATTATATTAAATTTTTTGCTTTGGTGTTCTAAGCATTTTCCTATAAATAGGGTGCTTAGGTTAGAATTAAAAATCACATCACAAACTAAAATCTTCTCTCTCTTTCTCTCTCGATATATTGAGCGTATTCTTGTGAGTATTTTAATACTTTGAGTGTTGTTATACGGTATGCAAGTTCAAGTCATAGCTTTATATCGGTGTTTCAACTAGAAATCTTATCTTTTCGAGGTAAGGATGTTATTTTCTTTTTAAATGATATTATTTTCTTCAATATCATTATCTTAGAAATATTGGTTTGAACTTTTAATCAAATTTGGAACTTTTTGTGTTGGGAGTTCTTATTCACGAATCTGACCTTTATTCATCGAAAAATGAAATTTTTCCTTTTCGTCCAAAATATCTATTATGGATACTAGCTTTGATTGTATCCATGTTTTGATCATTCTTGAATTTTACTTCACTATGATTATTTATGAGGTATTTTTGGACATGAAATAGTGAAATCTGAATCCTTGATATTTATTCTTTTGTTTCTTTGGATTCGTTTCCTTTAAAATATTTTTCATCATCCTCGGTCCTAAATGATGATATTATTGAATATCTTTGGCACAGTAGTGCAAAGATAAATGATTTTATAATAAATATCTTTGGCGATGGTGCAAAGATGAGCAGTGTTGAGATGAACATACCGGTGATGAATATCTTTGGCTGTGAGTGCAAAGATGAAAATTTGATTCAAGATGAATATTGATTGATGTTACTGAGGATAAAATATTGACGATGGACTTTTAAATTCATAGATAATAGTAGATTTCATTCTCTACGTAACTCATCTATGAATTATTATTATCCATTCTTGATCTGAAACTTGTTGTCTATTGTATTCTATCGATTTTTCCTGTTGAAGACTAACGATAATTTGTTCTATATTATCTTAGTCATAATATTCTTTATTGGGCTAGATTGAGCTCACCCTTTTCCTTTTGTTCCATTTTTTTTCTCGGGGCGAGAATATAGCGGGAACTAGTAAAGGTGTGGAGTGATGGTTCAAGATAGTTGTTTTAGTAGTCCTCACTATTACGTAGAATAGTGTATCAATAATTGTAATGAGGACTTTATTTGGGTATGGATATTGTCAGAAGACAATATTTGTATTTAAACTCATGATTATATATGTTGTTGCAAGTATTTTGCGACAAATGTATTAATAAAGTTGTAGTTATTTACATACCATGTATTTGGCGACTCAAAATGGGTTGGATGGAATGGACCTATTTTGGGGGCGTCATGATTAATATCGAGCTTAGGGATATGATCTCTGGCGGAGATCGGGGAATAGAACTAGGAGGGGAGGCGAGTAAATTCTTCGCTAGTGTGTCCTACTAAGCTTATTTGTTAGTTGGTCGATATATAGGGATATTATGTGATATGTTGATTTTTAATTAACCCTTGTTTTATGGCGGTATTTGAGAATGTCATTGAGAATGTTAATGATAGAAGTAAATGAGACCAAGTGAGACGCAACATACTCACCAATGAGGAGAGCGTCGCAAAGCGGTGACAATGTTCTTCCTGTGAACAACGCCTTTGAAAGCGTAGATGATGAGCGACGGGATGTTTAGAAGCTTTTGCGGTTCATACAAAATCGAACGAGGGAGACTCGTGCACAAAATACAGTGGAAATGATAACAACGCATACGATTTGTCACGGCCAAGCAGTTCAAAGAGTTGGGACCACGAGTGCAGGGAAAGCGGATCCGATTAAAGGCGGAGGCGTGGGTCAAACAAATTACCAAGATATTCGATGTCTTGGGATGCACGGAAAAACGAAGGTTCCATTTCGCTACTTTTATGTTAAAAGTAATGAGGTGATCTTGGTGAGAATCGTGAAGCGTACCCATCTGTCGCGCCCCAAAAAAATAGGTATACATCACCTATTACGAGTTGTCAATACATGGTGCAGAAACAACTACAACTTTATTATTACAACAAGATAAAGCGTGAGTTTGAATACAAATATTATCTTCAGACAATATCTATACTCAAATAAATCCTCATCACATTTATTGATACATTATTTTACAAAATGGTGAGGACTACTAAACAATTCTTTCTAAAACCTTCATTCCATACCACAGGCTGTACTCGCTATATTCTCGCCTCCCGAGGAGAGAAAAATGGAACAAAAAGGAAAAGGGTGAGCTCAACTAGCCCGATAAAGAATATTATGACTAAGATAATATACAACAAATTACCGTTAGTCTTCAACAGGAAAAATCTAATAGAATACAATAGACAACAAATTTTAAATCAATATTAGCGTGAAATAATAATTCATTAGAAGAGTTAAGTAGAGAATGCAAACTACTATCTTCATGTATGAATTTAAAGTTCATCGTCATCTTTTATCCCCTGTAACATCAATCAATATACATACGGAATCAAATATTCATCTTTGCACTACAGCCAAAGATATTCATCGATTAAGTCATGTTCATCTAAACACTGTTCATCTTTGCACTACATGACTAAAGATATTCTTGAAATCATTCATCTTTGCACTTCTGAGCCAAAGATATTCAATAATATCATCATTTAAGGCGAGGATGATGAAAAATATTTTTTAAAAAAGCGAATCCGGTGAAACAAAATGACAAGGATTAAGGATTAAGGATTAAGTACTTTGTTTTATCCATGTTCAAAAATACCTCAAAATAATCATAGTGGTGTAAAATTGAGAATGATCAAAACATGGATACAATCAAAACTAGTATCCGAATAATATTTTGGAAAAAAAGAAGAAATTTTATTTTCGGTGAATAGTCAAAATATCGTGAATGATGGCGTGAATGAATAGTAACTCAGACACCAAAAGATAGAAATTCCACAAAAAATATCTTCACGCTTCATGAATAGTACTCGTGAATAGTAACTTCGTAAATAGTAACTCATAAATAGTAACTTCGTGAATAGTAACTCATGAATAAGTAACCAGACATGAAAAAGTTCCAAATTTGATAAAAAGTTCCAACCAATATTTGACATAATGATATTGAAGAAATAATATCATTTGAGAAGAAAATAACATCCCTTACCTCGAAAGATTAGTACTTCAAATTTGGAATCACAGTATATAGTCTTTGAAGGAACTTACACTAATCTAACAATACTCAAAGTATACTCAAAATACTCACAAGAATACGCTCGATAATATAGAGAGAAAACTTGAGTTTACGGTGTGATTTTCAATTCTAACTAAGCACCTATTTATAGGAAATGCTTTAGAACACAAAGCGAGAAAATTTAATAAAATATTAATATATATTATAAATTTCCTTAGCCCATCTTTGAAGATTTGATTTCAGCAATTAATATCACATGTTAGCCCACTTAAATGCAAAAAAACATTTTTCTTTAAAATAATAGTTAAAACTTCCAAAAATCAATTATTTCGGAGCTTCGGAACTTCAATAATTCACAATAAATATCTCTTTTATCAGAAAATTCGAATCTCGCGAGTTTTTATAGGAAATTTAATTCTCTACAACTTTACAGAAGAAATTTTTTCCAAATTCCAAATAGAAATTGACCGAAATCCACAAACGAAAGCGATTTCTGTTTATAATCAAATTTCGATCGATAAATGGGGTCCGCAAGCATGTTTAACATGTTTTAAACATTTATTGCAACAAAAATACTCTTCCTCCTCGTATACTCATATATCCCACATTCGTTGTAAAAATATCACCATTATTATATTATTAAAATATAATAATATATTTAAATGAATTATTTTATCGAGGAAAAAGATAAAATTTCAATTTTCAACAATTGTCACATTAAAATTTTCTCCATCTATATCCACATAAAATCAATATTTTCCTCATCATATGAATCAATAATTAATTATTCACAAACAATATTACGAGAATCACAAAATTGTGACAACGAGGCGGTTCGGGAGAAGGGGCTTTCAATAAGAATTTTCTTACTCTTGGCGGCGCATGATTAGGTGACCAAACCTCTCCTTAGAGCAGAACTTTCTAGACATTTCCAATAATGTTATCTAATAATATTATTAGGATAATATGAATTATTGCTTCGATAATGAAAAATATTGTGTAATGTGATTATTGAAACAACAAGAATATAAAATATCAACTTGACAATTATTAACTCGATAAAATCTTTGAATAGTAATTCTGTAACCATTATTGAGTAGTGCCTTCTTACGTAAGAATCAATAATTGGTGCAATACTGGCATCTTCTTGTGTTTTAACCATAAGAGTATTTTAACAAGATATTAACAGTAACAACTCTGTAGTTATTTTTAACTTGACTTATATTTGTCGTTTTCTTCATCCAATCCCTTTAGTTATGGGGACCATGAAAGTATTATGCACATCAAGCCAATCATGAATGATGATAAAGCATATCATCTTGTGTAATCAATCTTATTTATTTATTTATTAATAAAAGAATTATTTATTAAAGGCATTTATTATCTACGTGGTCTTTGTTTTAATAATATGTGATAAACCCATAGTTTTAAGCAAGCGCTTTTAGAATAATGATGATGATCATTCTAATGAGATCTAAATTCTTAGAAAGCTTAAAATTAAAATAGTTCCCAATCGTTGGATTACTAAATAGGGGATTAGTGAATCCAGGATAGATTGGTACATCGTTCTTGCTTCGTTGGATGAGGATGATTGATCATGATGATTATTTGTGTGGAACACTAAAAGCAAGTATGTAGGTCTTTATTAGAGAATAAGTTCCTTTGAGCGTGACTCATTAAGGAATACCTAATGGAGTTTTACTTACTGTCGATAGGAATTTCTGTAGTGATAGTAATACAAATGATCCTTAGACTTGAGATCATCATAGTATCTTATATATAATGAATTACACTTTGACTTATTCCTTAAGACTCTTAGAGTATATCAAAGGGTATGCTTGGGTGTAATAAGTTATATATGAAGATAATGAATGATCGATAAAGAATCTACCACTTCTAGTAAAAGGAGAGATGTCTATGTGATTCGATAAATGACAACCGAGGGAATCCTTGGCGAGGTGGAATGAAATTAGAAAGTAGTTTCTAATTTGCATTCATTGGGAGTTATTCATTTAGGAATCGAAATACATATAATTAAATGAAATAAGACTTGTGGTAATTCCATGTCTTATATTTAATTGGGACGTAGTATAGTGGAAGGATTGAATTTATGCAGTAACTATTTACTCGAAAGGTTCTTTTATGATTAATGTTGAAATCTATATTATACGGAAAGTCGTTGATCATTAGGGAGGCTTATCACTATTGTAGAATAAATATTATTTATTTAAATAAATTATTTGTTTAATTTATTTATTTAAATGAGATTAGAATTATTCTAATTGATTTATTCACATAGGTTTAATATGGAGAACCTAAAGGGTCACACCATAAAAGGAAGAATAATTATTTAAGAAGTTAATGGCATAATTGTAATAATATGTTAAGTATATTTAATTTAATCTATGGTGATAGAATAAATTAAATAGCTTAATATTATTATTTAATATTTTAGAAATATTAAATATAAATTAATAAGAGAGTCTTATTAATATTATTATAATTATTATTATTTTAATTTCTAAAAGGTTTAGGAATTAATTTAATATTAGTACTCTCATTTATTCTAATTGGATTAGGAAAGAAAATTAGTTAAAGGAGTTTAACTAATTATCCCTAATAGGATTAGGGAGCCCATTTAATTAAAGAGTTTAATTAAATAAATAATACCTTATTTTAATTAAAATAGGGTTATATAATATCTTTATAAGAGAGTCTTATATTAGATATGAGATATCACGTAATTCAAGATTTGGAAGTACACCTTTTTTTCTTATTCGGATAGGAGAAAACTAGGGTTTGAGCAGATCCTTCTTCTTGAAAAATTCATCTTCCTTGGTGGATCACCTATAGAGGCCACACACTTGGGTGGCTTACATTGATTAAAGGAAGGAATCTATCAGGAGATTGAGGAGATCGCGGAGAAGTAGGAGGTGAACTTCGTGCACGAGGAAGCTCGTTTCTACAAGGGTATGATTTCATAATTTCTTATTCTTCGTTTAATTAATAATATGCATAAAGGATGATCCGGGTAATTGGTTTGTGAAAAATTTTAAAATCGATTTTATCTACGCTTGCCATTACGTTTTCTGATTTGATTACTACTTTGATTTTCACGAAAACCTAACAGTGGTATCATGAGCCAAATTTTATGCGAATTATTAATTATTTAGATTCTAAATATGTATGGGTATGTATTTTGAATAATTTATTGGGCATAATTTATTGTATAAAATTATTAAAAAAAAAAAAAAACTGCCGAAAACATTTTTTTTTTGAATTTTTTTTTTTAAATGTTGATTGTTGTTGTTAGCAAGAAGCTTCCTTTTGCTTATTTTTTGGTCACTGTTGCCATCTATTTGGAATGAACATGAAACAAAAAAAAAAAAAACGTGGAAATCGGAGACACGTGAGGTGTTAATTGCTCGCTTTAACTAATATAATGGTGGGACCTTGCTTTGCATGAATTCTTGATTTGATTAACGTGGTAGTTATATATATATATATATATAATATTAGTTAGCAAGCAAATTACTTGCACAATCCGAGAATTTTTTTTTCTTTTGGAATCGAGAGATTCCAGCGAAGTTCGAAATTTTTTTTTTTGAAAAAAGTAGGTTTTTATTATATATATATAATTGTTATATATATATATATATATTAATTTTAATAATTTTATAATTAAAATAAAGAGTTTATTTTAATCTTGAAATTGGATTTCATGCGACATAAAATTGCCCATTAAATGATCTTATATATATATGGAATGATTTTATTTATTGATACATATGATGATATGTATGATAATAAATGGAATTGATTATGGATAATTGACCAATATGATTGGATTTATTTTAGTTGGATGTTTGAATGAATGGGTTTTATTAAATGGGGAATTCTGCGTACCTCGTCTTTTACGGTTTTCTTCTTGATGTAAATTCTATCTCTCTCCTATGTACTTCCCTGATTTAGCGATCAAGGTTTCTATTTAAATTAAATAGTTTAATGTAATAGGATTAGTTAGAATTTTTTTTGAAGAACAGGAGATCGAGGAGGCGCTTGAAGACCCGTTTGTAATGGAGCAGGGTTTAAATGTAATAGTTATATTTAAATGTTTATTCTTTGCACCTAGGGTTTGACCTTTTGGTTCACTTGGTGGCTCTACAGTGAGACAAACTAGAATAAAAGTCCATAATCAATCGGGTAGAATATAGTATTCTATATATGCATGCTAGTATTATATATATTATATATTATATATTATGCAAACATGCTTCGCGTGTTTAATAATATAATGGCGTATTTTATATATATATTTGCATATGCGCTAAACAAGATGAGACAAATAATAACAAATCCCTCAAAGTTTTTTTATTAAGTCTTAAGCGTTCAAAGATATTTAGAATATCGAGCGTCAGCCTTCTAGCATGATAAAATTAATAGAGTATTAAATATTTAATATGAGTTTGTTGTGTCACCACAAGGCAAGTATTAAGTATTTAAGATGTTAATTATCACATTTGATGCTTATAAAGAAAATTGAACAATATTGTTTTGTTGTGTCACCACAAAGGCGATATTTTTCTTTTTGAATATATGGAAGTCTTAGGTTGGACTTAACTTAGATAATTTTGATTCGGATGTGTCACCACTTGATCAAAATAATCCAAGAGGCAAAAACATAAGGAGTTACGTGTTGATGTAATTGTGAGGAGTTGTCTACCTATTTATTTATATATAGTTTGTTGTGTCACCACAAGGCTATATATATTTGAAATGGGATCCTTATTCTCACTAGCAAAAACTTTAATTAGATTTTGCGAACTATATAAATGAGGGTAATATAGTTTGAAAAAAATAGGAGTTACCAATATAAAATAAGACCTAATTTATTTTGGTAATTAATAAATGAACGTTTGCTAAAATATTATCTTTTTACATGCGAAATTTTGAAAATGTCACATTCACTAATTTCAACTTGAAGCATACTTGATCTTATATGGCCAAGGGCCAAGAACTACAATTTGGTTGAGGAATCGAGAATTGTTCTCCTTCTTTGAAAAGATTTCTTATGTCCTAAATTCGCTTTGTACTGCAAAAGTTGCGAGAGGCGACCTCGAGGAAGAGATTGCTACTTTTAAGCGGTGGCAGAGATGATGCATCGTGGCTCGATGCATCATGCTCGCATCCATGAGTATGCTTGAGCTTCAGCGTCGGCATGAAAACATGGATGCTCTCTCTTATCTACTACACCTTGGAGAGTTGTATGGTGAGCGAAAGTAGGACTTGCTAGATATGAAATATCTAAGGAGCTCTTAGATCTCGGATGGCCGAGGGAACCTTCTTTGTTGAGACTCATGTCTAAAGATGATCAATCGATTGAGCGTCTTGGGCGGACTTGGGTTAAATCATGGATGGGGAGTTGAGTCGAGATTTAGTCTTGCAGTCACTCCCGGACACCTCTCTCACAATTTGTTGTGAATTTTTACATGAATAAGTTGGATGTCGACTTGCACGAATTACTTAACATGTTGAAAATTCTTTGAAGGTCACTTCCCATCCAAGAAGAACCATGTCTTCTTGGTGGATGATTCTTCAAGAAAGGAAGAGGCCCAAGGTATCTACGAAAGGAAGAAATCAAGAAGGCTAAAGGAAAGGCGAAAGTGAAGGATCAAAAGAAACACGATCCGGTATGAAGGAATTTGCTTCCATTGCGATAATAAGGGTCCTTTGGAGAGGCTGCAAGGATTATCTTGCAGAACAAAAGCGAAGAAGCTTGGAGAAGCTTGAATCCTAATCAAGGTTTGTTTATGATTGAAATTAATTTTTACGAAAGTCAATCTTCTACTTGGGTATTGGATCTGGGATGTGGTTCTCACGTATGTAATAATATCGGGGGGTGGTCGGAAGTAGAAAGGCGAGCAAGGATGAGGTCGATCTACGAGTGGGAAATGGAGCAAAGGTTCTTTGCATTATTTGTAGGAACTTATTGTTTTAGCACCGCCTACAGGCAAGTTCATTAATTTAAATAATTGTTATTTTGTTCCAAATATCATTAGAAACATTATTTCTATCTACGTATTGGATATGGATGGTTTTAATATTATAATAAAGAACAACGGTTGTTCCATTTATAATGATAATGTTTTATATGGTGTTGGTAATTTTCTGAAATGGACTTTTTATACTTGACTTGCATGAAAATATATTTCAAATTGAACAAACTAATAAAAGGAAAAGAGATGATGTTAATTATACCTTCATGTAGCCTTTGTAGACTTGGTCGTATTAATGAAACAAGATTATCCAAGTTGCATAAAGATGGGCTCTAGAGCTATCGATTATGAATCATATCGACTTGTGAATCTTGTCTCATGGGTAAAATGACTAAATCTCCTTTTAGTGGAAAAGGAGAAGAGATTCTGAGTTGTTAGGGTTGGTACACACGGATGTATGTGGACTATGACAACGAATATACGAGGAGAGGTATTCTTATTTTATTACATTCAGCGGCGACCACTCAAGATTTGGATATGTGTATTTAATGAAATACAAATCTGAATCATTTGAAAAGTTGAAAGAGTTGAAGTGAAGTTGAGAAGCAAAGCTGGTAAGAGTATTAAGATTCTCGATCGATCGAGGAGGAGAATACTTAAGTGGTGAGTTTCTCAATTGTCTCAAAGAAAATGGTATAATCTCACAATGGACTCCACCGGGGGCGCCACGGATGAATGGTGTATCTGAAAGGAGAAATCGAACATTGTTGGACATGGTTCGATCTATGATGAGCTTTCTGAGCCTTCCGGTTTCATACGGGGATATGCCTAGAATCATTTGCATACCTACTTAACAAGGTACCTACAAAATCCGTCCCCAAGACCCCATATGAGTTATGGACGGGGGGAAACCAAATCTTAAGCATGTTAAGACTTGGGGTTGTCCGACTTATGTCAAAAAGTTTGAAAAGCGATAAAGGCTGCAGACTAGATCGACAAATGTAGATTTGTGGGATATCCTAAAAAAACATCGGGATATTATTTCTATCATCCAGTGATCAAAAGGTGTTTGTTGCGAAACATCTTGCCTTCTTGGAAAAGGAGTTTATCCTTGAAGGGGTCGATGGGAGTAAGATATATCTTGAAGAAGTTCAAGAACCACAAAATACTACTGATCAAAGTGAGGTACCTAACAAGTAGAGATTCATACATACCACACCCTATTAAGTAAATCTGGAAGAGTACCAAAGATGCAGAGACGGTATGGACTTGTCATAGAAGATGACAATGAGGTACGCATCATAGATGATGATGATCCATTGAATTCTGAGCAGGCTATGAGTAGTAAAGACTCGGAGAAATGGCAAAAGAAGCCATGAAATCGAGATGGACTCCATGTATGAGAACCAGTATGGACTTTGGTCTCACCACTTTGAAGGCATTAAGCCTATTGGGTGTAAATGGGTCTTTAAAAAGAAAATGGAAGCGGCGGCAAGGTAGAGACCTATAAGGCCATTTGGTTGCAAAATGTTTCAAAACAAAGACAAGGAGTTGACTATGGCGAAACCTTTTCACCGATGTGATGCTCAAGTCCATTCGGATTTTGCTTGCGATCGCAGACTTACCATGACTACGAAATCTGGCGGATGGGCGTGAAAGCGGCCTTCCTCAATGGGAAACTTGAGGAGGATGTGTATATGACACAACCGGAGGATTTGTTTCAAAGGTTGGAACAAATCAAGTCACATAAGCTTCTGACGATCCATTTATGGATTAAAGCGAAGCTTCGTGGGTGGAACATCCGTTTTGATGAGACAATCAAAAGTTTGATTTTATCAAAAATGAGGATGAACCATGTGTGTACAAGAAGGTTAGTGGGGGGTATTTGTTTCATTCCTTGTATTATATATGTTGATGATATATTCGATAGGGAATGATATTCTATCTTTATAAACAATTAAAATCGGTTATCTAAACACTTCTCCATGAAGGACTTGGGAGAAGCATCCTATATTTTGGGGATAAAGATCTATAGAGATAGATCTAATAGGATGCTTGGCTTATCGAGGCGATACATTGACATGATGCTAAAGGTTTAGCATGGAAGATTCAAAAGAGGTCTCATCTTGGAGTGAGCCATGGAATACATCTCTCTCCAGCAAGCCCCAAAGACACACGAGGAGAGAAAGCGTATGAGTAAGATTCCTTATGCTTCATCAATAGGAGGATCTATCATATGCGGTATGATATGTACTAGACAGATGTCGCTCATGCACTTAGTGTAAGCGAGATATCGGTCGAATCCGGAGGAGAAGAACAACTTTGGAAGGCGGTGAAAAATATCTAAAGTACTTAGGAAGAACTAAGGATGTATTTCTTGTCTACGGTGGAGTGCGAATTAAAACTAGAGGGCTTCACGACTCAAGTTTTCAAAGCAGACCAAGATGATGATAAATCCGTTTGGGGTATGTGTTTACCTTAAGCGGAGGGCGTGATGAGTTGGAAAAGTTCAATGATGAAATAATTGTTGATTGATGTGATGAGTACATAGGCTGCAAGTGAAGCTGCAAAGGAAGTTGTTTGGATGAAGAAGTTCATTCTAGAACTTGGTGTGCTTCCTAGCATTAAAGGACCGGTGCCTTTATTACGTGACAACCTTTGGAGTACATTGCATGACTAAGGAACCAGTCTCATCGAGAAATCAAACACGTGTTGCGGCGATTTCGTTTGATCGGAGAGATCATTGAAAGAGAGGCGTCACCACGGGCGTGTGGACTCTCAAGACAATATTGCGAGATCCATTTACTAAAGCGTTAACACAACGGCGGTTTGATCGTCACTTAGAGAAGATGGGTATGAGATACCCGCGGCGATTGGCTTTAGTCTGAGTGGGAGATTGAAAGTATTATGCATACAAGCCGATCATGAATGATGATAAAGCATATCTTGTGTAATCAATCTTATTTATTTATTAATAAAAGAATTATTTATTAAAGGCATTTATTATCTACGTGGTCTTTGTTTTAATAATATGTGATAAACCCGTAGTTTTAAGCAACGCTTTTAGAATAATGATGATGATCATTCTAATGAGATCTAAATTCTTGAAAGCTTAAAACTAAAATAGTTCCCAATCATTGGATTACTAAATGGGGATTAGTGAATCCGGATAGATTGGTACATCGTTAACTTTGCTCGTTGGATGAGGATGATTGATCTCGTGATTATTTTGTGTGGAGACACTAAAGCAAGTATGTAGGTGCTTATTAGAGAATAAGTTCTTTGAGCATTGACTCATTAAGGAATACCTAATGGAGTTTTACTTTTGTCGATAGGAATTCTGTAGTGATAGTAGTCTGAAATGATCCTTAGACTTGAGATCATCATAGTATCTTATATATAATGAATTACACTTTGACTTATTCCTTAAGACTTTTAGAGTATATCAAAGGGTATGCTTGGGTGTAATAAGTTATATATGAAGATAATGAATGATCGATAAAGAATCTACCACTTCTAGTAAAAGGAGAGATGTCTATGTGATTCGATAAATGACAACCCGGGAATCCTTGGCGAGGTGGAATGAAATTAGAAAGTAGTTTCTAATTTGCATTCATTGGGAGTTATTCATTTAGGAATTGAAATACATATAATTAAATAAAATAAGACTTGTGATAATTCCATGTCTTATATTTAATTGGGACATAGTATGGTGGAAGGATTGAATTATGCGGTAACTATTTACTCGAAAGGTTCTTTTATGATTAATGTTGAAATCTATATTATACGGAAAGTCGTTGATCGTTAGGGAGGCTTATCCTATTGTAGAATAAATATTATTTATTTAAATAAATTATTTGTTTAATTTATTTATTTAAATGAGATTAGAATTATTCTAATTGATTTATTCACAATAGGTTTAATATGGAGAACCTAAAGGGTCACACCATAAAAGGAAGAATAATTATTTAAGAAGTTAATGGCATAATTGTAATAATATGTTAAGTATATTTAATTTAATCTATGGTGATAGAATAAATTAAATAGCTTAATATTATTATTTAATATTTTAGAAATATTAAATATAAATTAATAAGAGAGTCTTATTAATATTATTATAATTATTATTATTTTAATTTCTAAAAGGTTTAGGAATTAATTTAATATTAAGTACTCTCATTTATTCTAATTGGATTAGGAAAGAAAATTAGTTAAGGAGTTTAACTAATTATCCCTAATAGGATTAAGGAGCCCATTTAATTTAAAGAGTTTAATTAAATAAATAATACCTTATTTTAATTAAAATAGGGTTATATAATATCTTTATAAGAGAGTCTTATATTAGATATGATATGATATATCGTAATTCAAGATTTGGAGAATACACCCCTTTTCTTATTAGGATAGGAAAAACTAGGGTTTGAGCGATCCCTTCTTCTTGAAAAATTCATCTTCCTTGGTGGATCACCTATAGAGGCCACACACTTGGGTGGCTTACATTGATCGAATGAAGGAATCTACAGGAGATTGAGGAGATCGCGGAGAAGTAGGAGGTGAACTTCGTACACGAGGAGCTTCGTTTCTACTGAGGTATGATTTCATAATTTCTTATTCTTCGTTTAATTAATAATATGCATAAAGGATGATCAAGGGTAATTGGTTTGTGAAAAATTTTAAAATCGATTTTATCTCGATTTTACGTTTTGCAATTTGATTCTACTTTGATTTTCACGAAAACCTACTTGTTACATTTGCCGCGAATATTCTGACAAAGCGATTGAATATTCCACGACCAAACGAATATTCCCCGACAATGATGAATATTTTATAACCACTTGCTTATTTTGAAATATTTGCGTATTTTACCCTAACTATCCACATTAATCACATCAACCCTTACTATTTCAAAATAATAAATAGAAAAATTAAATTTCATTAATAATAAGTTGGGGTCTTACAACTTCCCTCCTTATGAAATTTCGTCCTCGAAATTGGCCGTACGTACTGGTGTTTGAAAAGGTGAGGATACCTCGCTTTCATTTCGTTTCAATTCCCAGGTCATTTCCTCTATAGCATGATTCCTCCACAAAACTTTAACTTGTGGTATGACCTTTCTTTAGCGTGGGACATGCTCTCCTTCTATCCAAGATCTTGTGGTACCTCCTCATACGTTAAGTCTTGATTTATTTCGTCAGGTTCTAATTCTATAGCGTGGTTCGGGTCTTTCACATATTTGAAATGCGAGATATGTGAAACACATTATGAATCTGAGACATACTGGAGGTAACACAAGTCTACATAGGCTACATTTCTACTCGGTCGAGAATTTGAAATGGACCGATAAATCGTGGATTGAGCTTTCCTCTCTTCCCAAATCTTTAACTCCCTTCCATGGAGCGACTTCACAACAATCATGATCCCTACACTAAATTCCACGTCCTTTCGATGAAGATCCGCATAACTCTTTTGTCGATCTTGTCTTGGTTTGTATCGTTGTCGAATCATTTGGATCTTTTCGGTAGTCATACGTCTTAACTTTCGGGTCCCAACAATGTTGCTTCACCCACCTCGTCCCAACATATTGGAAGCGACATTTTCGTCCATATAATGCTTGAATGGAGCCACACCTATACTTGCACGATAAGCTGTTGTTGTAGGAGAATTCCACTGATGGTAAATACTTATCCCAAGCGCCCTTGAAGTGCAGGACACGAGTCTTAATAGATCTTCAAGAGTTTGAATAGTCCTCTCGATTGTCCGTTGGTTTGGGGATGGTATCTTAGAACTAAATTGCAAATCCGTGCCCATAGCTTTTTGCAAGCTAACCCAAAATCTTGAAGTGAATCTTGGGTCACGATCCAAAACTATGGATCTTGGCATGCCATGCAACCTCACAATCTCATTCACGTACATCTAGCAAGGCGTTCGAGGAATAAGTCTCCGTATCGGCAAGAAATGAAGCGGACTTGGTTAATCTATCAACAATAACTCAAATAGCATTGATGCCTTGAGAAACCGTAGTAGGAAGACATGTGAAATCCATGGTAATGTGTTCCCACTTCCATTTCGGAATCTCAAGTGGTTGCTGAGCGGACCCTTAGGTACTAGAGATGCTCGCCTTTACACGTTGACAAGTTAAACACATCGAGATAAACTTTGCAATCTCTCTCTTCATATTGTTCCACCAAAATGTATGTAGAAGATCACGATACATTTAGTACTTCGAGGATGGATTGCAAATGGTGTATTGTGTGCCTCCATCATAATCTTGTACTTCAAATCGAGTCGTTAGGAACACAAAGTCTAGAGTGGACTCGAAGTATTCCTTCTTCATCAATTCTCGCTTAGGAATAGCTCCTTCTTGTACTTTCTTCTTCATACGCATCGACTCAAGATTGGGTGGCTTGAAGCAACCTTAACTTTTCTATTAAAGTTGGCTCTGTCGTATACTTGACATCATCGCACTTTCGTTCCGCATATGATCTTCTACTCAACGCGCGTCATTACCACGTTTCGCTTTTCGGGATGGTATTGAATAGTGTGGTCGTAGTCTTTCAATAGCTCGAGCCAGCGTCATTGCCGCGTGTTGAGTTCTTTTGAGTGAAGAAATATTTAAGGCTTTTATGGTGCGAATATATCTCCACTTTCTCCCCATATAGATAGTGCCTCCATATCTTTAAGCTTGAAGACATCGGCTGCGCTTGACTCTAGATCATGAGTAGGATAATTCCTCTCATACTCTTTAAGTTGTCGCGAGGCATAAGCTATGACTTTCCCACGTTGCATGAGAACACATCCTAACCCTTTGCACGAAGCATCATTTGTAGATAATAAATCCATCAGAACCGGATGGTATTGTTAGAAACAGTCTTAGAAATAAGTCCTCTTAAGCTCTTGGAAACTCTTCTCGCATTCTTTCGCTCAAAGCGAATTTTGTATCCTTAGGAGTTATTTGAGTTAATGGAGTAGCGATTGAGAAAACCCTTCCACGAATCTCAGATAATAACCAACTAAGCCAAAAAAAAACTACGTACTTGATCCACCGACTTGGTTGCTCCCAACTTTGTATTGCTTCAATCTTGGCGGATCAGCAGATACTCCATGTTTCGACACCACGTGCCCAAGGAATGCTACTTCCTCAAGCGAACTTCGCATTTCTTCAATTTGGCATATAGTTTGTTTTCACGAAGCCTTTGGAGTACCGACTTCAAATGGTGCTCATGATCTTCACGACTTTTGGAATATATAAGGATGTCATGATAAAACTGACAAAAAGCTGATCAAATATTCCTTGAATACTCGGTTCATCATATCCATGAAAGCATGAGGAGCATTAGTTAGTCAGAAAGACATGACTAAGAATTCATAATGCCCATCTGGGGAGTTACGAATGCGGTCTTTGGAATATCCTCGGTTCTAATCTTGGTGATGATATCCGGAAGCGAAGATCGATTTTGAAAAGAATTGTGCCCTACTTATGTTGGTCAAACAAGTCATCAATACGAGGTAGAGGATACCTATTCTTGATGGTGACATGGTTCGATTCCGATAGTCAATACAAAGTCGCATACTCCGTCTCTTTCTTCTTTACAAATAAAGCAGGAGCACCCCGAGGAGATGTCTTGGGGCCGAATGAAGCCGATGTCCAACAATTCACGTAGTTGGACCTTTAACTCTGAAGTTCAATAGGAGCCATTCGATATGGGGTTTTAGAAATGGGCTTTGTGCGAGGTTCAAGATCAATAAAGAATTCAACTTCACGTTACGGGGTGACTAGGAAGTTCTTGAGGGAAATCGTCGGAAAGTCGATAACAACGGGAATATTATTCAAATTTGGCGTGTCTTTATTCAAATCCATAACATGGGCTAAGAAAGCTTGACATCCAGTTTTCAATAAGCGAATAGCTTTATGATTAGATATGATAGTGATTGATTTTAATGGTTTAGTTGCTTGAATTAAATACAACGAGGTTGGTTAGGAATATGAAAACTAACAACCTTACGAAAATAATCAATTTTGGCATGATGAGTAGTTAACCAATCAATCCCTAAAATCACATCAAAAGCAAGTATCTTTAAAGAGATAAGGTCACGGGTAAGGTAATGGTGCCAACTTGAATCAAACAAGATTTATAAGCGAGTGGATGTGATGAAAGTTTCTCTAACGGAGTTTCCACAGATAGGTCAAAGTCTAATTTCTCGGTCGAGTTTAAGCGTTGAGCACAAGCGGGAGAGATAAATGAATGGGTATGCCGGTATCAAGTAAGGTATAAACTTAGCAAGAATTTATAAATAGCTTACCGTGATCACCTCGTTTGGGTTCCTCGCATTTTGACCGATCACAACAAAGCGCTTTCTTCCGGAATCGTTGACTTTGACTTTTACGGGGACGATCTTTTGAGTCACCAAGTCCCATTGAACTAGGTTTCGCTCTTGTCTGATCTCGGCGATATGTCCTTCCTTTCCATAATTATAGTATACCTTGAGCTGTTGTGAATGCGGTTTGGTGATATGTCCCTCTTTTCGCATTTGTAACATATATGGGTGTAGTCGTTCTCCTCCCTTAGAACCGATTCTTCTTAAACCTTTGTCGTCTTCACATAGTGGTTGTTAAATCTCCTCTTTTAAAATCTCCTCTGACTCGCTTCTTTATTTTCATGGCCATGATTACCACGGAGTGGTTACCATTTTTGTCCGTCTGTTTCTTTCTCCATTTGGTTATCATTATTACATTGATCGCTATCTACGATGCGATCTGGTTGTGGTCCTCGGTTGGACAGTACGTACTCGTTATCTCGCTCTAATAATTGAGCCACATTTTACAACATCTGAATAGAGAAAATTTATGAGAAATGAGATCTTGGCGTATCTTGGGTTTCAAACCTCTAAGAAACATCCGCGTCATCGTTCCTCATTCTCCACCAAATGAGGTGCTGAACTGGATAACTCATGAAACTTTGCCTCGTCTTTGAGACCGTCGTGTTATTTTGCTCGATCTAATAAACTCCACTTCCTTCATATAGCGAACACTTTCGGAAAGTATTTGTCATTAAATAGTTTCTGAAAGCGTCTCCCAAGACATCTTTGAGAAAAATTTGGATGGAGTGCGCTTCCTGAGACTCCCACCGATGATGCCTCGCCGCGGAACATAAAGGTGGCGAATGGAACCTTCTGTTCTCCGTGCATCCCAGACATCGAATATCTTGGTAATTTGCTTGACCCGTGTTTTCGCCGTGATCGGATCGGCTTTCCCTTAAATTCGGTGGTCCCGACTCTTTGAAGCTTGCTTTTTGTGACAACTTAGTGAATTGCTATCATTTCCTCTGTATTTTGAACACGAGTCTCCCTAAATGCGATTTTGCATGAGCTGCAAAAAGCTTCTAAACATCCCTCGTTCATCATCGCTTTCGGTGGTGTTGTTCGCGGGAGGAACATTGCCCGACTGTTGCACGTTCTCCTCGTTGGTGAGTCTGAGGCGTCTCCACGGTCTCATTTCCATTGTTAATATTCTCGATTCGACATTCTCAAATCTTTGTCCATAAAACAAGGGTTAATTAAGGAAATCAATATATCACATAATATCCTTATATCTTGACAACTAAAAAATAAGCTTAGGTAGGACACCTTAGCGAAGGATTTACTCGTCTCTCCCTCCTAGTTCTATTCCCCGATCTCATGGAGATCATATCCTAAGCTACGATACCAATTGTGGCGCCCCCAAAATAGGTATACATCACACATTACGAGTTGTCAATACGTAGATGCGAAACAACTACAACTTTATTATTACAACAAGAAAGCGTGAGTTTGAATACAAATATTATCTTCTAGAGCAATATCTATACTCAAATAAATCCTCATCACATTTATTGATACATTATTTTACAAAAATGGTGAGGACTACTAAACAATTCTTTCTAAAACCATCATTCCATTACCCCAGGCTAAATCATTACTCATTTATATTCTCGCCTCACGAGAAGAAAAATGGAACAAAAAGGAAAAGGGTGAGCTCAACTAGCCCGATAAAGAATATTATGACTAAGATAATATACAACAAATTATCGTTAGTCTTTGACGAGGGAAAAATCTAATAGAATCTGATAGGCAACAAATTTTAAATCAATATTATTGGTGAAATAATAATTCATTAGAAGAGTTAAGTAGAGAATGCAAACTACTATCTTCTATGTATGAATTTAAAAGTTCATCGTCTATCTTTTATCCTGTAACATCAATCGATATACATACGGAATCAAATATTCATCTTTGCACTCTGGGCGAAAGATATTCATCGATTAAGTCGTATTCATCTAAACACACATTCATCTTTGCACTACTGACCAAAGATATTCTTGAGAAATCATTCATCTTCGAAGACTACGGGCCAAAAATATTCAATAATATCATCATTTAAGGTGAGGATGATGAAAATATTTTAAAAAAGCGAATCCGGTGAAACAAAATGAGGATTAAGGATTAAGGATTAGTACTTTGTTTTATCCATGTTCAAAAATACCTCAAAAAATAATCATAGTGGTGTAAAATTCAAGAATGATCAAAACATGGATCTGATCAAAGCTAGTATCCGAATAGATATTTTGGATGAAAAGAAGAAATTTTATTTTTAGATGAATAATGTATATCGTGAATAGTATATACGTGAATAGTCTTAAGTATCGTGAATAGTAACTCAGACACCAAAAGATAGAAATTCCACAAAAAATATCTTCACGCTTCGCTTGAATAGTACTCGTGAATAGTAACTCGTGAATAGTAACTTCATGAATAGTAACTTCGTGAATAGTAACTCATGAATAGTAACCCAGACATGAAAAAGTTCCAAATTTGATAAAAAGTTCCAACCAATATTTGACATAATGATATTGAAGAAATAATATCATTTGAGAAGAAAATAACATCCCTTACCTCGAAAGATTAGTACTTTACATTTGGAATCTAGGATATATAGTCTTTGAAGGAACTTGCATAGTCTAACAATACTCAAAGTATACTCAAAATACTCACAAGAATACGTTCGATAATATATAGAGAAAATTTAGATTTACGGTGTGATTTTTAATTCTAACCTAAGCACCTATTTATAGGAAAATGCTTAGAACACAAAAGCGAAAATTTAATAAAATATTAATATATATTATAAATTTCTAGCCCATCTTTGAAGATTTGATTTTAGCAATTAATATCACATGTTAGCCCACTTAAATGCAAAAAACGTTTTTTTCTTTAAAATAATAATTAAAACTTCCAAAAATCAATTATTTGAACTTGAACTTCAATAATTCACAATAAATATCTCTTTTATCAGAAAATTGAATCTCATACGTGTTTTATAGGAAATTCAATTCTCTACAACTTTGCAGAAGAAAGTTTTCCAAATTCCAAATAGAAATTGGAAGAAATCCAAGCGAGGCGATTTTACATTTATAATCAAATTTCGGTCGATAAATGGGGTCAATTTGAGCATGTTTAACATGTTTTAAACATTTATTGCAACAAAAATACTCTTCCTCCTCGTATACTCATATATCCCACATTCGTTGTAAAAATATCACCATTATTATATTATTAAAATATAATAATATATTTAAATAATTATTTTATCGAGAAAAAGATAAAATTTCAATTTTCAACAATTGTCACATTAAAATTTTTCTCCATCTATATCCACGTAAAATCAATATTTTCCTCATCATATGAATCAATAATTAATTATTCACAAATAATATTATGAGAATCACTGATATTGACAACGAGGCGGTTCAGGAAAGGGGCTTTCGATAAGAATTTCTTCTTCTTGGCGCCTTGATTAGGTGACCAAACCTCTCCTTAGGCAGAACTTTCTAGACATTGCCAATAATGTTATCTAATAATATTATTAGGATAATATGAATTATTGCTTCGATAATGAAAAATATTATGTAATGTGACAATTATTGAAACAACAATGAATATAAAATATCAACGCTTGACAATTATTAACTCGATAAAATCTTTGAGCGATAATTACTGTAACCATTATTGAGTAGTGCCTTCTTACGTAAGAATCAATAATTGGTGCAATCTGGTATCTTCTTGTGTTTTAACCAATAGAGTATTTTAACGATTATTTGCAGTAACAACTACTGTAATTATTTTTAACCAACTTATATTTGTCGTTTTCTTCATCCAATTGCTTTTCGTTATGGGACCCACACATTTGCTTGGTAAATACACGAATATTTCTGAGCAATCTGAATATTCCACGACCAAACGAATATTCCCAAACAACAATGAATATTTTATAACCACTTGCTTATTTTGAAATATTTGCGTATTTTACCCATAACTATCCACATTAATCACATCAACCCTTACTATTTCAAAATAATAAATAGAAAAAATTAAATTTCATTAATAATAAGTTGGGGTCTTACACATCCAGCCACACTCAACATGTCTTGGGAGACGTTTCAGAAACTGTTCAATGACAAGTACTTTCCTGAAAGTATTCATCATATGAAGGAAGTGGAGTTTATTAGATTTGGAACAAAATAAATGACGGTGTCCCAAAGACGAGGTAAATTTTTGCAGAGTTGTCGGGTTTGCACCTCATTTGGTGGAGAATGAGGAACGTATTACGCGGATGTTTACGAGAGGTTTGAAACCCAAGATACGTCAATTATCTCATTTCTCATAAATTTTCTCTATTTAGATGTTGTCAACAGGCTCAATTGTTAGAGCGAGATAACGAGTATGGCCAATGGGGATCACAAACGAGGATCATCTTGGAGATAGCGATCAACATAATAATGATAACCCGGCGGAGAAAGAAAAAGACGGACAAAATGGTAACCACTCTCGGTGGTAATCAAGGCCATGAGAATGAAAAAGCGAGTCGGGAGAAGATTTTAAAAGAGGAGATTCAACAACGACCATGTGAAGACGTCAAAGACCAAAGAATTGGTTCGAGGAGAGAAACGACCACCGGTCATCATATTATAAAGTGCGGAAAGAAGGACATATCGGTCAAACCGCTCACAATACCAAGGTATGTTATAATTATGGAAATGAAGGACATATCGCTCGAGATTATACAGTAGCGAAACCAAGTTCGTGGGGACGGTGACAAAAAGTCATCCCGAGAAAAGTCAAAGTCAACAGTTCTTGGAAGAGCGTTTGTTGTGACTGGTCAAAATGCGAGGAACCCAAACGAGGTAATCACGGGTAAGCTAATCATTAATTATTGCAAAGTTTATACCTTACTTGATACCGGTGCTACCCATTCATTTATCTCTCCTGCTTGTGCTCAACGTTTAAATTTGACTCCGGAGAAATTAGACTTTGATTTATCTGTGGAGACTCTGTTAGGAGAAATTTCATCACATCCACTGTTTATAAATCTTGTTTGATTCAAGTTGGAACCATCACCTTACCTGTTGACCTTATCTCTTTAAAGATACTTGCTTTTGATGTGATTTTAGGGCTTGATTGGTTAACTACTCATCATGCCAAAATTGATTGTTTTTGTAAGGTTGTTAGTTTTCATATTCCTAACCAACCTGTTGTACGAATTCAAGCAACTAAGCCACTAAAATCAATTGCTGTCATATCTAGTCATAAAGCTATTCGTTTATTGAAAAACGGATGTCAAGCTTTCTTAGCCCATGTTATGGATTTGAATAAAGACACGTCGATTTGAATAATATTCTGTTGTTAGTAAATTTCGACGTCTTTCTCGAAGAACTTCCGATCTACCCCCGTAGCGTGAAGTTGAATTCTTTATTGATCTTGAGCACAGTACAAAGCCCATTTCTAAAACCCCATATCGAATGGCTCTATTGAACTTCGGGGAGTTAAAGGTCCAACTACGAGGAGTTGTTGGACGCCGGTTTCATTCGATCTAGTACATCTCCTTGGGGTGCTCCTGTTTTATTTGTAAAGAAGAAAGAGCGGGAGTATGCGACTTTGTATTGACTATCGGGAATTGAACCATGTCACCATCAAGAATAGGTATCCACTACCTCGTATTGATGACCTGTTTGACCAGTAGCAAGGAGCACAATTCTTTTCAAAGATCGATCTTCGTTCTGGGTATCACCAGTTGAAGATTAGAACTGGGGATATTCCAAAGACTGCCTTTAGAACTCGGTACGGGCATTATGAATTCTTAGTCATGTGTTTTGGATTGACTAATGCTCCTACGGCTTTCATGGATATGTTGAACCGAGTATTCAAGGATTATTTGGATCGGTTCGTTGTTGTCTTTATTCATGACATCCTCATATATTCCAAAAGCCGTGAAGATCATGAGCACCATTTGAAGTTGGTACTCCAAAGGCTTCGTGAAAATAAGTTATATTCCAAGTTGAAGAAATGCTAGTTCTAGCTTAAGGAAGTAGCATTCCTTGGGCACGTGGTGTTAAAACATGGAGTATCTGTTGACCCGACGAAGATTGAAGCAATACAAAGTTGGGAGAAACCGAAGTCGGTGACCGAAGTACGTAGCTTTCTGGGCCTAGCTGGTTATTATCGGAGATTCGTGGAAGGGTTTTCTCGAATCGCTACTCCATTAACTCAGCTAACTCGGAAGGATACAAAATTCGTTTGGTGCGAGGAATGCGAGAAGAGTTTCCAAAAGCTTAAGTGGAGACTCATTTCGGCACCTGTTCTAACAATACCATCTGGTGCGGATGGATTTGTCATCTACAACGATGCTTCGGGCAAAGGGTTAGGATGTCTTCTCATGCAACGTGGGAAAGTCATAGCCTATGCCTCGCGACAACTTAAAGAATATGAGAGGAATTATCCTACTCATGATCTAGAGTTGGAAGCAGTCATCTTCGCGCTAAAGATCTAGAAGCACTATCTATATGGGGAGAAACTGGAGAAATATTCAGACCATAAAAGCCTAAAATATTTCTTCACTCAAAAGGAACTCAACATGCGGCAACAACGTTGGCTCGAGTTGTTGAAAGATTACGACCACACTATTCAATACCATCCTGGAAAAGCGAACGTGGTAGCTGACGCGTTGAGTAGAAGATCATATGCAGGAACGAGTGCGATGATGTCAAGTATATGCATAGAGCCAACTTTAATAGAAAAAGTTAAGGTTGCTCGAGCCCACAGGCCTTGAAATGATGCTTATGAAGAAGAAAGTACAAGAAGGTGCTATTCCGGAAGCGAGAATTGATGAAAAAGGAATACTTCGAGTCCACTCCAGACTTTGTGTTCCTAACGACTCTGATTTAAAGTACAAGATTATGATGGAGGCACACAATACACCATTTTCGATCCATCCTGGAAGTACCAAAATGTATTGTGATCTTCAACATACATTTTGGTGGAACAATATGAAAAGAGAGATTGCAAAGTTTATCTCGACGTGTTTAACTTGTCAACGTGTAAAGGCGGAGCATCAAGTACCTAAGGGTCCATTGCAACCACTTGAGATTCTGAAATGGAAGTGGGAATACATTACCATGGATTTTGTTACGGGTCTTCCTACGGTTTCTCAAGGCATCGATACTATTTGGGTTATTGTTGATAGATTAACCAAGTCTGCTCATTTCTTGCCGATACGGGAGACTTATTCCCTTGAACGTCTGGCTCATATGTATGTAAATGAGATTGTGAGATTGCATGGCATGCCAGTATCCATAGTGTGATGCCCCCAAAATTAGGTATACGTCACCCATCTTGGGTCGCCACTTACATGGTACATAAATTCAAATACAACTTACTTAACATAAGCTGTGCAGTACAATACGACATAAAGCGTGAAGTTTGAATACAAATATTGTCTACTAGATATTATACAAACTCAAAAGGAGTCCTCATTACAACTATTATCACACTATTTCACGAATAGTGAGGACTACTAATGCTATTCTCTCGGACCATTACTCCGCTTCGACAGAGCTGTCCAAATTTATGTTCTCATTTCGAAGAGAAAAAGTGAAAGAAAGGGTGAGCTCAACTAGCCCAAGAAGAAATATTATGACTAAGATAATGCGAGAATAAATTATCATTAGCTTTCAACAAAGATGTTAAACCGATAAAATACAATAGACAACCGGTTTAAGCTGCGGTGAATATGCAATCCATTAAAAGAGTCAAGTAGAAAATAAAGTCTACTATCTTTTAGGTTTTAAAAGGTTTTCATAAATTTTTATCACTAAGACTCGGTTTAATGAATAAACCACAATATCTAATCATCCCGTACTACCACAGTAAAGGATTTTCATCAAATTATCAATGGTCATGACTATACTTAGAATCACCCCCCGGTCATAATCATACCAAAACTATCCATCATTGCATTACAGCCACCGAGGACTTTTATCACATCATTTATAACAAGCCGTGATTATACCGAATGATCCACGGTCATAATCATACTAAGTTCATCTATACACGTAAGCCATAATATAACATGAGGATGATGACAATGACATAATAATTCAATAAAACAAGTTCAAGAATTATTTTATCCAGAATTAAAGAACGTCAAATTGTCAACAAGATCTTTGTTTTGTAGAGTAAAATTCAAGAATGATTAGAAGAATATTTCCATGAAAAGATTTGGATGAAACGCAAATATCAAGAATATTCTACTAATTTCATGGAGTATAGAAGTCAAAGTTTTAACCAATTTGGGTATAATAAAGAATGGAATAACAAAGGAAATCACCGTGCATGCGAGATGCAGCATGAGCGAGTTATTCCAACGAATAATAATAACGAAACCAGTCGGGTGAAATTCACTGCGATGGGATGATCCAACGTAATAATAAATCTTTGAATAATAATAAACAATGGAACCAGTCCGGTGTAAAACACATGCACGTGATATTCCAACAGAATAATAAAGAATGGAATAATGAAGAAGATCACCAAGAATAGGGATTCAGCGTATACAAAGTTATTCAACCAGAATAAATAAGAATGGAATAATATAAGGATTTCACCAAGTATAGGGTATGCCGCGTATACAGGTTATGTATAGGGTATACCACTTTTACAGGTTATTCCAACAGAATAATAAACAATGGAATAACAACGAAGTTCTCTTCATGAATACAAAAGAATAACACCCCTTACGGGTACAACAAATAATATTCCTACCTTAGAAGAACTGAATATTGGCAAGGTGAAGTAGCAGAATACTTTTCTTCTTTCTCTCTATAGTTTCTCTCTACAGAGTTTCGGTGAATTAAGTAAGAAAATAATGAAGGAATGAGCTTATTTATAGAAAAATAGAATGCATAGTAATTAATCCATGAAGCGTCCAGATTGATTTACTTTAATCGACGGTCCATATTTAAAGCAAAATCTTTTAAATAAAATATAATATATTCTATTTATATATAAAAAACATTTACTATGCAAACACTATGCAACACTATGCAAAAAATACTACGCAAAACACTACGCAACACTATGCATAATAAAATATAATATATTCTATTTATAGAATAACTTTAATAAAGTGATACATTTTATATAAAAAGATGTTTACATTTTATTACGTTAATAATACTGAATAAAACAAAACGTCATTATCATTATAATAATTCATATTATTAATCGACAATAATGGAATCAAATGAAGTGACTTCTCACATAAGCATCGATAATCATCTGGTGTGCTACTATGCAACCACACGTATCGACTTTCGTATTTTTACTACCGAAAGTAGTTCAACAAGATCAATGGTAAAACTTCCATAGTTATTTCAATAAAATATTTTTGTCGTTTTCTCAATCCGATAATAATTACATTGTGGGGTCCACTAATGATTGAGTCGTTGCACTAATATTTTCGCTAAACCGAATATTCCCCGATCAATCGAATATAATATAACCACTTGCATACTTTGAAAAATTTATAAATACTACCCACAACTATAATATTATCTCAAATTCACACCATAATATTAAAAAATTATTTCGACAAAATTTAAATCTTTATTGATAAAATCTGGGGTCTCACACATAGTTTCGGATCGTGACCCAAGATTTACTTCAAGATTTTGGGTTAGCTTGCACAAAGCTATGGGCACAGATTTACGATTTAGTTCGGCATACCATCCTCAAACGGACGGACAATCAAAGAGGACTATTCAAACTCTTGAAGATTTATTAAGACTCTGTGTCCTAGATGTGACGCCCCCAAAATTAGGTATACATCACCCATCTTTGGTCGCCACTTACATGGTACAGAATTTAAATACAACTTATTAACATAACTGTCGTGTACAATACGACATAAACTGTGAGTTTAAATACAAATATAGTCTAATAGATATTATACAAACTCAAACAAAAGTCCTCATTATGATTATTATCACACTATTTTACTGAGAATAGTGAGGACTACTAATGCTATCTTCGGACCATCACTCGTTTCCCGACTCGTCCCAAATTTATATTCTCATTTCAAGAGAAACGGTGAAAGAAAGGGTGAGCTCAACTAGCCCAGTAAGAAATATTATGACTAAGATAATGCAGAATAAATTATCAATAGTCTTCAACAATGTTAAACTGATAAAATACAATAGACAACCAGTTTAACTGCGGCGAAATATGCAATCCATTAAAAGAGTCAAGTAAAAATAAAGTCTACTATCTTTTAGGTTTTAAAAGGTTTTCATCTTTATTATATATTTGAGACTCAGCTTTAATAAATATTCCACATCATCGAATCACCCCTGCACTACGGCCAAGGATATTCTTTAGTATCACGACCACAATTATTCATGCACTACGGGCCAAGAATATTTGTGTTTTCATTAATGGTCATGATCATGCCAACAATCATGCCCACCAATGCACTACTTACATCGAGGATTTTTATCACATCATTTGTAACATTACGATCATGATTACAAGAATAGTCTCGGTCATAATCATACCAAGTCCATCTATGCACTACTGAGCCATGAGATGACTTTCAACATAATATAAACATGAGGATGATGACAATGATATAAGAATTCAATAAAACAAGTTCAAGAATTATTTTATCCAGAATTATTAACGCCCAAATTAGTAAAATTCAAGAATGATCGGAAGAATATTTCCATGAAAAGATATGGATGAAACGTAAATATCAAGGATATTCTACTAATTTCATGGAGTATAGAAGTCAAAGTTTTAACCATTTGGGTATAATAAAGAATGGAATAACAAAAGAAATCACCATGCATGCGGTACTTCACATAGACAAGTTATTCCAATGTAATAATAATAACGGAACCGAAGTCGGTGAAATTCACACCGAATGCGGGATGTTCAAACAGAATAATAAAGATGGAACCGGATCCTGGTGTAAAACACACAGATAGGATATTCCAACAGAATGATAAAGAGGCGGAACCAGTCCTGTAAAACACATGCATGACGAGGATGTTCAACGAGAATAATAATAATAAAGCGAGTAACCTGTGTCCTGTAAAACACATGCATGAGGATGTTCCAATGAGAATAATAATAAAGGCGGAAACCAGTTAGGTGTAAAACACATGACAAGGATGTTCCAACGAGAATAATAGAAGAATGTCACCAAGTATAGGTAAACCAGCGTATACTGAGTTATTCCAATGAGAATAATAAGCAATGGAATAACAACGATTCTCTTCATGAATAAGAAAGAATAACACCCTTACTTTTGGTAGGAGATTGAATCTGCAGTGAAGTAGTAGTAACAAAATACTCTTCTTCTTTTCTCTTATTCTTTCTATACTTTCTCTCTATAGCTTGAATGAATTCGTGAAAAATAATGAAGCCCTAGGCCTCTATTTATAGAAGATTTCTAGCTTAGCACCGCCGTGTGAAAAGGCAAGTGGCTTGACGACTAATGATGTGAAAAGAAAAGTGGTTCGATCTTTCAGAATGTGAAACGACAAGTGGTTCGACGTCGGTAAAGGTAATTACTATTAACGAAGGTAAATACTATTGATTGAAGGTAAATACTATTCACAAGGGTAATTACTATCGACGAAGGTAATTACTATTGATTGAAGGTAAATACTATTCACAAGGGTAATTACTTATTGACGAAGGTAAATACTATTGACGAAGGTAATTACTATTCACAAAGGTAATTACTATTATTGACGAAGAGACTCTTAGATGATGACATATAGAGCCCCCATAAAATAATCAAACTTACCACAAATCATAACACATATTTAATCTTTCAACAATTATTAATCATATATAACTTGTCGTCTCAATTATTGATTTAATACTATAACATATTATATGAGATGATCACGTGACAATAATTGAATCAATAATATAAGAGATATGATGCAAAGAATTATCTGTAGAATAATTGAGCATAGGTGAGTGACTTCTCACGTAAGCATTAATAATCAATACCGTGTGCTACTATGCAACCACGCGTAGACATCGCACTTTTACCAGGGTAGTTCATCAGCTTTTAATTGGTAACACCTCCGTAGTTATTTTTATAAAATATTTTTGTCGTTTTCTCAATCCAAATAATAATTACATTGTGGTGTCCACCAATGATTGAGTAGTTATACGAATATTCCCTAAAAAGAATATTCCCCGACCAAACGAATATTTTATAACAACTTGCATACTTTGCAAAATTTATAAATATTACCCACAACTATAACATTATATCAAATTTATTCCATAATATTCAAAAATAATATTTATAGAAAAATTCATCTTTAATTATAAAAGTTGGGGTCTTACACTAGACTTCAAAGGGAGTTGGGATAAGTATTTACCATTGGCGGAATTCTCCTATAAAAACAGTTATCAGACAAGCATTGGTGTGGCCCCATTTGAAGCATTATATGGACGGAAGTGTCACTCTCCAGTATGTTGGGACGAGGTGGGTGAAGCAACATTGTTGGGACCCGAGTTGAGTGCGTATGACTCACTGAAAAGATCCAAATAATTCGACAACGTATACAAATGGCACAAGATCGACAAAGAGTTATGCGGATCTTCATCGAAAAAAGACGTGGAATTTAGTATTGGGGATCATGTATTGTTGCGTGTTGCCCGTGGAAGGGAGTTACAAGATTCGGGAAGAGAGGAAAGCTCAATCCACGATTTATTGGTCTATTTCAAATTCTTGACCGAGTAGGTAATGTAGCCTATAGACTCGCGTTACCTCCGAGTATGTCTCGTGTTCATAATGTGTTTCACATATCTGTACTTCGTAAATATGCGAAAGACCCGAACCACGTTATTGAGTTAGAACCAGCCGAGATAATTGAAGACTTAACGTACGAGGAGGTACCTGTCAAGATCTTGGATAGGAAGGAGCATGTCCTACGCACGAAGGTCATACCACAAGTTAAAGTTTTGTAGAGAAACAATGCTATAGAGGAAATGACCTGGGAGTGTGAAACAGAAATGAAAGCGAGGTATCCTCACATTTTCGAAACACCAGGTACGTACGTCAATTTCGAGGACGAAATTTCATAAGGAGGGGAGGTTGTAAGACCCCAACTTATTATTTAATGAAATTAAATTTTCTCTATTTATTATCTTGAAATAGTAAGGGTTGATTTGATTAATGTGGTAAGTTATGGGTAAAATGTGTAATTATTTCAAACAAGCAAGTGGTTTTAAAATATTCATTGTTGACGGGGAATATTCGTTTGGTCGTGGAATATTTTTTCTTTGTCGGGGAATATTTAAATGATGCACGCAAATTTCGACCTGGGCCCCATAACGAAAAAGCGATTGGATGAAGAAAGCAAGAAAGTAAGTTGGTTATAAATAATTGGCGTAGTTATTACATATTATCTTGTTAGAATACACGGTGGTTAAAACACAAGAAGCACATCAGTATACACCAATTATTGATTCTTACGTAAGAAGGCACTACTCAATAATTATTACAAAGTAATTACTTTCATTCAGATTTTATTTTATTGATTCAATAATTCTTTGCGTTGATATTTTATATTATTGTTGTTTTAATAATTATCAACGCACAATATATTTTCTTTTATCTGAGACAATAATTCATATTATCTGAATAATATTATTAGATAACATTATTGGCAATGTCTAGAAAGTTACGTCAAGGAGAGGTTTGGTCATCTAATCATTGCGGCCAAGAAAGACAGATCCTTATTGAAAAGCCCCCTTTTCCAGGAACTTCACAGGTCATCAATAATGTGATTACGTAATATTATTTGTAAATAATTAATTATTAATTTATATGACGAGAAAAATATTGATTTTTATGTGGATATAGATGGAGAAAATTTCTAATGTGACAATTGTTAAAATTAATATTTTATCTTTTTTACGATAAAATAATTTATTTAAATATATTATTTTAATAATATATTGATGGTGATATTTTTACAATGAATGTGGGATATATAAGTATATGAGGAGGAAGAGTATTTTTGTGGCATTAAATGATTAACACATGTTTTGTGTGTCGGTAGACCCCAATTCTTAACTAAAATTTGATTATAGCCTGTAAAATCGTTCGTTTGTGGATTTCGGTCAATTTCTGTTTGGAATTTAAAAAAACATTCTTCTGCAAAGTTGTAAAGAATGAAATTTCCTATGAAAAGGACATGTGGTAGAATTTTTCTGACAAAAGGGCTATTTATTGTGAATTATTGAAGTTTTGATTTATCGGGTGTGAATTGATTTTTGGAGTTTAAATGATTTTTTTGTTAGAAAAACGTTTTTTGTACTTTGGTGGCCCTCACTTGCACATGTTAATGGCTGAATTCAATTATCTAGAGGTGGGCTTGAATATTTTGTAATTATATTAATATTATATTAAATTTTCTGCTTTGGTGTTTACAAGCATTTTCCTATAAATAAGGTCTTAGGTTAGAATTGAAAATCACACCAGAAACTGAAATCTTCTCTCTCTTTCTCTCTCGATATATTGAGCGTATTCTTGTGAGTATTTTAATACTTTGAGTGTTGTTATACGGTGCAAGTTCAAGTCATAGCTTATATCAAATTATTTCAACTGTAAGTCTTATCTTTTCGAGGTAAGGGATGTTATTTTCTTTTTAAATGATATTATTTTTTCAATATCATTATGCCAAAATATTGGTTTGAACTTTTAATCAAATTTAGAACTTTTTGTGTCGGGGTTCTTATTCACGATATACGATTTTATTCACGAATCAAACCTTATTCATCGAAAAATGAAATTTTTCCTTTTTCGTCAAAATATCTATTATGGATACTAGCTTTAATTGTATCCATGTTTTGATCATTCTTGAATTTTACTTCACTATGATTATTTATGAGGTATTTTTGGACATGAAATA
This sequence comes from Panax quinquefolius, assembly GCA_020205615.1. Taxonomy (NCBI): domain Eukaryota; kingdom Viridiplantae; phylum Streptophyta; class Magnoliopsida; order Apiales; family Araliaceae; genus Panax; species Panax quinquefolius. The sequence continues at coordinate 113,383,845 of CM035168.1, forward strand.
GTGAAATACTGAATCCTTGATATTTATTCTTTTATTTCACTTTGGATTCGTTTCCTTTAAAATATTTTCATCATCCTCGGTCCTAAATGATGATATTATTGAATATCTTTATTCTGTAGTGCAAAGATAAATGATTTTATAATGAATATCTTTGGTCCAGTAGTGCAAAGATGAAGCAGTGTTGAGATGAACATGGATGAGTGATGAATATCTTTGGCTTCAGAAGGCAAAGATGAAAATTTGATTCAAGATGAATATTGATTGATGTTCTGAGGATAAAATATTGACGATGGACTTTTAAATTCATAGATAATAGTAGATTTCATTCTCTACGTAACTCATCTATGAATTATTATTTCCGCTGCTGATCTGAAATTTGTTGTCTATTGTATTCTATCAGATTTTTCCCTGTTGAAGACTAACGATAATTTGTTCTATATTATCTTAGTCATAATATTCTTTAATGGGCTATTTGAGCTCACCCTTTTCCTTTTTGTTCCATTTTTTTTCTCAGGAGGCGAGAATATAGCAGGAACTAGTCGGGGTGTGGAGTGATGGTTCAAGATAGTTGTTTTAGTAGTCCTCACTATTCTGTAGAATAGTGTATCAATAATTGTAATGAGGACTTTATTTGGGTATGAATATTGTCTAGAAGACAATATTTGTATTTGAACTCACAGTATATATGTTGTCGTATTTTGCACGACAAATGTATTAATAAAGTTGTAGTTGTTTCTGTACTATGTATTTGGCTACTCAAAATGGGTTGGATGGAATGGACCTATTTTGGGGGCGTCACACTTAATATTTATTCTTTTGTTTCACTGGATTCGGTTTCTTTAAAATATTTTTCATCATCCTCGGTCCTAAATGATGATATTATTGAATATCTTTGGCCAGAGTAAAAGATGAATGAATTTTTTGATGAATATCTTTGGCTCAGTAGTGCAAAGATGAGCAGTGTTGAGATTTAACATGACCGACTAATGAATATATTTGGCCTGTAGTGCAAAGATGAATATTTGATTCAAGATGTATATTGATTGATGTTATAGGGATAAAATATTGATGATGGAGTTTTAAATTCATAGATTATAGTAGATTTCATTCTCTACGTAACTCATCTATGAATTATTATTTTTCGCTACGAATATTGATCTGAAACTTGTTGTCTATTGTATTTTATCAGATTTTTCCCTGTTGAAGACTAACGATAATTTGTTCTATATTATCTTAGTCATAATATTCTTTACTGGGCTAGTTGAGCTCACCCTTTTCCTTTTTATTCCATTTTTCTTCTCAGGAGGCGAAAATGTAGCGAGTTCTAGTCGGGGTGTGGAATGATGGTTCCAGAAAGTTGTTTAGTAGTCCTCAGCATTTTTGTAAAATAATGTACCAATAATTGTAATGAGGACTTATTTGGGTGTGAATATTGTCTAGATGACATTATTTGTATTTAAACTCACAGTTTATATGTTGTATTAATAAAGTTGTAGTTGTTTCAGACCATGTTATTGACGACTCAAAATGGGTGATGTATACCTATTTTGGGGGCGTCACAGTTGGTATCAGAGCTTAGGGATATGATCTCTGGCGGATATCGGGGAGTAGAACTAGGAGGGGAGAGACGAATAAATCCTTCGTTAGTGTGTCCTACCTAAACTTATTTGTTAGTTGGTCAGTATATAGGGATATTATGTGATATGTTGATTTCCTTAATTAACCCTTGTTTTATGGAAGTATTTGATAATGGCAACTGAAAATGTTAATAGTGGAGTAACTGAGACCGTGGAGACACCTTTGCTCACCAATGAGGAGAACGTGCAACAGGCTGACAATGTTCCTCCTGTGAACAACACCACTGAGCAGATGATGAATGGCGGGATGTTTAGAAGCTTTTTGCAGTTCATGCAAAATCAGACGAGGGAGACTCGTGTACAAAATACAGGTGGAAATGATAACAACGCACGGTTTGTTACAGCCAAGCAGTTCAAAGAGTTGGGACCACCAAAATTCTGGGGAAAGCCGGATCCGATTAAGGCGGAGACTTGGGTCAAACAAATTACTAAGATATTCGATATCTTAGGATGCACGGAGGAATAGAAGGTTCCATTCGCCACTTTTATGTTCCAGAATGAGGTGATTCTTGGTGGGAATCGTGAGGCGTACTCCATTCACCGTACTTTCAAAGATGTCTTGGGAGACGTTTCAGAAACTGTTCAATGACAAGTACTTTCTTGAAAGTATTCGTCATATGAAGGAAATGGAGTTTATTAGGTTGGAACAAAACAATATGACGGTGTCCCAGTACGAGGCGAAGTTTGCAAAGTTATCCAGGTTTGCACCTCATTTGGTGGAGAATGAGGAACGTATGACGCGGATATTTCTGAGAGGTTTGAAACCCGACATACGTCGATATCTTATTTCTCATAAATTATCTCTCTATTCAGATGTTGTCAACAGGGCTCAATTTTTAGAGCGAGATAACGAGTACATTCAATCGAGGGACCACAACCAGGATCATACCGGTGACAACAGTCATCAGAACAACGATAACCAGCGGAGAAAGAAAAATACAGACAAAAATGGTAACCACTCTGGTGGTAATCATGGCCATGAGAATAGAAGAAGTGAGTCGGGAGGAGATTTTAAAAAGAGGAGATTCAACAATTACCATGTGAAGATGTTAACACCAAAGAAAGAATCGGGTTCTAAGGGAGGAGAACGACCTTAAGGTGGCCGATGCTATAAATGCGGAAAGAGGGACATATCAGCCCAAACTGCCCACAATAGTTCAAGGTATGTTATAATTGTGGAAAGGAAGGACATATAGCTCTAGATTGTACGGTAGCAAAACCAAGTTTAGCGGGGATGGTGACCCAAAAAGCTGTCCCAGAAAAGTCAAAGTCAACGGTTCCTGGAAGAGCGTTTGTCGTGACTGGTCAAAATGTGAGGAACCCAAACGAGGTGATTACAGGTAAGCTAATCATAAATTCTTGCGAAGTTTATACCTTACTAGATACCGGTGCTACCCATTCATTTATCTCTCTTGTTTGTGCTCAATATTTAAACTTAACTCCGGAGAAATTAGACTTTTATTTATCTGTGGAGACTCCGTTAGGAGAAACTTTCATCATATCCACTATTTATAAATCTTGTTTGATCCAAGTTGGCACCATCACATTATCTGTTGATCTTATCTCTTTAAAGATACTTGCTTTTGATGTGATTTTAGGGATTGATTGGTTAACTACTCATCATGCCAAAATTGATTATTTTCGTAAAGTTGTTAGTTTTCATATTCCTAACCAACCTTGTTATTTAATTCAAGCAACTAAACCACTAAAATCAATCACTGTCATATCAAGTCATAAAGCTATTCGTTTATTGAAAAACGGATGTCAAGCTTTCTTAGTCCATGTTATGAATTTGAATAAAGACACGTCGGATTTGAATAATATTCCTGTTGTTAGTAAATTTTCTGACGTATTTCCTGAAGAACTTCCCGGTCTACCCCCAGAACGTGAAGTTGAATTCTTTATTGATCTTGAACTTGGTACAAAGCCCATTTCTAAAACCCCATATCGAATGGCTCCTATTGAACTTCAGGAGTTAAAGGTCCAACTACAAGAGTTGTTGGACATCGGTTTCATTCGTCCTAGTACATCTCATTGGGGTGCTCTTGTTTTATTTGTAAAGAAGAAAGACAGGAGTATGCGACTTTGTATCGACTATCGGAATTGAACCATGTCACCATCAAGAATAGGTATCCTCTACCTCGTATTGATGACCTGTTTGACCAGTTGCAAGGAGCACAATTCTTCTTAAAGATCGATCTTCTTCTCGGATATCATCACCAAGATTAACCGAGGAAATTTCAAAGGCGCTTTCGGAACTCCAGACGGGCATTATGAATTCTTAGTCATGTCTTTTGGATTGACTAATGCTCCTGCGGCTTTCATGGATATGATGAACCGAGTATTCAAGTTTTATTTGGATCAGTTCGTTGTTGTCTTTATTGATGACATCCTCATATATTCCAAAAGCCGTGAAGATCATGAGCACCATTTGAAGCTAGTACTCCAAAAGCTTCGTGAAAATAAGCTATATGCCAAGTTAAAGAAATGCGAGTTCTGGCTTGAGGAAGTAGCATTCCTTGGGCACGTGATGTCAAAATATGGAGTATCTGTCGACCCGGCGAAGATTGAAGCAATACAAAGTTGGGAGCAACCGAAGATGGTGACCGAAGTACATAGCTTTTTGGGCTTAGCTGGTTATTATCGGAGATTCGTGGAAGGATTTTCTCGAATCGTTACTCCGTTAACTCAACTGACTCGGAAAGATACAAAATTCGTATGGAGCGAGGAATGCGAGAAGAGTTTCAAGAGCTTAGAGAGAGACTCATTTCTAAGACTGCTCGACAATACCATCTGGTTCGGATGGATTTGTTATTTACAACGATGCTTCAGGCAAAGGGTTAGGATGTGTTCTCATGCAACATGGAAAAGTCATAGCCTATGCCTCGCGACAACTTAAAGAATATGAGAGGAATTATCCTACTCATGATCTAGAGTTGGAAGCAGTCGTTTTCGCGCTAAAGATCTGGAGGCACTATCTATATGGAGAGAAAGTGGAGATATATTCAGGCCATAAAAGCCTCAAATATTTCTTCACCTAAAAGGAACTCAACATGCAGCAACGATGTTGTCTCGAGCTGTTAAAAGATTATGACCACACTATTCAATACCATCCTGGAAAATCAAACGTGGTAGTTGACGCGTTGAGTAGAAGATAATATCATACGAGGAACGAAGTGCGATGATGTCAAGTATACGTGATAGAACCAACTTTAATCGATAAAGTTAAAGTTGCCCAAGCCACCAAGGCCGGTGGCGCGTATGAAGAAGAAAAGTACAAGAAGGTGTTATTCTAAGCGAGAATCGATGAAGAAGGAATACTTCGAGTCCACTCCAGACTTTGTGTTCCTAACGATTCTGATTTGAAGAACAAGATCATGATGGAGGCACACAATACACCGTTTGCAATCCATCCTGGAAGTACCAAAATGTATCGTGATCTTCGACATACATTTTGGTGGAACAACATAAATAGAGAGATCACGAAGTTTATCTCGAGGTGTTTAACTTGTCAACGTGTAAAGGCGGAGCATCAAGTGCCTAAGGGTCCATTGCAACCACTTGAGATTCCGAAATAGAAGTGGGAACACATTACCATGAATTTCGTTACGGGTCTTCCCACGGTTTCTCAAGGCATAAATGTTATTTGGGTTATTGTTGATAGATTAACCAAGTCTGCTCATTTCTTGCCGATACGGGAGACTTATTCCCTTAAACGTCTTCCTCATATGTATGTAAATGAGATTGTGAGATTGCATGGCATGCCAGTATCCATAGTTTCGGATCGTGACCCAAGATTCACTTCACGATTTTGGGTTAGCTTGCAAAAAGCTATGGGAACAGATTTACGATTCAGTTCGGCATACCATTCTCAAACGAACGGACAATCAAAAAGGACTATTCAAACTCTTGAAGATTTATTAAGACTATGTGTCCTAGACTTCAAAGGGAGTTGGGATAAGTATTTACCATTGGTGGAATTCTCCTACAACAATAGTTATCAGGCAAGTATAGGTGTGGCTCCATTCGAAGCATTGTATGGACGAAAGTGTCGCTCTCCAATATGTTGGGATGAGGTGGGTGAAGCAACATTGTTGGGACCAGAGTTGGTACGTATGACTATAGAAAAGATCCAAATAATTTGACAACGTATACAAACGACACAGGATCGACAAAAGAGTTATGCGGATCTTCATCGAAAGGACGTGGAATTTAGTATTGGGGATTATGTATTGTTGCGTGTTGCTCCGTGGAAGGGAGTTACAAGATTTGGAAAGAGAGAAAAGCTCAATCCACGATTTATTGGCCCATTTTGATTCTTGATGAAAGTAGGAAATGTAGCCTATGACTCTCGCGTTACTCCAAGTATGTCTCGTGTTCATATTGTTTTTCATATATCTGTGCTTCGTAAATATGTGAAAGACCCGAACCACGTTATTGAGTTAGAACCGGACGAGATAGCCGAAGACTTAACGTACGAAGAGGTACCTGTCAAGATCTTGGATAGGAAGGAGCATGTCTTACGTACAAAGGTCATACCCCAAGTCAAAGTTTTGTGAAGAAACCATGTTATTGAGGAAATGACCTGGGAGTTAGAAACGAAAATGAAAGCGAGGTATCCTCACCTTTTCAAAACACCAAGTACGTACGTCAATTTCGAGGACGAAATTTCATAAGGAGGGGAGGTTGTAAGACACCAACTTATTATAAATGAAATTAAATTTCCTCTATTTATTATTTTGAAATAGTAAGGGTTGATTTGATTAATGTGGTTAGTTATGGATAAAATGCGCAAATATTTCAAATAAACAAGTGGTTATAAAATATTCATTGTTGTCGGGGAATATTCGTTTGGTCGTGGAATATTCTTACTGTCGGGGAATATTCGTACGACGGCGCAACCTTGTGTGGGCCCTATATCGGAAAGCGATTGGATGAGGAAAACGACAAATATAAGTTGGTTATAAATAACGGCGTAGTTGTTACCATTAATACTGTTGGAATACTCAGTGGTTAAAACACAGTAGCACACGGTATTGCACCAATTATTGATTCTTACGTAAGAAAGCACTACTCAATAATTGTTACAGTAATTACTGTTTAATATTTTATTTTATTGGTTCAATAATTTCTACGTTGATATTTTATATTATTGTTGTTTCAATAATTGTCACTACACAGTATTTTCATTATCAGATCAATAATTCATATTATTTGAATAATATTATTAGATAACATTATTGGCAATGTCTATAAAGTTCTGTCTAATAAGAAGTTTGGTCACCTAATTGCGCGCCAGTAAGGATAATTCCTCATTGGAAAGCCCCTTCTTTCTTGGGAACGACCTGATTGTCGATATTGTGATTCTGTAATATTATTTGTGAATAATTAATTATTGATTTATATGATAAGGAAAATATTCATTTTATTTGGATATAGATGGAGAAAATTTTAAAGTGATAATTGTTAAAAAAAAATGATATTTTATCTTTTCTGATAAAACAATTCATTTAAATATATTATTATATTTTAATAATATAATAATGGTGATATTTTTACAATGAATGTGGGATATATGAATATGTGAGGAAGAAGAGTATTTTTGTTATAAAAGTTGTTTAAAACTTGTTAAACATGTCTGTGGGCCCATTTCTTGACTGAAATTTGATTATAGCTTGTAAAATCGCCCGTTTGTGGATTTGATTGGGTTTGCATTTTGGAATTTGGAAAAACTTTCTTCTGCAAAGTTGTAGAGAATGAAATTTCCTATGGAAAAAATAAAGGTTTGAATTTTTTTGACAAAAGGGCTATTTATTATGAATTATTGAAGTTCTAAAGTTCCGAAATAATTGATTTTTGGAAGTTTTAATTATTTTTAATATGAAAAACGTTTTTGTCATTAATTGTGGGTCTTGCATGTGATGTAAATTGCTGAATTCAGATCTAAGAAAGTAGGCGATGAAATTTGTATATATATATATATATATATATTAATATTTTATTAAATTTTTCGCTTTTGGTGTTCAAAGCATTTTCCTATAAATAGGTGCTTAAGTTAGAATTGAAAATCACATTTTAAGCTCAAGTTTTCTCTCTATATTATCGAGCGTATTCTTGTGAGTATTTTGAGACTTTGAATCTTTCTTATACTGAAAGACAAGTTCCCTTCAAAGACTATATTCAAAGATTCGGTGTAAGAAATCGTCTTTTTTCGAGGTAAGGGATGTTATTTTTAAAAAAAATGATATTATTCCTTCTAATATCATTATGTCGGAATATTGGTAAGATTTTTCTTGTGAAATTCTTGTCTTTTAGTGTCGGGGTTACTATTTACGTGTACGGCACTATTCACGTATATGGCACTATTCACAGAAAAATTAAATTTTTATTTTTTGTCCAAAATATCTATTATGGATACTAGCTTTGATTGTATCTATGTTTTGATCATTCTTGAATTTTACTTTACTACGGTTATTTATGAAGTATTTTTGAACTTGGATTGTTTAAAATACGAATCCTTAATATTTATTCTTTTGTTTCACTGGATTCGTTTTCTTTAAAATATTTTTCATCATCCTAAGTCCTAAATGATGATATTATTGAATATCTTTGGCCTGTAGTGCAAAGATGAATGAATTTTTGATGAATATCTTTGGCCTGAAGTGCAAAGATGAATAGGTGTTGAGATGAACATAACCGACTGATGAATATATTTGGCCTGTAGTGCAAAGATGAATATTTGATTCAAGATGTATATTGATTGATGTTATAGGAATAAAATATTGATGATGGACTTTTGAATATCTACGGAAGAAGATTTATGTTGTCATTTCTTGCACATATATTATGTACTTGGAGATCTTGGAAGTTCTGGTGGTCCTCGTTGCATTCTGTAAGGTGGCGCTCCCAAAATAGGTATACACAACTCATTCTGAGTCGTTAAAATACATGATACAAAATTTAAATACAAACTTTCTTATACAATGCGACAAAACGTAGCTGAGAGTTTTAACACGAATATTGTCTCGTAGAAAATATCCAAACTCAAAAGGAGTCCTCATTATAATTATTATCACACTATTTTATAAAAAAAGTGAGGACTACTATATCAACCATCCTGGACCGTCACTCCATTCCCTGACTAGTCTCAGCTATATTCTCATTTCCTAAAGAGAACAATGAAAGAAAAGGGTGAGCTAAACTAGCCCAGTAAAGAATATTATGACTAAGATAATGCAGAATAAATTATCTTTAGCATTTAACAGTGTAACACTGATAGAATACAATAGACAACAAGTTTAACTGCAACAGGACAAACAATCCATTAGAAGATTTAAGTAGAGCATGATATCTACTATCTTGTATGATTTAAAAGTTCATCATCAATATTTTATCTCTGTAATACATCTCAATAAATAATCCACATCACCGAATTATCCATGCAATATGAGCCAAGGATATTCGTTAGTATCACATCCATGAATTATCCATGCATTACGGGCCAATGATATTCGTTATTATCACCAGTGGTCATGATCATGCCAAACAACTGTCCATCAATGCACTACGGACCAATGAGGACTTTTTACCACATCATTTATCTATAACATTACATGTCATTATTATATAGATACATAATTTCTGGTCATAATCATACCTATCAATAGTCCATCTATGCACTACGGGCCAAAGATGACTTTCATCATAATTTAAGCATGAGGATGATGACAATGATATAAGAATTCAATTAAATGAGATTGAGGATAAATTTTAAAGATTTATAATTCAATTTATCCAGAGTTCAAGAATGTCCAAATTATCAACATGATAACTACTTTGTGGAGTAAAATTTAAGAATAATATTCATGTATCAAAAATAATTTGGCAGAAAAGAAATCAATTTTTGTCGTGAATAGTATCCCAGGTTAATAGTACCCGAGTGAATAATATTCCATGAATAGTACTCTGGCATGAAAAGATTAAAATTTAACAAGAATGTTCAGAAAAATATTTTGTGAAACGATACTAGATGAAGCGCAAATTTCAAGAATATTCTACTAATTTCAAGGAGTATAGAAGTAATACTTATCAAAATAAGTGTAGAATTAGGAATATAAAATGAAATAATATTACTTACATACTACAGAGTATAGAAGAAAATATTATTTTCTTACGAATATTGAATAAAAATAATATCACTTACCTTAAAAGGAGAGTACTTCTGACTGATATATCTGGGATATTCTTGAAGAAAATTTGCACTATTTGTTACACTCAAAGTTTTCTTAAACTCAAAAGAAAGATGCTCAATATTATAGAAGAAGAATTCTCTGATTCTGGTGTGATTTTCATTTCTAAACTAAACATCCTATTTATAGGAAAATGGCAGGGAATTATTTAAGAAAAATCACGGGTGAACAGTATAATCATGGGCACCGAATCCTTCGGCGAAAATTTGATTTTACTATGCAGCACTATACAAATACTTTGCAGTACTATGCAACACTATGAAGTACTATACAAGCACTATACAATGTAAAACAAAAACTGAGATAACTTTCTATCGAAGATTGTGAAAAATGAGTAACTGGGAGTCCATGTAATAAGCCAAATTTAACAAAAAATACTTCATGACAAATCCCTTTTATTTATCACAAATCACTTGACTAACCACATTTTTAATCTTTCAATAATTATTCATCAATAATATTATAACTTACAATATTAACAACCAGATCATTCCTAGGAAAGAGGGGGCTTTCCGATAAGGACTTCTCCTTATTGGCGTATAATTAGATGACCAAACCCCTTTCCTCGACAAAACTTTTTAGACATTGTCAATAATGTAAATAATAATATGAATAAATGTGTCGTCTCATTTATTAATTTAATAATATAAAATATTGTGCATATGATACTGTGACAATAATTAAATTAATAATATGAGATACTATGCATCAACTACTGTTGCAATAATTGAATAAAATTGAGTAAAATCAAATATACTGAACAATACCGTGTGCTACTGTGCAATCACACATATTACTGTACTTTTATCACCGGGTATTTCAACAGTTAACGGTAACATTTTTGTCATTATTTTTATAAAAAGGTTATTTCTGTCGCTTTCTATATCCGACAATAATTCCGTTTTGGGGTCCACCAATGATTGTGCCGTCGTACGGATATTCCCCGATAAAAAGAATATTCCCCAACTAAACGAATATTTTATGACAACGTGCTTACTTTGTAACAACTATAACATTATATCAAATCCACACCTTATTATTCAAAATAATATTTGGAGAAAACTAAATCTTTATTCATAAAAGTTGGGGTCTTACATCACACGTGGCGCACATGTATATTCCTATCCTATACGCAAATTATGCAGTCCAATTGTGTAGACAAATATAATCATATGTCAGACATTCATGGTCTAATCTATAGTCCATTTCCCAATTTCTTATAGATTACCCAATTAATTACTAATTCTTTAGTAATTATTAGTAATTAAACATTAAGCATAAATATCTGAGCCAAACCATATGGTGTCAACCAAAGAGAAAAGTAAATAAATTCAAATTAACAGTGGGTTCCATTATAATCTTAGAGTCAATATTCAGTTCATAGCTAGTAAACTAAACATAAGTAGCAATAATAACAACATTTAAAAATACAAAATCAAAGGAAATAACTAGAGAAGAATAAACTTTTGTCAAGGCATTCTTCAATCTCTAAGAAATCCCTTTAATCGCTTTCTAATCCTTGTTGTTTCATTGCTCTTGAGCTCCAAGGAATCCCAATCATAATCGTAATCTACCTAAGCTATATACATTAGTTATCAAAATAGAGAGAACACTAAGTTAATCTATCATAGAAAGAGAGAGAAAAAGTTCTATCAGAGAGAAAAAGTATTACAAAGGGGTGATATATATATATATATATATATATAACAGGATCAAGTCAGCGTACCTTATCTTACTTGTAGCTCTTCCCTTTAATGACGGAATTCGACGACGGTTTTGGTCATACAACCGTCGCTCATACTTTTAATGACGCTTATATGTTGTCCGTCGCTAAAAGTATAGACGATTAGTTGTATGACCGAACCATCCCCTGTCCGTCATTTTAAAGGGGGTGAGCACGGTGAGTAAGATAAGGGTATGACTTGATCCGAGCTGTATATATATATATATATATATATATATATATGTCCCTTCATTCTAAGTCATTTCCCCTTCTTGTTTGTCTAAGCACCGGAGGTGGCGCTCCTGCGCCATGATTTAGTCTTAGAGAGGCGTTGCAGCGCTGGGTCAATAACTCAGGTCAATAAGTGGTGTTACATCGCCAGTTTTGAAGGAATTGAAGCGCTGCAGTGCTGAGGAATGTCTGAGTTGACAGTGAAGGGGCGCTACATAGGGGTGAGCATTCGGTTATTATCCGAACCAAATAAGAATTTTGGTTATAACCGAAAACAGCACTTACACTATTTTGGGTATCCAAACAGTTAACCGAATAACCTAATAGATTATTCAGTTATTTGGTTAATAACCGAATTTAAAAGACTTAGTAAGTACAGTGAATTAAACAGGTGAGTAAGCCTGCATATTACATTTACAAAAGAAAGCAGCAATGTGACGCCCCCAAAATAGGTATATAACACCCATTCTGAGTAGCCAAAATACATGGTACAGAAACAACTACAACTTTATTAATACAATTGTCGTGCAAAATACGACAACACATAAACTGTGAGTTTAAAAACAAATATTGTCTTCTAGACAATATCAACACTCAAATAAGCCCTCATTACAATTATTGATACACTATTTTACAAAATAGTGAGGACTACTAAAATGACTTTCTAGAACCTTCATTCCATACCCCGATTAGTACTCGCTACATTCTCGCCTCCTGAGATAAAAAATGGAACAAAAAGGAAAAGGGTGAGCTCAAATAGCCCAGTAAAGAATATTATGACTAAGATAACATAGAACAAATTATTGTTAGTCCTCAACAGGGAAAAATCTGATAGAATATAATAGACAACAAGTTTTAAATCAATATTCGCAGCGGAAATAATAATTCATTAGAAGAGTTACGAAGAGAATGAAATCTACTTTCTTTTATGAATTTAAAAGTTTTTCATCAATATTTTATCCCTGTAACATCAATCAATATACATCTTGAATCAAATATTCATCTTTGCACAACAGGCCAAAGATATTCATCAGTTGGTCATGTTCATCTCAACACCTGTACATCTTTGCACTACGGGCCCAAAGATATTCATAACAAAATCAACCATCTTTGCACACACGGTGCCAAAGATATTCAAGAATATCATCATTTAGGGTGAGAATGATGAAAATATTTTAAAAAAAACGAATCCAGTGAAACAAAAGAACAAATATTAAGGATTCGTACTTTAAACAGTCCAAGTTCAAAAATACTTCAAAAATAACCATAGTGAAGTAAAATTGAAGAATGATCAAAACATGGATACAATCAAAGCTAGTATCCATAATAGAAATCTTGGACAAAAAAAAGAAAATTTAATTTTTCTGTGAATAGTGCCGTATTCGTGAATAGTGTCGTATACGTGAATAGTGTCGTATACGTGAATAGTAACCCCGACATGAAAAATCTTACCAATATTCCGGCATAATGATATTGAAAGAAATAATATCATTTAAAAAATAATAATATTCCTTACCTCGAAAAGACAGTACTTCTGACTAGAATACTGGATATAGTGCTGAAGGAAACTTACATCGTATAACAACACTCAAAGTATCAAAATACTCACAAGAATACGCTCGATAATATAGAGAGAAAAAAAATTCAGTTTCTGGTGTGATTTTCAATTCTAACCTAAGCACCCTATTTATAGGAAATTGCTTAGAACACCAAAGCAGAAAATTTAATAAAATATTAATATAATTATATAAATTTCTTACGCACACCAAGAAAATTGAATTCAACATGTTTACCACTCATGTGGGGCCCACCCAAGTGTAAAAAATGTTTTTCTTTTAAAAAGAATTTAAAACTTTAAAAAAACAATTATTCCAGAACTTCAGAACTTCAATAATTCATAATAAATAGCTCTTTTATCAGAAAAATTCAAATCTTATGTCCACTCCATAGGAAATTTAATTCTCTATAACTTTGCAGAAGAAAGTTTTTCCAAATTCCAAACAGAAATTGATCGAAATCCACATACGGACGATTTTGCAGGCTATAATCAAATTTTAGTCAAGAAATGGGGTCCACCGACATGTTTAACATGTTTTTAATATTTATTGTAACAAAAATATTCTTCCTCCTCATTTATTCATATATCACACATTCATTATAAAAATATCACCATTATTATATTATTATAATATAATAATATATTAAATGAATTATTTTATCAAAAAAGATAAAATATCAATTTTCAACAATTGCCACATTAAAAATTTTCTCCATCCATATCCACATAAAATGAATATTTTCTTTATCATAATAGTCAATAATTAATTATTCATAAATAATATTACAGAATCACAATACTGACAACCATGCCGTTCCCAGGAAAGAGGGGGCTTTCCAATAAGGATTTCTCCTTACTGGCGCGCAATTAGGTGACCAAACCTCTCCTTAGATAGAACTTTCTAGACATTGCCAATAATGTTATCTAATAATATTATTCAAATAATATGAATTATTAATTTGATAAAGGAAAATACTGTGCAGTGACAATTATTGAAATAACAATAGTATAAAATATCAACGTAACAATTATTGAATCAATAAAATAAAATATTGAACAGTAATTACTGTAACAATTATTGAGTGGTGTCTTCTTACGTAAGAATCAATAATTGATGTAATACCGTGTGCTACTGTGTTTTAACCTCCGGGTATTCCAACAAGATACTTGGTGAATAACTACTCTGTGATTATTTATAAACAACTTATATTTGTCATTTTCTTCATCCATTCGCTTTCCGTTATGGGGCCCACACAAGGCTACGCCGTCGTACGAATATTCCCCGACAGCAAGAATATTCCACGACCAAACGAATATTTCCCGACAATAATGAATATTTTACAACCACTTGCTTGTTTAAAATATTTGCGCATCTTACCCATAACTAACCACATTAATCAAATCAACCCTTACTATTTCAAAATAATAATTAGAGGAAATTCAATTTCATTTATAATAAGTTAGGATCTTACAAGCAACTACAGTCTACATATTACAAAAGCATAACAACAAAACAACAGTAACAAATAACAACAACAATATGTTCCTACATGATTAACATGTATAACACGATTAAGTTGATTAACATCGGTGAGACAGTGACTACAGTTCCTACATGATTAACATCAATCAACAACATGCATAATGCAAATTGTCACCAACCGAAGTCGAGCCCAAACAATGACGACCTGAAAAATAGTTCTTGCATTATTTATTAAACTGCAATGAATAAAAAGAAAGAAATTAATAATGTGAGCTATATTTGCCAAACTACTTGAATAGTTGAATGATCCAAACCCAAAAATAGTTAACACTGTTTTTAAACAGTTCAAACTATTTGAATAGTTGAAATTCAAATATACCACCACCACCACATCTTTTGAATTTTAAAAGCTAGAGCCCTAACTCAACATTATTATTATGACCATTAAAAGAAGTATGAACATTTATAACTGTTTGTTTATCTACTCGTCTTTGTTTTCCGAATCAACATAAACAACATTTTTCTTTTTACTAGCTACAAAATCTATGGTTAGCTGCAAGTTAGGTGGGAATCATAAAAACAACCATCATCAAAGGAATTTTGGCTCCTTGGAATACTGGACACAAGTTTAGAAGTTCAATACCTTTCCAGATGCCTTCTCAAATGTTGCAACCATTTCCAGAACCGATGTTCCTTTCCCAGTTCCCAAGTTGTACATTTCACAAGCTATTGAATAAAGCAAATTGTTAAATAGAAGAAACATCATATCATCTTAAGCAAATAATCAAACGAAAAAATGTTAAGCAACTAAAACATTCATTTATGAAAAACAAATGATGTCATAAAAAGATCTTTAAAAAATTGAGTTGAAGGAGGAAGAAGTAAATAATGCAAAGACCTTAAAACTAAGGGAAATATTTTGAACGCGGTTTACTGTTATGCCTTTTCCATTATTATTTCCATCAACCACCATAGACTTCAAGATTTTAAAAAGACCCAATAACCATGTTACAGCCTCATATGTCTAGTAAATAAAATGAGAAAGGGTTGAACAAAACAAATAAAATCAGGCAGCAGCACGAAGGACTATATTATATGATTTAGCATAATAAATAAATTATAGACCAATGCAAATTAATAGTAGGCAAAGATTAAAAGAAAAAGAAGCAAGAGAGTGTATTTGCCTACAGGTAAAAATCCCATTTATAAACTGATCCTTAAGTTATGAGAAAACTATATTTATCATAATCTAATCCCATACTAAAAATCAGTAAAGGATATATTCTAATACATAAACCTAATTCGATCCAATTTCAGTTAACAATTATATAAAAATAAAAATAAAAGGTAGAATTCCATATATAGGATCAGAACATTCATGATATAATTACAATACTTAAACACAAGTGTAAGACCCCCGAATTTTGTGAATAAAGATTAGTTTTCTCAAAATATTTTTTTAAGTATTATAGTGTGGATTTGAGATAATGTTATAGTTGTGGGTAGTATTTATAAATTTTGCAAAGTATGCAAGTTGTCATAAAATATTCGATTGGTCGGGAATATTCGTACGATGGCACAATCATTGGTGGACCTCACAACGAAATTATTGTCGGAATGAGAAAATGACAGAAATATCTTTTAATTTTATAAAAATAACGGCGGAAGTTTTACCGTTAACTGTTGAAAAACCTGGTGATAAAAGTACATTAATACGTGTGGTTGCATAGTAGCACACGGTATTGATTATTGATGCTTACATGAGAAGTCACTCAGTTATACTCAATTATTGCTACAATAATTGCTGCATAGTATCTCATGTTATTTGATTCAATTATTGTCGATATTTTATATATTATTAAATCAATAATTAAAACGATATAATTATTCATATTATTATTTGCAATATTGACGATGTCTAAAAAGTTCTGTCGAGGAGAGGTTTGGTCACCTAATTGCGTGCCAATAGGGAGAAATCATTATTGGAAAGCCCCCTCTTTCCTGGGAACGATCTGGTTGTTAATATTACGAGTTTTAATAATGATGAATAAATGTTGTTAAAAATATTGAGGGGATTTTTATGAAGTATTTGTTGTAATTTTATGGACCCCCATTTACCCATTTTTCAAAATAATCGGTATAAAATTATTTAATATAATAAAGGTGGGGCCAAATGTGGGGCCCAATAGAGGAAATGAAATGGTGGAGGAATCTGGGAATGGTCACGGGAGGAGTAATGTTTGTTATATTATATATATTGTTTTTTTATGAAAAATAGAATATATTATATTTTATTATGCATAGTATTTGCATAGTAAAGTCAAAAAAAAAATTCTTCTGATGCAGCGCCCGTGAATTTCTTTCTGTGCAGTCTGTGAGAAAAAAATTTAAATAGTATCATTTTCATTCTCCTATAAATAGGATGCTTAGTTAGAATTGAAAATCACACCAGAATCAGTGAATTCTTCTTTTATAATATCGAGCGTATTTTCTTTAGAGTTTTAGGAAGCTTTGAGTGTAGAAAACAGTTCAAGTTCTCTTCAAAGAATATCCCCGCTATACCAGTCAGAATACTCTTCTTTTTAAGGTAAGGGGTATTATTTATTTCATATTCGCTTACGATATTATTTTTCGTATTCGTAAGAAATTTTATATCGTTCAATATTCGCAAGAAATATTATATTCGTTTAATATTCGTAAGGAATATTATATTCGTTTAATATTCGTAAGGAATATTATATTCGTTTACTCTGTAGTATGTAAGTAATATTATTTCGTTTCAGATTTCGAATTCTATACTCATTTTGTTAAAGTTTTGGTTTCTATACTCCATGAAATTAGTATAATATCCTTGATATTTGCGCTTCATCCAGTATCTTTTCATAAAAATATTATTCTGAGCATTCTTGATAAATTTTAACTCTTTCATGCCGGAGTACTATTCACGGGGTTAATATTCCCGAAGTTACTATTCACGGAGTACTATTCATTCAATTACTATTCACTCGGGGTACTATTCATGACAAAAATTAATTCCTTTTCGGTCCAAATCATTTTTGATACAATATTATTCTTGAATTTTACTCCACAAAGCAGTATCATGTTGACAATTTAGATATTATTGAATTTTGGATAAATTAAATTATAAATCTTTAAAAATTTATCATTTGCTTTCTTTTAATTGAATTCTTATATCATTGTCATCATCCTCATGCTTACATTGTTATGAAAGTCATCTTTGGTCGTAGTGCATAGATTGACTTGGTATGATTATGACCAGGGATTATTCGGTATAATTATGACCGTAATGTTACAAATGATGTGGTAAAAGTCCTCATTGGTCCGTAGTGTATTGATGGACGGTTGTTGGCATGATCATGAATTATTGATGAAAACACGAATATCCCTGGCCCGTAGTGCATGGATAATTTGTGGTCGTGATCTTAATGAATATCCTCGCCATAGTAAGTGTGGGGTGATTCGATGATGTGAATTATTTAGTAAGTTGAGTCTCAAATGATAAAACCGATGATAAATTCTTTTAAATCATAGAAGATAGTAGATATCATATTCTACTTGACTCTTCTAATGGATTGCTTTTGTTCACCGCAGATTAAACTTGATGTCTATTGTATTTTATCGGTTTAACATTGTCAAGGCTAACGATAATTTATTCTCGCATTATCTTAGTCATAATATTTCTTCTTTGGACTAGTTGAGCTCACCATTTGCTTTCATTGTTCTCTTCTTGAAATGAGAATATATTTGGGACTAGTCGGGAACGGAGAGGACTGGCCCGATATTTCAGATTAGTAGTCCTCACTATTTTGTGAAATAGTGTGATAATAAATGTATTGAGGACTTATTTTGAGTTTGAATACCGCTCAAGAAGACATTATTTGTATTAAAACTCACAGCTCATGTTGTATATTTAAGTTTGTATTTGTATTCTGTACCATATATTTGGTGACTCAAAATGGGTGAAGCATAAGTAAACCTATATTATATATCCAATTATCCCCATAAATACCCCATATTTGGTTAAAAGCAAAACAAACAAACAAAAAATCATATTCGGCTCAGTATACAACCCATATTTGGTTAAAAGCAAAAAAAAAAAAAATCAACAACCAACAACCTATACTGTCATACTGAATATGCACAACCAATACCTCTAAAGGTCTAAATTCAATTGAAAATAAGAATGAAAACCTATACCTTTAAAGGTCTAATACGTTATATAAGCAGCTTAACAGCAAACTATACATATGATTTTATGCATTTTATATTAATACTTTCAAAGAATTGAAGATGTCAGACTTAGATTAGACCGGATGAGAGATCGAGAGAAAAGAGACGAAGAAGTTGCATCAAAAGAAGAGAAAGAAGACAAAAAGAAATTAAGAAAAGGAGGAGGACTCACCGACTTCTGATTCCGAGTTCGAGTCTTCGAGATCTGAATTCTATTTCTGGGTTTGGGATGAGACTTAGAGGTGGCAAACGGCTTTCAGCCAAAATGGCTCTAAGGTTTTGGCGGTGTCATATAGTGAGGTCTGTGGGCCGGTCAATTTACCACGGGCTTCTTCCTCTATATTTTTTTTTTACAAAATCTTGTTACATCAAAAATAGTAATAATAATAAATATTAAAAATAATAAAATAATTTATAATAAACAATAATTCTAATTACCTATATTAACTACATATCTCAATCAATTAAAATTTTAATAGTATTATAAATTACTTTCAAAGTATATAAACAAATTTGATTTTTTAAAATTATACTTTAAAATTAATATAATTTATTTAACTTTTAAAAATGCATTCATGACTCCACAAATATTGTTCCAAGAGATATCTAATTAATTTCCAAGATTTACACGGTTGGAACTTGGAGATGCCAAGATTTTAACACTTTGAATATTTAAATTGATTTTCAGAAGATTTGAATGACATGATTTTAGGCTTACCCAATATCTCATTATTTAATCAATTAGCTTGTTTTATGGGACTTATTAATGTACCACATCAATTAAGAAATTTCAAACTACAATTATTATTTACTATAACTATAATAGTTAAATACCATATTAGCATATGATATTTTGTATAAAAATATATTTTATATTGAAGATTGCATTAAAATAAATAGTTGTTGAAATTTCAGTTGGTTTGAACTCTTATTTATTTACTTACAAGTCTTGTGTTCAAGTCTCATAACCCACAAGTAGCAATATTTTGTTAAAAAAAAAAAGAGAGAGTCATGGCCACTTGCCCAAGAAAAAACATCCAGATTTTGTATTATAAAAATAAATTTAAAGCCCAAATTTCTACCATGCTGTCTGGGCCATCTTTTATGAGAGTTTGACTTAAGAGTCTGGGGACTGGGGCCATGGCTAGTAATGCGCTGAGCTGAGTCATTAGTATTATTTTATTTATTTTAAGTGATTTGTGTGTGCAAACAAAGGTAAATGTTTTGTTCGATTATTCGAGTAAACCTAATAACTCAAAATGATACCAGTATAAATTAATAGAAAACCAGTATATAATTTGGATATAATAGAAATGTTAAAAATAATCGAATTATCGAAAATTTTTTAATTTATTTTATTGCCTCTAATTTGTTATATTCGTTTTTTTTTCACGTCTGTCATAGCCATGCTTGTTTAAAGCCGCAAAGACCACTGCTAGAAAACTAACAATTTTACCCCCTAAAAGATGAAAATGACCTGTATACCCCTATAAAATATATATTAAACAAAATAATAATAAAATACTCTAAAAGTAATATAAAACGAGATAAACAAGTAATTTTTTAAGTATTAACGGATCCGATTCATGAATAAAAATTTCACTAATCAATTTTTGACAAAATTACTTGAATTCGACTGGAATCGCTCGGAATGCTTGGAATCGCCTTGAATTGTCGATCGAAATACTCGGAAAACTGAATTTTTTGGTTCGCCGACTTAGCATGAAGGGGTATAATGGTCCAAAATTTTCTTTATTCTAATTCGCTAGAAATTCTAGGCGACGGCAAGTTCAGTTTTTAAATCTCAACCCTTGATCATTTTAATAAAAGGTAGAGATATTAATTTTAATCCGTAATAAATACATACTATGCTATTGATCATTGCCATGTATAGTTAGTGATTTATAACTACCTAAAGTATATTAATTAAAAAAACATTTAACCCCTGCTCGAACCCTAGAACTAGAACGCAGAACCAGAGAGAGAATTGATTATCATTCACAAGGTTTGGATCTCATCATCCTTGTTTCTTAAGGCTTTAATTTTGCTCCATTTTTTGTTCAAATTCGGTTTATATTTTTGAAGGTCGTCAAATTCAACTGGCGGATTTATATTTTCCTTGTAGTTGTTATTATATCCAATTTAATACATGGTCTTGTTTTGTGAGAAAGGTTTAGCTTTTATAAATTCATGTACTGATACATAATTGGAAATAGCAGTTGAAATTTAATCAAATTCGTTGTTGATAACGATAAATATTTATTATTCTAATTTGTTGTATCTTAATCTGCTTTCTAAATAACATAACTTATTTAGGGCGGTTTCATGACCTGCTTGTGGTCCTTTGTTTTGAATTGAATGCCTTATTTGATATTTTTTAGATGTTTAAAAATCATTTCATATGAAAAGTTAAGCTACTAAATATATGGATACGTCTAAAATTAACCATTTGACGTTTATTTTTCCCATAACATGTTCATATTGTGATTTATACTACTATGAGTAAGAGCAGGTTATAATGGGATTTGCACCCTTAAATTGTTTATACTATTCACACTGTCCAAATTTTGATTTGATTTTATTGTTTTGTTCTTATAATGATGTCAGGTGTTAGATAATATGGACTCAAACTTGTCATCTTCTCCCTCAGACAGTGGCGGTGCAAAAGCAGCATTTCGCAAGCCTTCTAATGATGCAGTTAACAGAAAGTATAGGCGCAGGTCTCCAGTTGACGGGTCATCATCCTCATCTGATGGTTAGTTCTTCAATTTTGATTTTCGAGTTAGTTAAATTAGTTATTTCTCTAATGCAGTATGCAATTATGAATCCAGAGAATTATTTATAACATGTGTTAAATTGTTTTTTATATATGTCCAGTGTGTTCTTGATTGGTCTGATTGAGATATTTACTCTCCAAGCTGTTTAGTTATCACTTACTGTATGTAATGAAGACTTCACTTGCCCATGCTCACTGGGTCACCGCTGTTGCCTGTTGGTTACTGACTACAATAAAGTAGGAAAGCATGATAATGTGGATATTACTGTCCAAATTATTGGTGTTTGAGAATAGTGATTTGATGGACATAAAAGTGAGTGATAGTCTTCACTGTGAAATGGTAAAATAGTGTTGGAATGATGTTTTTCAAGTTAATTCACTGTATCTCCTGAAATTAATGTGAGAAAAAAATTAATGCTCTTTGATTTTTTTTATATAATCTTTACCACACGCTTCGCTTAAGATGTCAAATTATCTCTATGAAGATTTTTGTTCTGTATGAAGAATTGGTCGGTCCTTTCTATAAAGTGATATCTTGGCACTAAGGTATGATGTCTTTATATATGCAGGGAGTCCTAATCGTGCGCATAGCTCAAGCCCTATCCCTTCCAGGGAAGATCCTGCAAAATCTTTTGATGATCGGCAGAGGAAGGATGATAGGAGGGACTTAGATAAAAAGTACGGTAGGAGTCAGTATGGTCGACATTCTGATCAACATTCTTCCAGGAGTACTAATTACCATAGACATGATGACTACAAACATGAAAAGCTTGTGGATGAAGATGACAGAAAATGTCCAAAGTTATATTCTCGTTTTGGTAAAGAGTCGAAGGATGGCACTCATTCTGATCATACTAGCCGAGAAAGTGAGCAAAACAGATCAAGAGATCATCTGCATAATACTGATAAGTATGCTCGTGGAAAGACTAATGGTTCTTGGAATAGAAGCAGGGATAGGGATAGAGAAACCTCTCCTATTGAGTATCAAAAATATAAAGGTAGGGAATCATCATCAGACAGAGCTGGATCTGGTAGGAGGCAGACTAAATTAAACAATGAAGAAGTGAAATCTGGGGAGCGCAATAGGCATAGAGGGTCTGGAAATGATCGGGATAATAAGAGAGACTATCGAAGAAGTGTTGGGGATCACAAAAGTTGTCTTTCACCTACATATGAGGAGTGTAGGGGGTATCGGCATGATTCAACCACACAAAGAGATGGTTCCGGGCATCGGCTGAAAGAAACTTCTAGGATTGATAGTAAAGAGCTGGGTGGTCAGAAGTACCCTAATGAAGAAAAGAAGAAATATGATGATCGTGAGTCTGACAGGCACAAGGAGCGATACACCAAGGAACTAGCAGACAAGTCTGAAGATAGAACTACCTTTACCGGTGAAGATCAAGAATTTCCTGCAAAGAAACCAAAGTTCTGTAGCTTGGATAGAGGCAAGGACCATGGGGAAAATGGTAATTGTTTTACATATTATGTGGCTATTTTCTAGTCCATTACTAGTTGGCAATACTTTTTTACCGTTTTCTTCTAATTTTTAATTCTATTAGTCTAGTCCATGTGCTTATATTTGTGCATTGTTTTGGTAAATTAGTTTCAAAGGTTATAACTGCAGCAGATGAAAGGCAGCCTCCCAATCCACCACAAGCTCAGGTATTTGTTGGTAAATTGAGTTCAGATCAGGACTTTCTGAAAGACTCTGATATAGATGCTGCCAAAGTTGCAGCAATGAAGGCTGCTGAACTAGGTAATCAACATTCATGTATTAATTAGAGTTATAACTCGTAACTATGATTATCATAGTCTGGTTTGGTTATAGAGTTCTGAAGGATTTATCCATCATTCATGTTAAATACTAAAAGTTGCTGTTCTGGTGCATTTATTGTTGTTATCTATATTCATATTCTATAGTTACTGTATGAGGTCTGCTGGACATTTATTACAATTAGACTTTGCCTTTATTTTATTTTTTCCCTGAGCCTGAAAATTATATTTTATTATAAGAGCTTTTCTTCACTTGTTCTGGTAGTACAAGTTCATGGGGCCAGCTATAGAAACTTGAAACAAGTAGTGTGGTTAATTTGAAGACTGCTGATATGGTTTTTTTTTGGTGGGAAACTCCACAGTTAATAGGAACCTAATTGGTACGGGGTACATGTCTGCTGACCAGAAGAAGAAGTTGTTATGGGGGAATAAAAAGAACACCACTATGGAAGAGGTATTTGATGGATATACTGCTAGTAATTGTCTGTCTTTATTTATTGTAAAAATGGATCTCATTGCACTCTGACTCCCACTTATTTAGCGCTTTTATTCTGAATTCCAAACGATATCTCATATCAGTTCCAACTTTATTTTAAATCATCATAACTTGGGCTACAAATTAGGTAGTTGCAATATTTTTTGTAATAGCAGCATAAAGTAAAAGTTACTTCAGCACAAAATTTTGTAATTCCTGTTACCCCATTCTTCCATGATGAAATATATTTGTTATGTGATAAAGATCGTATCTTCTACATGCCTAATCCAAAGGTTCTTTTTTCGTTAAATATATTCACCCCTTCTTGAATTTGTTGTAATATTTGAGATGCTTCACGTTATTTAACTTCTTTATTCTTCTTTGTGTATGCTTTTGTTCAATGCATTGTCAAATTCTTACAGTCTACTCATCGATGGGATAAGTCCCTGTTCTCTGACCATGAACGACAAGAGAAATTCAACAAACTCATGGTAATTGCCTCTTCTTTTATTTGTTCTCATGCTCTACTTAGTCAGGAAAACAATCTCTCTCTCTCTCTTCTTAATGTTTCCATTGTGCTCCCCCCTTCCTTTCCCTTTTTCTTGGTTTGTAATAAATCCCATACTAACACACTTTTAGAATCTGAGGTTACATTGGTACCTATGGCCAATTGTAGGGTGTCAAGGCCGAGGCACAAGTGGAACACAAGCCCGACAACCAGGATGGCAGTGGCGTCATCCAAGCCGAGAAGCAGAATCAACTCCAGCTGGATTTGGAGAAGCAATATACTGCTGGACTGCGTCGAAGAGATGGCCGTACA
The DNA here is from genome assembly GCA_020205615.1 of Panax quinquefolius. NCBI lineage: Eukaryota > Viridiplantae > Streptophyta > Magnoliopsida > Apiales > Araliaceae > Panax > Panax quinquefolius. The sequence goes on from CM035168.1 coordinate 113,408,821, forward strand.
GTTGGACTGGGTCTTTGAGAATCTACCTTGAAATATTTTTTTCTTTCGTGATGAATCGTAGTTACATTTTGTTGAACAATTTTGCAAGAAACACCTTCTTTTGACCAGCAATGTGGTTTATTGGGATCATGATGGAAGTTACTTACCCTTGCCCTTACGGTAAATATGTTCGCCAGATGCCACCGGAGTGTTCACTGGTATAAGCCTGAACTCTCGTCTCTTAATCTTAAAGCACCCTCTTCTTTTCATTCATGAACATGGCATGGGTTGGTGGGTATCTTTTTGGAAGATCCCTGATACTTGTTTTTTCTCATTAATGGGAAAAGATATGCTTAAAATTTGTTCTCAATCTGGAATATGATAAGAGTTTGAAGAACATTAAGGAAAGGAACTTGTAAATCATAAAAATTACTCTTTAGACATACTTGATATTAGTATTTCTCATGTCACACAAAATGCCAGCTCAGCTTGGTGGGTCTACTTGGTTTACACGAAATTAACTCATTTATTTATAAATCAACTTACCTGTCAATTGTCATCCGCCAAACTAAACTCAATTGTTGTAGCAAAGTGTAAAGATCTTCTCAAAAATTTTGTCTGTTTCTCTATCATTCATCCTTCATCCTTCATCCCTATATATATTACAAGAGACCTAGTATATTCAGTAAGTCCCTATACTTGACGTGCAAGCCCACAAATCATGCCTAACATCACTATAATGCTATAACTCATGCCCATAAATCATGCCTCCTATCTCTTAATAACAGTAAGTATTTTTTCACATAATATTATTAGTCACAATATATCATATAATATCTCAATACCCCTCCTCAAGTGGGAGCATGAAGGTCTCGAATGCCCAACTTGCGAAGGAGAAATTCAAATTGCATCTTTTCCAAGACTTTTGTAAAAATATCTGCTAATTGCATCGTTGTAGGAACATACGAGGGACAAATAACTCATTCCTTAACCGCATCGCGAACGAAATGGCAATCGGCTTCAATATGCTTCGTGAGCTCATGAAACACTGGATTCTGAACAATATGTAAAGTGGATTGACTGTCACAATATAAGCGCATCCCTTTAGGATGACTAACTCCCAAATCACCAAGTAGCTGTTTAAGCCATTTTAACTCACATGTAGTCGTTGCCATAGATCGGTACTCAGCTTCTGCAGAAGAGCATGACACGGTTGGTGGTTTCTTAGTTTTCCAAGACACCAGGGAATGACCAAGTAACACCAACCATCCTGTTAAAGAACGTCTCGTAAGTGGACAACTAGCCCAATCCGAATCACACCATCCTTCTAAGTTCAATCGACTATCAGACCTAAGCAGAATGCCTTGGCCCGATTTTATCTTCAAGTATCTAACCACCCTTAAGGCCGCCTCCCAATGTTCTTCACGAGGTTGTTGCATAAACTAAGACAAAATGTGGACAGAATACGCAAGATCAAGCCTAGCCACAGACAAGTAAATCAACCGCCCTATAAGTCTTTGATAGGACTCCGGATTCGCGAGTAACACACCTTTGGCAAATGCCAATTTATGTTGTTCCACCGAAAATTCGGCTGGCTTTGCTCCCAACAAGCCTGTTTCTTTAATAATTTCCAATGCATATTTTCGCTGACAAAGATAAATTCCCTCAGGACTTCGGGCTACTTTTATCCCCAAAAAATATTTTAAGACTCCCAAATCCTTCATATGAAAGCATTCACCTAAATATGCTTTAAAGATTTTCAGGGCCGTGATATCATTTCCTGCAATGATTAAATCGTCCACATAAACTAACACGTTGATTTGTATTTCTCCCTTGTGCAATGTAAAAAGAGAATAGTGGAGTAAGATTGAAAGCAAATCCATGGCGCTTGATGCTTCAAACTAGTTTAGCAAACCAACATCGGGGAGCCTGTTTCAACCCAATAGTGACTTTTTCAACCTGCAAACTAAATTTGGGTTAGTGTTTGTAAAACATGGAGGTACTTTCATGTACACCTCCTCAGTCAAGTCACCATGGAGAAAAGCGTTGTGCACATCCATTTGATAGACTTCCCACTTTTTAATTGCTGCCACTGCCAATGCCAAGAAGGTACGAACAGTCACCATTTTTGCCATCGGGGCAAATGTTTCATCATAGTCTATTCCCTCTATTTGATGATGTCCGAATATAGCAAGTCTCACTTTCAATCGTTCTATGCTCCCATCTGAGTGATATTTTATTCGGTACACCCATTTACTTCCGAGTGCTTTCTTCCCGGGCGGCAGTTTCTCCAGGACCCATGTCTTATTCTCTTCCAAGGCTCGTATCTCAATGTCCATTGCATCACGCCACCCGGAGTGTTCTAGGCTTCCTCAAAATTCTTAGGTTCTTTCTCTGCTGTCACAATTGCAACAAAGTTTCGATGCCTAGCAGAAAATCGTTCACAAGATACAAAGTTAGTAATAGGATAAGGAGTACCTGAGGCATGTTGTTGGGCAGATGAACTTTTCGAGGACTTTACTTTTCGAATTGTATGAGTGATAAAGTCCTTATATTTTGTTGATGGAAGTTTGGCTCTCATCCCTCTTCCCATTCTTGCGTCATTCCCGTCCTCTCTTACAGCAGCCACCTCTGGCTCTCCAGACTCTATATCGTCTTCTTGCACCACCACAATATCAGCACTATCAACCCTGTTTTCATCTCCTTGCAAGCCCACAGATGCAACACCCCCTCCAAGAGATGCATCATGATTCTCCCAACCCATATCATCATCAGCATACTCGATGTCAGAATTAATTTAAGTAGGAGAGTAGGTTAGGTCTTGTTGCACAGTTAATGGAAATTCATGTTCATAAAATTTTATATCTTTGGAGACAGAGAATTCTTGTGATTCCAAATCGTACAATTTCCATCCCTTTTTCCCATAAAGATACCCCACAAATATGCACTTTCGACTTTTACTTGCAAATTTATCCCCGTCATGTCTTTGATTATGGGCATAACATAGGCAACCAAAAATTTTCATGTTATCAAATTTAGGTAGTTTTGTTAGGTTTGTAATATTCATAACGCAATCAAATTGCATAATTAAGCGGAAGCGTGTAAAAATCAGAGTTTAAAAAAAATTTACAAACCATATACCCGGATCATCCTTTATGCATAATTATTAATTAAACGAAAAGATAAAGAATAAAATCATACCCTTGAAGATCGAGCTTCCTCAGGTACAAGTTCACCTCCAATCCTTTTCGCTTTCAACTTGAATCCACCGGGTTTGGTTCCTTCCTTTGATCAACGTTAGCCACCCAAATGTTTGGCCTCTAGAGGTGATCCACCAAGGAAGAAGAAAATTCAAGAAGAAGGGTGGTTTGGTATGTTGAAAAATCAACAACTCATCCCATCCATAATAAGACTCCTCTTATTTATAGATGTGGGCAACCCACCTTAACAATTAAGGAATTGGGTTTTAATTAATTAATTCTTTTAATTAATTAAGCTCTCTAATCTTATTAGGGATAATTAATTAAACTCCTTTAACTAATTTTCCTTCCTAATCCAATTAGGAATAAATGAGAGTACTTATATTAAATTAATTCCTAAACTCTTTTAGAAATTAAAATAATAATAATTGTAATAATATTAATAAGACTCTCTTTATTAATTTATATTTAATATTTCTAAAATATTAAATAATAAATATTAAGCTATTTAATTTATTCTATCACCATAGATTAAATTAAATATACATAATATATTATTACGATTATGCCATTAACTTCTTAAATAATTATTCTTCCTTTTATGGTGTGACCCTTTAGGTTCTCCATATTAAACCTAGGTTGTGAATAAATCAATTAGAACAATTCTAATCTTATTTAAATAAATAAATTAAATAATTAATTTATTTAAATAAATAATATTTATTCTACAATAGGGATAAGCCTCCCTAATGATCAACGACTTTCCAGATAATATAGATTTCAACATTAATCATTAAAGAACCTTTGAGTAAATAATTACTGCATAATTCAATCCTTCCACCATACAATGTCCCAATTAAATATAAAGCATACGGAATTATCAAGTCTTATTTTATTTAATTATATGTATTTCGATCCTTAAATGCACAACTCAAATAATGCAAATTAGAAACTCCTTTCTAATTTCATTCTTCGCCAAGGACTCATTGGGTTGTCATTTATCGAATCACATAGGACATTTCTCTTCTTTTATTGAAGTGGTAGATTCTTTATTGATCATACATTATCTCCACGTATAAACTTATTATACCCAAGCATACCCTTTGATATACCCTAAGGGTCTTAAGGAATAAGTCAAAGTATAACTCATCATACACAAGATACTATGATGATCTCAAGTCCAAGGATTACTCAGACTTACTATCACTACTGAAATTCTATTGTGAGCAAATAAAACTCCATTAGGTATTCCTTAGCGAGCCGCTCGTTGAACTTATTCTCTAATAAGCACCTACATACTTGCTTTAGTGTCTCCACACAAATGATCGTGAGATCAATCATCCTCATCCAATGAGCCCGTAGCAACGTATGTACCAATCTATCCGGATTCACTAATCCCCAATTTAGTAATCCAACGATTGGGAACTATTTTAGTTTTAAGCTTTCTAAGAATTTAGATCTCATTAGAATGATCATCATCATTATTCTAAAAGCATTGCTTAAAACTATGGGTTTATCACATATTATAAAACAAAGATCGTCGTAGATAATTAAAAGCCTTTAATAAATTATACTTTTTATTAATAAATGAATAAGATTGTTACAAAGTATATACTTTATCATCAAACATGATTGGCTTGTGTGCATACTACTTTCAATCTCCCACTTGCACTAAAGCCAATCGTCGTGGTAACTCATACTCTTCTTCTCTAAGTGACGATTATTATCATTGTTGGATAAGCTTTAGTTAATGGATATGTAATGTTGTTCTTGAGAGTCCACTATATCTATAGTGATTTCCCATCTTTCAATGATTCTAATAATCAAATGAAAGTGCCACAACACATGTTTAGATCCAAGATGAGACTTAGGAACTATTCCTAGTTACGTAATGAACTTTCAATCCAAACAATCAACTTGCGACTTCATTTATAGCTATATACTTTGTCTTTATTACTAAACCAAAGAACTCTTTCTTTGTTTGGAACCTTTCAATTCATCGCACCCTTTATTCAAGGTAACCCTTTACCTTAAAGTGGATTTTTCATCATCTTGGTTTGTTCGAAAACTTGAGTCATTAAGCCCTCTAGTTTTAATTTAGACCCATCATGAATATGATCACATCCTTAGTCTTAGGTTAAGCACTTTAAGATGTTTTCAATTGTCTTCTGGTGATCTTCTCGAATATGACCGATCAACATCGGGTCTCATATATTTCATTGCATACATGATTGTCACTCATGCGATCTCTCTCTTCTTTTGAGTCTATGGGGACTATTAAAGAGATACACCCACGGCTCATCAACATGAGACATCTCTGGAGTTTGCCATGCTAAACGACTTTAGCATCAAATGAATATCGTTCCTTGGGTTAAGTCGAGCATCCTCTTAAATCTATCTCGTATAGATTTGCATCCCCAATAATGATACTCTTCCCAAATCATTCATGGAGGATTGTTTAGACAACTTTATCTTTCTTGATTGTAGCATTGGTATGTCATTCCTTATCCGTAGTATATCAACATATAGTACTAGGAATGTCACGATGCTCCCAATCGACCCTTTTGTACACACTAGAATTCTTACCTCATCGTATGTAACTGGATCATCATCTTACATGATCGTACCTCATCATCATCATCCATGATGAATCCATACCTCCTGTATCTTGGTACTATTCCGGACTTACGATTCGGTTGTGGTGATAACAGTTCATCTACGTGTTCCTCTTATTTGACTTATAGTGTTTTGTGGTTCTTGAACTCTTCAAGATCTATTATCCTCCCACTAGCCCTTCAATGATAAACACCTTTATCTTAGAAGGCAGCGTGTTTCGTAACAAACACCTTTTGCTAAGTAGGATTATATAACACATGCCCTAAACTTACTTTAGGATGTCCCACAAATCTACACTTGTCAAATCTTGTCCCAAGCTTATCCTTTGAAACCTTTTCACATAAGTTGGACAACCCCTTATCTTAACATACTTAAGATTAGGAATCCTCCCTGTCCATAACTTTTATGGAGTCTTGGGGATTAGGATTTTGAGGTTACCATTTTCGTAGATATGCAGCCATTTCTAGGACATTATCCCAGAAGAATACTGGAATGTCGGTAAAATCATTATGGACCGCACCATGTCCAACAAGGTACGATTTTTTTTATTTAGATACATCAATCAATTATTATGTATCGAGAGGCGTCCATTATGAGAAAACCATTTGAGATGATCTAGAAACTTATTGCACAAGTATTTATTCCTTGATCTAATCAAAGAATTTTAATACTTTGTCAATTTGTTTCACTTCTGAATTCTTTGAACCTTTCAAATAATTCACACTTGTATTTCAGCAAATACACACATTCAACTCTTTTGAATGATCATCTCCTTTTCTTATACTAGTTTGTTCAATTTACAAAATAATTTTTCACGTAAGTCAAGTATACAAAATTTATTAAGTAATCTTTCAGTTCTATACGAAACATTATTATTATAAATAGAACAACAATTGTTCTTAATTATAATACCAAAGATTTCATTGTCCAACAATAAAATGGAAATAATATTTTTAACAAGAACTAGAATACAATAACAACTTATTGACTTAATAGATTTGCCCGTAGGCATTGCTAAACTATAAGTTTCTATGGCTAATGTAGCAACCTTTGTTACATTTCCCGCATATAGGATTACTTATATTTGTTTAACTTTCTACTTCTGCTTGGTCCCTTCATAAATCTATATTTATGATAACCAAAGTCGGTATCCAATACCCAAGTAGAACCTTGACTTAAAGAAAAATTTATTTCAATCATGAACAAAAGCAGATTATGCAGAAACTTCACTAAGCTTCTTTGGTTAGCCTCTCGCAAGATGCTTCTCGCAGATTTCTTTCCGATTGTTCGGGCTTATTGCGGTGGAAGCAAACTCATTTGCTATCCGTGTCGCTTTTGTTCTTATTATCCTTTGTTTACGCCTTTCTATTTACCTTCTTTGAATCGTTCTTCTTTCGGAAGATCCTTTGGCCCCTACCAAGAAGACATGGTCTTTCTTGGTTGGATAGTGACTCTTAACATTTTCAATATGTTAAGCAAATCAATGAGGCCGATATCTAGCTTGTTTATATGAAAATTCACAACAATTGTGAAAAGAGTCCGGAGAGTGAGTGCAAGATCAAATCTTGGCTCAACTCTCCATCCATGACAAAACCAATTGTCTTAATTGATCAATCAAATTGATTATGTTAAGAACTTTTATCTGCATACTATAGTGCCATTGGCCATTCTAGATCGGAAGAGCTCCTTAGATATCTCGATATCTATCGGCCCCACTTTCCTCACCATCAACTACTGATGTGCGGGGAATATAGTAGGAGCATCCATAGTTTCATCTTGTATTTCAAGCTCGTTACTTTCGTGGATGCGAAGAGCATGATGCATCGAGCCAATTGTGCATCATCTTGCCACTTTCTAAAAGTAGCAATCTCTTCCTCGAGGCATTATGCGCAACCATTGCGAGGATAGGCGATAATAAGGACATAAGATAGCTTTTCACTATGAGAACTATTCTCAAATTCCTTAACCAATACGTTTAATTGATTCGATTAATTTAGCATCTAATATGCTTCGCAGATGATAGTAATTTTAGACATTGTAAAATTTCGTAAATGAATTTGTAATTAACAACATTTTAACATACATTCTTTTAATAATTACCAAAATAATTTAGGTCTTGTTTTAAATTGGTATCTCTCACTATTTTCTTCAAACTATATTACCTCAATATATATAGTTCTAAGCAAAATCTAATTAAAGATTTGCTAGTGAGAATAAGGATCCCATTTCAAATGTATATAGTCTTGTGGTGACACAACAAACTATATATAAATAAATAGGTAGACAACTTTTGTCAATTACATCAACTATGCAACTCCTTGTATTTTGCCTCTTAGATTATTTTGATCAAGTGGTGGCACATCCGAATCAAAATTATCCAAGTTAAGTCCGACCTAGCACTCTATATATTCAAAAAAGAAAAATATCATCCTTGTGGTGACACAACAAAACAATATTGTTCAATTTTCTTTATAAGCATCAAATGTGATAAATTAACATCTTAAATACTTAATACTTGCCTTGTGGTGACACAACAAACTCATATTAAATATTTAATACTCTATTAATTTTATCATGCTTGAAAGCTGACGTTCGATATTCCAAATATCTTTGAACGCTTAGGACTTAATATAAAAATTGAGGGTTTGTTATTAATTTGTCTCATCTTGTTTAGCGATGCATGCATTATATATATATAAAATACGCCGTTATATTAATGAACATACGAAGCATGTTTGCATAATATATAATATATATAGTATAAAGCATGCACATATAGAATACTATATTCTACCCGGATTGATTATGGACTTTTATTCTAGTTTGGTTCACTAGAGCCACCAAGTGAACCAAAAAGGTCAAACCAAAAGGGGTGCAAAGAAATAATATTTAAATATAACTATTACATTTAAACCCGGGCTCCATTACAAATGGGTCTTCAAGCGCATTCCTTGCTCCTTGATCTCTAATTCTTCAAAATTAATTCTAACTATTCCTATTACAATACTATTTAAAATAAATAGAAACCTTGATCGTGATCGAGGGGAAGTACATAGGAGGAGATAGAATTTACATTAAGAAAAAAATTAGAGAAGGCGAGTACGCAGTAACCCCATTTAATAAAACCCATACATTCACATGCATCCATCTAAAATAAAATCCAATCGCATTAGTCGATAAATCATAATCAATCCCATTTATTATCATACACATCACCATACGCATCAATAAATAACATTCATCTCATGAATAATAATCATTTAATATATATATTGATATCATTTAATGGGCAAATTTAGTTAGTATAAAATCTATTTTTGAATAAAAATAAACTCCTTTATTTAAATCCAAATTTAAATCAAAATAAAACTATTTTATTTTAATTTATCCTATTTTGAATAAAATAAACTATTTTATTTTAATCAAAATCTTTAATCAAAATAAACTCCTTTATTTTAATTAATTATGGAATCCAATTCCATATATATAAAAATCTTTAATTAAAATAAACTCTTTTATTTTAATTAATTATGGAATCCAATTCCATGTAAAAAAAATATTAAAGGAAACACGGATTATATTTCCTATTCACAAATAAACTCCTTTATTTTGAATAATATGAAATCTTATTTCATATTTAAATAAACTCTTTTATTTAAGAAAATTAGGATTCTCTTTCCTATTCACAAATAAACTCTTTTATTTTGAATAATATGAAATCCTATTTCATATCTAAATAAACTCCTTTATTTAAGGAAAGATCAATTTCAACTCCAATTAGTTATCATGGAATCCAATTCCAACTCTAATTAGTTAGCATGAAATTCTAATTTTAAAATTAAAATAAACCTTTTTATTTTAAGATTAAAATAAACCTTTATTTTAAAAATAAAATAAACTTTTTATTTTAAGATTAAAATAATTATATATATATATAATATTCAATTTTAAAATTAAAATAAACTCTTTTTTATTTTAATATTAAAATAAACTTTTATTTTAAAATTAAAATAAACATTTTATTTTAATTATAAAATAATTAAGAATAATATATATATATAGTATATATATATATATATATAACTATTATATATATATATAACATAATAACCGAATTATATATATAATATTAATAGTAACCGTAGCCTTTTTTCCGTGCATATATATCATATATATATAAATAATGCAAGCATGTCCGGTTTTCTGCTGCAGTTTTTTTTTTTATTAATGTCATGTCCGTGGATTAGGAAGGAATGAATCAAGCATGTCCCTTTTTAACAAGATACCTGACTTGTTCCCTTTTATTTTATTTTTTAAAAAAATGATGATCCTGCTGATTCACTTTTAATTCTTATTTCATGTTGCTGACTTCGGTTTATTAAGGGGCAGGTCGGTCATTACATGTAATCCCTTGTCCTTCCAAAACCGGCTGATTCACTTTAAAAAAAATGATACGGTTTTTTTTTTTTTTTTTTTTTATTTAATAAATTTTATTCAATTAAATTATGCCCAATTAAATTGTTCTAAACACATATCAATATACATATCAAATTAAAACAATTAATAATTCGCGATAAAGGTTTGGGCTACGACGCCATCATTAGTTTAATAATATTCATAACGCAATCAAATTGCATAATTAAGTTTAAGCGTGTAAAAATCGAGTTTAAAAAATTTACAAACCATATACCGGATCATCCTTTTATGCATAATTATTAATTAAACGAAAAAGATAAAGAATAAAATCATACCCTGAAGATCGAAAGCTTCCTCGTGTGACAAGTTCACCTCCAATCCTTTTCGCTTTCAACTTGAATCCATCGGGTTTGGTTCCTTCCTTTCGATCAACGTTACCACCCAAATGTTTGGCGCTCTGAGGGTGATCCACCATAGGAAGAAGAAAATTCAAGAAGAAGGGTGGTTTGGTATGTTGAAAAATCAACAACTCATCCCATCCATAATAAGCACTTCTCTTATTTATAGATGTGGCAACCCACCTTAACAATTAAGGAATTGGGTTTTAATTAATTAATTCTTTTAATTAATTAAGCTCTCTAATCTTATTAGGGATAATTAATTAAACTCCTTTAACTAATTTTCCTTCCTAATCCAATTAGGAATAAATGAGAGTACTTATATTAAATTAATTCCTAAACTCTTTTAGAAATTAAAATAATAATAATTGTAATAATATTAATAAGACTCCTCTTATTAATTTATATTTAATATTTCTAAAATATTAAATAATAATATTAAGCTATTTAATTTATTCTATCACCATAGATTAAATTAAATATACATAACATATTATTACGATTATGCCATTAACTTCTTAAATAATTATTCTTCCTTTTATGGTGTGACCCTTTTTTGTTCTCCATATTAAACCGGTTGTGAATAAATCAATTAGAACAATTTAATCTTATTTAAATAAATAAATTAAATAATTAATTTATTTAAATAAATAATATTTATTCTACAATAGGGATAAGCCTCCTATGATCAACGACTTTCCGGATAATATAGATTTCAACATTAATCATTAAAGAACCTTTTGAGTAAATAATTAATGCATAATTCAATCCTTCCACCATCTAATGTCCCAATTAAATATAAGACATGGAATTATCGTCAAGTCTTATTTTATTTAATTATATGTATTTCGATCCTTAAACGCATAACTCCAAATAATGCAAATTAGAAACTCCTTTCTAATTTTCATTCCGCTGCCAAGGACTACTGGGTTGTCATTTATCGAATCACATAGACATTTCTCTTCTTTTATTAAGTGGTAGATTCTTTATCGATCATACATTATCTCCATGTACAACTTATTATACCCAAGCATACCCTTTGATATACCCTAAGGGTCTTAAGGAATAAGTCAAAGTATAACTCATCATACACAAGATACTATGATGATCTCAAGTCCAAGGATTACTTAGACTACTATCACTACGAGAATTCCTATCGACAGCAAATAAAACTCCATTAGGTATTCCTTAGCGAAATAACGTTCAAATGAACTTATTCTCTAATAAGCACCTACATACTTGCTTTAGTGTCTCCACACAAAAAATGATCATGAGATCAATCATCCTCATCCAATGAAAAGCAACGTATGTACCAATCTATCCGGGATTCACTAATCCCCAATTTAGTAATCCAACGATTGGGAACTATTTTAGTTTTAAGCTTTCTAAGAATTTAGATCTCATTAGAATGATCATCATCATTATTCTAAAAGCATTGCTTAAAACTATGGGTTTATCACATATATATAAACAAAGATCGTGTAGATAATTAAAAGCCTTTAATAAATTATACTTTTTATTAATAAATGAATAAGATTGTTACAAAGTATATACTTTATCATCAAACATGATTGGCTTGTGTGCATACTACTTTCAAGTTTCCCAAATAATTTTTCATAAGGTGTCATATAATTAAGCACACTGGACGATGTTCGATTAATTAAATAACACGCTGCCAACACGCATTCTCCCCAAAATTGCATTGGTAAATGACCCTGAAATCGAAGTGCCCGTGCCACATTCATAATATGTTGATGTTTTCTTTCAACTTTCCCATTTTGTTGTGGAGTGCCCACAGAGGACATCTCAAACACAATCCCATTCTTAAAAAAATAATCACGTAAACAATTAAATTCTATGCCATTGTCACTTCTTACTGTCTTCATTTTCTTATCAAATTGTCTATCAACTAAAGCCACAAAGTTCATAAACATGGTCTCAATCTCGATTTTATTGCATAATAAATAAACCCAAACGGCACGCAAATAATCATCTACAATTGTTAAAAAATATTTCGCCCTGCATGAGGAAGGAGTTTGATAAGATCCCCATAAATCACAATGAACTGAGTCAAACAAATCACTTGCATTATTCGCACTTAAAGAAAAACTATCTCTATGCTGCTTAGCACGTGGACATACATCACATGCTCTTTTATTCTTCTACTAAACTGACTCACATTGGGGATAAACCTTAACACCTTATCCGACGAATGACCCAAGCGTTTATGCCACAAAGCCATTGATGAATCCCCTTCCATCGCCAAAGCACGCACCCTCGGAACACCTCAGAAAAATTAAAGTCCATCGGTTCGTTCACCCGCTCCAATCAAAGTCCTCGTCGTCCGGTCCTGTATTACACACAATGTATTATTGATTTGAACGATACAATTGGAGTCATCAATTAATTGTGTTACAGAAATTAGATTGCAAGTTAATTGAGGCACAAAAGGAACATTATCGAGCCGCAAACCACCGTCTAAAATCACACTGTCCTCATTTGTAGCAGTCACATCTTTCACATCTGGTAACCCCACCGGGCAATTTGTAATATTTTTCACATTAATCAGACAATGTAAATTTCCTGTCACATGGTTTGAGGCTCCAGTGTCAATAATCCAAGCAATGTCATTCTTACCGTGAAGACGATCCGTGGGTTTGGGAATGTTCAAAACATCAAGAATTTGTTGCCACTGTGCTGGATTAATGCCTTATATACCTGCTGTCTTACTCGAGGTTGGTGGTGCATGAGACTGCCCACCCTTAGCACCACTGCTACTACTACTACTTGCCATTGCTTTGTTGGCGCGCACAGGTGCGTTGTGAGTGCCCCTGCCACGTCCTCCAGAATGACCAGCTCCTCGTCCTGTCGTTATTCCGCCACGACCCGGTCCACGTCCACCTCGAGGACGGTCCCCCCACTAATCAGAGAACCCATGGAGTTGAAAACACGAGCTTTCGTCATGGCCTTCTCTGTTGCAGTAGGTACATAATTTTTCAGAGTTATTCACAAATTTAGATTTACCTCGCGCATCGGTTGTAAGTCGAAAAGCCATGATGTTGTCACTGTTTTTATGATTTGAGGACTCTCCTCGCACTAGCCTCTCATCTTGTGCGACGCGCTGATATGCTTGATCAATGGTTGGTAAAGGATCTTGAGAAAGAAAATTGGAGCGAATCGTTGCATAGACTCCATCGATGCCAATAAGGAAATGATGCAGGTAATCTTCGGCACGCAAATCAATCACTTGTTTGTTGATATCACACGCACATGTTCCACATTTACAAGTCGGTGTTTTGACATAAGTCACAAGTTCATCCCATAGATGAGATAAACGGCCAAAGTAGACCGACACCTCTTCATCTTTGCCTTGCTTGCATTCTCCTAGAGATGTCTTTAATTGGCATATACGAGTCTAGTTCACAACACAAAAATGCTGCTTGAGATGTACCCACAAGGATTGCGCATCATCATAATAAGAAAGAGTAGAACGTAGTGAGGGCTCAATAGTGTTGAGCAACCACGATATGAACATTGAATGCACCGCAGTCCAGTCCTCCATTTTCTCAAGTGTCGTTGGTTTTGGAATTATCCCTTCCACAAAATTGTATTTTCTCTTCGCTTGCAACGAGGTTCGAATTGCCTTCGCCCATTCATCATAATTCGGACCACCTTAATTTGATTGGTGTAATCACGTTGCCGGGATTGTCACTTGGGCCAAGAAAATAAGTCAAGTCGACCTTCTTCTCGGCATTACCACTGTTCTCACCGTTCTTCTTATCTCCACCAGCCATAATCTCTTATGGTGCTTGATCTGTAGGAAAAAAGAAAAGGAAAAAAAAACTGTGTTTAATTTTCCCTAGTATATTCCCTTGGCTCTGATACCATGTAAAGATCTTCTCAAAATATCTGTCTGTTTCTTTATCATTCATCCTTCATCCCTATATATATTACAAGAGACCTAGTATATTCAGTAAGTCTTATACTTGGCGTGCAAGCCCACAAATCATGCCTAACATCACTATAATGCTATAACTCATGCCCACAAATTATGCCTCCTATCTCTTAATAACAGTAAGTATTTTTTCACATAATATTATTAGTCACAATATATCATATAATATCTCAATACAAAGCTACAGCTGTCGGCCCCTCCTCCATATAACTAGTATTTTTTAAACCTATGTGGACTCTTTAGTTGTTTTTCTGTTTATTTATAATAACGAAATAATTTTCTTTTATATTTATCTCTAAATAATACTCCTTCCATTTTATTGAAAAATAATCTCAGTTGCAAAAAAAAAAAAATTGTTTCCCAAAAAGAACCATTTTTTATTTGTTAATTTTTTTTGTTAATGGTAATATAAAATAACATAATATCCTTAGTCTAACATCCCAAATTCATTATCATATCATGTCACCAAAAACTAAACTCATCATATTTAAAGATAAATATAGGGAAAAATTATATCAAATAATACTCTTTTGTGAAATAGATAAAATAAATTATTATATTAATAGTGCTAACATGATAATAAAACTGCCGATCAAAAAAAAACATATGATAATAAAATTGGAATGATAAATTTATGGGCATTATTATCATAAAGAGGACAAATTTCTGGAGCAAATAATGTCTTCTAGTTGTACGCAGTTTAATGGATAGAGAAAGCTGCCGGGAGTCCATCAGTTTGATTGATTTATTTATTTATAAAAAAACACAGATATTATAAAGAAACAGTTTTCAAGTTAAAATAAAATAAAAGTATTCAAAAATAAGAATAGAATGGTGTTCCTTTAATCGACATTAAGGATTTGAAACTTGCAACACTTAAAAGAAAAACAAACAATTCAAAAATTTATTTAAAAAAATGTAACCATTCATTATATTACATTTTTTTAATGTAATATATTTATTTATGATTTTAATCCTTTTCTTTTAACACATCTCAATCATTGCTGTTTATTTTTCAATTAATAGTTTAGTTTCTATTAAGGTAAATAATATTATTTTATTTCTATACTCGTAAAAATATTATTTTCTTTCATACTCCATATTATATAAGTGATATTATTTTATTTTATATTCCTAAATTTTAAACTTACTAGGATAAATATTGTTTCTATAATTCTTGAAATAATTAAAAATTCCTTAAGGTTTGCGCTTCATCTAATATCATTTTACTAGAATATTGGTCTGAACTCTCTTATTAAATTTTAATCTTTTTATGTCGGGGTACTATTCATACGGTACAATTCATGGGTATTATTCAAGAGTACTGTTCACAACATAAATTATTTTTTCTGTACAAATTACTTTTGATATATGAATATCATTCTTGAATTTTACTCCACAATTAGTTATCATGTTGACAATTTAGACATTTTGAATTTTGGATAAATTGAATTATAAATTTTTAATATCTATCATTGATCTCACTTGATTGATTCTTTATATCATTGTCATCATCCTCGTTCTTATATTGTGGTGAAAGTCATCTTTGGCCCGTAGTGCAAAGATGGACTGTTGATTGGTGTAATTATGACCAAGAATTGTATATTGGTATAATCATAACATTTAATGTTACAAATAATCAACAGACTTGGTTCTTCACAGTTCACTTTAGAACTCTTCAAGTCCTTCTGACTTGGAACTTCTTACTTTACTTGTTTGGCTATTGTTAAGTTCTTGATTGGTGCTACTCAGTTGTTGTTAAGCACTTGTTCGAAAGAACTGAGTAGCTGAGCAAGCTTCCTCTTTTTCTCAGATCGTAGAGTTGAGCGTTGAGTGTTCTTGTGCATTTTGTTCAATGCTTGCTTAGATTTCTCATCTGCATATGTTCTGCATATATGTGATCCTTGAAATCTATCTGTTGAAGCCATTTGTTGAAGTATTAAATGCTTTGACATTTCTGAACTTTGATGGAGACTTTTCTGCACACCTCCTGAATTGCATTCTGGCCCACTGACACAGCAGACTGCTTTATCACCTAACACCTGAAAAGGTGTTTTCCTCTGTCTTATTGTCCTTTCCTTAGCTTCTTGAATACGTTTCTTTTGTTGTATACTAAGGATATCTTTTGTGCCGTTGGGACTGGTGAGGATTTCAACGTTTAAAACTCATTCCACATTTGTTGGAATTTGTCTCCAAAACAAAAGGTAGGGCTCGATGCTTCTGATACAAGGCAGATGATACTATACGATCAATATCGTGGTGTCTTGCCACCTTGGTTCTTGGTCTGATGAGAATACTACAATCTCTCTCAAGGATTTGCACACTACGATCTTCACTTGCTTGTCTTGCAGACTCTACGTTTCCGAAAGCACACTACGATCTCTGAGTTAGCTTCCACAAACATCTAGACCACTCTACGATTTTTGGAGAGGCCCTTCAAGGTAGATACATTATGATCTTCTAAACTCTACGATCCTGCCTTGGCTTCTGCAATCTCTTGATCAGCTCGATAGACTGCGATTCTTGTTGAAGCCTATCTATTCCTTTCAAGACATAGATCAACCTAACATCTTTGATCTCTTTATCTATACATTCGCTTATAGAATGATAAACATTAAAAGCTTAGATCAACCTAACAAATTTGATCTATCACTAAGTCCTTGTACATATATTCCTTGAAGGACTTTACATATAATCATGAGCATTTTACTTTAAACATCAAATCAACATATGAACTTTCCCAACATAATGCTAAAAAAAACTTGCACTATTTATCAACTCTCAAAGTATCTAAATTGTGAGACCCCAAATTTTATGAATAAAGATTTAAATTTTTTAAAATATTTTTTTTGAATATTATGGTGTGGATTTGATATAATATTATAGTTGTGGGTAATATTTATAAATTTTGCAAAGTAAGCAAGTTGTTATAAAGTATTTGTTTGGTCGGGGAATATTCTTTTTATCTGGGAATATTCGTGACAATGACAGACAATCATTGGTGGACCCCACAACGGAATTATCATTCGGATTGAGAAAACGACAAAATATTTTATGAAAAAATATGGCGAAAGTTTTACCTTTAACCTGTTGAAACACCTTGTTGTTAAAAGTACAATAATACGCTGGTCGTTGCATAGTAGCACACGGTATTGATTATTGATGCTTACGTGAGAAGTCACTCAATTTTGTTCAATTATTGCTACAAGAATTGCCTTTATAAGTATCTCACGTTATTTGATTCAATTATTGTCAATATTTTATATATTATTAAATCAATAATTGAGATTTAATAAAGTTATTAATATTATTATTTGCAATATTAACGATGTCTAGAAGTTTCATTAAGGAGAGGTTTGGTCACCTAATCAAGCGCGCCAATAGGGAGAAATCTTTATCGAAAGCCCCCTTTTCTGGGAAAGACTTGGTCTACAGTTAATATTGTGAATTATAATAAAGGTGATAAATGTTGTTAAAATTATTAAGGTGATTTTTATGAAGTTTTGCTTATTTTATGGACCCCCATTTACTCAATTTTCAAAATAATCGGTATAAATTTCTTAAAAGGTGGGCCCACATGTGGGGTCCACGAAAGAAAAATAGGGGGGAATCTGGGAAGTCACGGAAGCTTATATATATATATATATATAAATTTTATTTTATTATTATTATAAATGTAATAAAACAGAATACTTTTTATAAAGTTTTATTTTATTTGATTATAAGTAGAATATAATATATTTTATTATGCATAATGTTTGCATAAAGGCCAAAGATAAATAGTGTTTGTATAGTAAAATCTTTTTATATAAAATAGAATACTTTTTATAAAGTTTTGTTTTATTTGATTATAAATAGAATATATTATATTTTATTATGCATAGTGTTCAGATAAAGGCTGCATAGTAGTTTTTTATATAATAATTTTTTTATATAAAACAAAATACTTTTATAAAGTTATTTGTTTTATTAGATTTTAAATAATATATATATATATATTATAAATTTTGTTTTATTATATAATTATAAATAGAATATATTATATTTTATTGCATAGTATCCTTTCCATTCTCCTATAAATAGGATGTTTAGTTATAATTGAAAAACACACCAGAAATTTAGAGAATTCTTCTTCTATAATCTTGAGCGTATTTCTTTAGAGTTTAAGAAAACTTTGAGCGTAGAAAATAGTGCAAGTTTTCTTCAAGTATATCCCCGCCCTACCCGTCGGAATACTCTTCTTTCTAAGGTAAGGGGTATTATTTTTTCGTATTCATGAATAGAGTTATTTTCTTTCAATACTCATAAGGGTTGTTATTCCATTCTTTATTATTATGTTGAATAACCATCATGCCAAGTAACCGCATACATGGTGAAATTCTTCATTATTCCATTCTTTATTATTCATTGGAATAACTCGTCTGTAAGGTCTATCACACTGATGAATTTCGTTGTTATTCCATTATTTATTATTATTGAAACATCACATTCATGCGGATTACGCATTTACACTGGTTCCATTCTTTATTATTTTGTTGGAACATCCCATACATGCGGATTACGCATTGACTCGTTCCATTCTTTATTATTCTCGTTGGAACATCCCGTCTGCATACGGATTCACGCATAACCTGGTTTCATTCTTTATTATTCTATTGGAATATCCTGTTTGTGCGGATTACGCATAACCTGATTCCATTCTTTATTACTCGTTGGAATAACTGCATGTGGATTACCGCATGCATGGTGAATGATCCTTTGTATTCATTCCTTATTAACTTGGAAATGATGCATCGTTTCACGTGGATTACCGCATGGCGGCGGCTAAAATCCATTTCATAGCTTCATATATTCTATTATACTAGTTGGTTAAAGTTTTGGCTTCTATACTCCATGAAATTAGTAGAATATCCTCGGATATTTGCTCTTCATCCAAAGATCTTTTCTTGGAAATATTCTTCCGAGCATTCTTGAATTTTACTTCACAAAGCAGTATCATGTTGACAATTTGGACGTTATTGGTTCCTGGATAAATTAATTTGTAAATCTTTAAAATTTATTCTTGAACTCGTTTTATTAAATTGTCATCATCCTCATGCTTATATTATGTTGAAAGTCATATGTGGCCTCAGAGTGCATAGATGGACTTGGTATGATTATGACTGTGGATTATTCTTCAGATAATCATGACCGTAATGTTATAAATGATGTGGAAAAAGTTCTCATTGGCCCGTAGTGCATTGATAGATAGTTTTTGGTATAATTATGGCTATGGATTCTCTTGACTAAGGGTAAAGATGAATTATTTTATGGCATGATCAGAATGATTGATGAAAAACACGATTATCTTTGGCCCGTAGTTCATGGATAATTCGTGGTCGTGATACTAAAAATATCCTTGGCCCAGTAAAGTGGATGATTTGATGATGTGGATTATTTATTAAGCTTAAGTCTCAAACGATAAAAGTGATGAAAACCTTTTAAATCATAGAAGATAGTAAATTTTATTCTCTACTGACTCTTCTAATGGATTGCTTGTTTCACCGCAGTTAAACTTGATGTTTGTTATATTATATCGGTTTAATCATCGTTGAAGGCTAACGATAATTTATTCTCGCATTATCTTAGTTATAATATTTCATCGGGCTAGTTGAGCTCACCCTTTTGCTTTCATTGTTCTCTTCAGAAATGACAACGTAGTTAGGACTAGTCTGGGAAGCGGAGTGACTATCAGATGATAGCATTAATAGTTCTCACTATTCTATGAAATAGTGTGATAATAAATATATTGAGGACTTATTTTGAGTTTGAATACCGCCTAGAAAACAATATTTGTATTAAAACTCACATTTCATGTCAGTATATTTAAGATTGTATTTTCAGATTCTGTACCATGTATTTGGCAACTCGTAATAGGTGATGTATACTTATTTTGGGGGCATCACAGTTGGTATCAAAGCTTAGGATATGATCCCGGCCGAGATGTGAGACAAGAACTAGGAGAGAAGAGACGGGAATTCCTTCACTAAGTATGACCTACCTAAGTTTATTTGGTATTTAATTGGTCGATCAGAGTATAGGGATAATATGTGATATGTTAATGAACCCTTGTTTTGTGGCAGTATTGGAAAATGGTAGCTGAAAATGTTAACAATGGAGTGAATGAGATCGTGGAGACACCTCTAATCACCAACCAGAATAATGTGATGTCAGGCAAAGAAGGAATTAGAGATATCCTTGTGGTGAGTGAAGAATTGATAGTTGCACCTGAGATAGTCGCAGAGGTAGCAGCTGAGAGTGAGGAAGAAGAGGAACATGAGAAGAATTTATTAGAAGAATTTTATGATCGAAATTTAGAATTGCAAAATCGTGTTCATGAGTTAGAAGAGCAGTCAAGAATCAAGCAAGCGGTCGTGGAACAAAAGGATGCAACAATTCAAGCTTGTGTTACTCGATATGTGATGCTTGAACAGAAGCACTCTTTGGCAGAGTATAAGATGTTAAAGCTGGAATCTGAACTGAAAGAAGAAAAAACTGAACGAGTGAGAATGAGTGATGCATGGGTAAAATTCGCACGACGCGTTGATATTTTGGAAAGAGATGTCCGATCTAAGAAGGCTAAAATAGATGATATGTATTTCTCTTTTTGGACGGCAATTGAGAGAACCCAACATCGAGTTTTGAATTACCCGGTACATTGCGGTCAACCCCAATTTGATATGGATCGAAGATTAATGATTCAGATCATGAAACAGGAGTACGATGAAGCAGTTGAGGGTGGAATATGCCCTATAGAAAATTTAATTTCAACGATAGTGATGACACCAAATGCTACCCCAGACAAGTCAAAGTCGGGTAGTTCAAGGGAGAACGGTTGTCATGACTTCCCAACAAGTGAGGAACCCAAATGAAGTTATCACGGGTTAGTTAATTATAAATTTTTGCAAAGTCTATACCTTATTAGATACCGGTTCTACCCATTCTTTTATCTCTCTTTCTTGCGCTCAACGTTTAAATTTGACTCCAGAGAGATTAGACTTTGACTTATCGATTGAAACTTTGCTAGTAGAAACCTTCGTTACCTCCACTGTTTATAAATCTTGTTTGATCCATATCGATACCCTCACGTTACCTGTCGATCTTATCTCTTTGAAAATACTTTCCCTTGATGTGATTTTAGGAATCGATTGGTTAACTACTCATCATGCCAAAATTGATTATTTTCGTAAGGTTGTTAGCTTTCATATTCCTAACCAACCTGTTATGCGAATTCAAGCAATCAAACCACTAAAGTCAATCATTGTTATATCAAGCCATAAGTAAAGAGCCCCGAACATTTCGTTGGTGACTTCCTTGTGTGGAATGCACCTAAGCCATACTTTACGTAGGGGACGTCGTGAATAACGGTGGCAAGTTGATAGATATCAATGTGACGTGTTATCTAAGTCTTGGATGAGGGTCATAGTTTTGAATGATATTTCTATTGTTAATAAATTTCCTGACGTATTTCTCAAAGACTTTCGCCTACCCAAAGAGCGTGAAATCGAATTTTGTATTGACCCCAGTACAAAACACATTTCTAAAAACCCTTAAATATTTCTTCAACTAAAACGAACGTATAATGCGCCAAAGACGTTGGCTCGAGCTGTTAAAGGTTACGACTATACCATTCAATATCATCGTGGAAGAGCGAATGTGGTAGCTGACGCGTTGAGTAGAAGATCGTATGCGTTTACGAGTGTGATATTGTTAACACAAAGACCCATTTCGTATGACTTACAAATGATAAAGATAGAGTTATAGACTCTAAGGACCCACATAAAGATAATGAATATACGATTAGAATCGACTCTAATCGATAAAGTTAAAGCCGTGCAAGCTACATACTCAGAGCTGATGAAGGTGAAGAAGAAGGTTCAAGAGGGCGTTATTCTAGAAGCAAGAATCGATGAAGAGAGAAAATCTCAACCCTCAATTTTATTGGCCCATTTGAAATCCTCGATCGAGTAGGAAATGTGGTCTATAGACTCGTTTTACTGCTAAGTATGTCGCGTGTTCATAACGTTTTTCACGTATCGACGTTACGTAAATATGTGGATGACCCGAACCACGTTATTAAATTAGAACTAGACGAGATAACAGAAGATTTAACAAATCTTGGATAAGAAGGATCGTATTCAACACTCAAAGGTTATACCTCAAGAGTTAGAATCTGAAAGGAAGTCAAGGTATCCTCATCTCTTCTAAGATATACTGTAAGAAATACGTAAATTTTGAGGCTAAATTTCATAAGGAGGGAGATAGTGAGACCCCAAATTTTATGAATAAAGATTTAAATTTCTTCAAAATATTTTTTTGAATATTATGGTGTGGATTTGATATAATGTTATAGTTGTGGGTAATATTTATAAATTTTGCAAAAGTAAGCAAGTTGTTATAAAATATTTGTTTGGTCGAGAATATTCTTTTTGTGGGGAATATTCGTATAACAACACAATCATTGGTGGACCCCATAACGGAATTATCAGCCGGATCGAGAAAATGACAAAAATATTTTATGAAAATAACTATGAAAGTTTTACCGTTAACTGTTGAAACACGGTGTGTAAAAAAGTACAAGAATACGCTGTGGTCGCATAAGAGTAATACCTGTATTGATTATTGATGCTTTATATGAGAAGTCACCGCTTTTTGTTCAATTATTACATAAAGAATTGCCTTATAAGATCTCACGTTATTTGATTCAATTATTGTCAATATTTTATATATTATTAAATCAATAATTGAGACGACAAAGTTATTAATATTATTATTTGCAATATTAACGTATGTCTAGAAGTTCACAAGGAGAGGTTTGGTCACCTAATCATGCGCCAATAGGAGAAATCCTTATTGGAAAGTCCTCTCTTTCCTGGGAAAGACCTGGTCGATTAATATTGTGAATTATAATAAAGGTGATAAATATTGTTAAAATTATTAAGGTGATTTTTATGAAGTTTTGTTTATTTTATAGACCCCCATTTACCCATTTTTCAAAAAATAATTCGGTAGAAATTTTTAAAGGTATATATATATATACATATATGTGGCCACGTAAAATGGGGGGCCCAATAAAGAAAAATGGGGGGAATCTGGAAGTCATTTAAAGTTTATCTATATATATATATTATATATAAATTTTATTTTATTATTATTATAAATGTAATAAAACAAATTTTTTTTATATAAAATGTAATACTTTTTTATAAAGTTTTGTTTTATTTGATTATAAATAGAATATATTATATATTTTATTATGCATATAGTATATTTGCATAAGTGCTCTGCATAAGTATTTTTCAGATAATAAAATCTTTTTTATATAAAATAAAATACTTTTTATAATTTTTTGTTTTATTTGATTATAAAATAATATATTATATTTTTATTATGTATAGTATTTCAGATAAAGCTTGCATAGTATTTGCATAGTAAAATCTTTTTATATAAAACAACATACTTTTTATAAAGTTATTTGTTTTATTAGATTTTAAATAATATATATATATATATATTTTATAAATTTTGTTTTATTATATAATTATAAATGTAATATATTATATTTTATCAGATAAGATCTTTTCCATTTTCCTATAAATAGGATGCTTAGTTATAATTGAAAAACACACCAAAAATTTAGAGAAATCTTCTTTATAATCTTGAGCGTATTTCTTTTAGAGTTTAAGAAAGCTTTGAGCGTAGAAAATAAGCAAGCAAGTTTTCTTCAAGTATATCCCCGCCTCTACCCATCGTAATACTCTTCTTTTTAAGGTAAGGGATATTATTCTTTCGTATTCATGAATAGAGTTATTTTCTTTCAATACTCATAAGGGTTGTTATTCCATTCTTTATTATTATGTTGGAATAACATGTCTATGCGAAGTACCGCATACATGGTGAAATTCTTCTGTTATTTCATTCTTTATTATTCTTTTGGAATAACCTGTCTGTGCGGTCTATCGCATACCTGGTGAATTCTGTTGTTATTTCATTCTTTATTATTCTATTGGAACATCCTGTCTGTGCGGATTACGCATGACCTGGTTCCATTCTTTATTATTCTCTCGGAACATCCCGTCTGTGCGGATTACGCATGACCTGGTTCCATTCTTTATTACTCTGTTGGAATAACTCGCCTATGTGGATCACCGCATTTACGGTGAATGATCCTTTGTATTCATTCCTTATTAACTTGTGGAAATGATCTCGCTCACGTGGATTACCGCATAGCAAGCGAAAAAAATCCATTCATAGTTTTATATATTCTATTATACTCGGTTGGTTAAAGTTTTCGCTTCTATACTCCATGAAATTAGTAGAATATCTCGGATATTTACGCTTCATCCAAAGATCTTTTCATGAAAATATTCTTCGAGCATTCTTGAATTTTACTCCACAAACCAAGATCATGTCGACAATTTGACGTTATCGTTCTCGGATAAATTAATTTATAAATCTTTAAAATTTATTCTTGAACTTGTTTTATTCAATTATTATCATCATCATCATGTTTATATTATGTTGAAAGTCATCCGTGGCATTCAGTAGTGCATAGATGGACTTGGTATGATTACGATAAGGATTATTCGGTATAATCATGACCGTAATGTTGCAAAATGATGGAAAAAGTCCTCATGGCCCAGTAGTGCATTGATGGACGCTTTTTGGTATGATTATGGCTATGGATTCTCTTGACAAGGGTGCAAAGATGAATTATTTTATGGTATGATCAGACTGTTGATGAAAACACGATTATCTTTGGCCCGTAGTGCATGGATAATTCGTGGTCGTGATCTTAAAGAATATCATCGGCTTCAGAAAAGCGCAGGATGATTTGATGATGTGGATTATTTATTTGTCGAGTCTCAAATGATAAAAGTGATAAAAACCTTTTAAATCATAAAAGATAGTAGATTTTATTCTCTACTGATTCTTCTAATGGATTACTTGTTCACCGCAGCTTAAACTTGATATTTGTTATATTGTATAGTTTAACATCGTTCAAGGCTAACAATAATTTATTATGCATTATCTTAGTCATAATATTTT
Organism: Panax quinquefolius; assembly: GCA_020205615.1. Lineage (NCBI taxonomy): Eukaryota > Viridiplantae > Streptophyta > Magnoliopsida > Apiales > Araliaceae > Panax > Panax quinquefolius. Next base: position 113,434,473 of record CM035168.1, read on the forward strand.
TATCGGACTAGTTGAGCTCACCTGTTTTGCTTTCACCGTGTTCTTCTTGAAATGAGAGAACGTAGCAGGACTAGTAGGGAACCTGAGTGACTATCCAGATGATAGCATTAGTAGTCCTCACTATTCTATTAAATATTGTGATAATAAATGTATTGAGGACTTATTTTGAATTTGAATACCGCCTGTAAGATAATATTTATAATAAAACTCACATTTCATGTCAGATATTTAAGATTGTATTTGTAGATTCGTACTATGTATTTGGCGACTCGTAATAGGTGATGTATGTGAGACCCCAGATTTTATCAATAAAGATTTAAATTTTGTCGAAATAATTTTTAATATTATGGTGTGAATTTGAGATAATATTATAGTTGTGGGTAGTATTTATAAATTTTGCAAAAGTATGCAAGTGGTTATATTATATTCGATTGGTGGGGAATATTCGGTTTAGCAGAAATATTCGCATAAAGGCTCAATCATTGGTGGACCTTATAATGTAATTATTATTCGGATCGAGAAAACGACAAAATATTTTATTGAAATAACGACGGAAGTTTTACCGTTGATCATTGTTGAACTACCGGTAGTAAAAAGTCTGATGAATACGTATGGTTGCATACAAGTAAGACACCAGATTGATTATTGATGCTTATGTGAGAAGTCACTCGGTTTGATTCCATTATCATCGATTAATAATATGAATTATTATAGCGATAATGACGTTTTGTTTTATTCATATTATTAACGTAATAAAATGTAAACATCTTTTATATAAAATGTAATACTTTATTAAAGTTATTCTATAAATAGATTATATTATATTTTTTATTACGCATAGTGTTGCATAGTTTCATATAGTGTTGCATAGTGTTTGCATAGTAAAATGTTTTTATATAAATAGAATATATGATATTTTATTTAAAAGATTTTGCTTTAAATATGGACCCAAGATGATTAAAGTAAATCAACTGGACCGTTCATGGATTAATTACTATGCATTCTATTTTCCTATAAATAAGCTCATTCCTTCATTATTTTCATTTAATTCTTTGAAACTACAGAGAGAGAGAAATTATAGAGAGAAACTATAGAGAGAAAATCTATAGAGAGAAAGAAGAAAGAGATTTCGTACTTCACTACTTTGATATCCAAAGTGTCTTTTTACAGTAAGGGATATTATTTGTTGTACCTGTAAGGGTATTATTTTTTCATATTCATGAAGAGAACTTTCATTATTCCATTCTTTATTATTCATTGGAATAACTGTATACATGTGCGGCCACCCTATACTTGGTGAAATTCTTCGTTATTCCATTATTTATTATTCTCTTTGGAATAACTCGCTCATGCCAAGCACCGCATACATGGTGAAATTTCGTTATTATTCCATTCTTTATTGTTACGTTGAATAACTCAGATACGTGGGCTACCCTATACTTGGTGACATTCTTCTATTATTACATCTTTATTATTCTATCTAATATCCTCATCGTCTGTTATCTTATCTGTGGGACCTGGTTCCATTGTTTATTATTCCGCATTTATTATTACGTTAGAATATCTTTGTCGTGTGTTTTACATTGGACCTGGTTCCATTGTTTATTATTCGCATTTATTATTCTCTCCGTTGGAATATCTTATCGTGTGTTTTACATGGGACCGGTTCCATTGTTTATTATTATTCAAAGATTTATTATTCTTGTTGGATCATCCTGTCGATTGTGAATTTCACCGACTGGTTCCGTTATTATTATTATCCATTGGAATAACCGCCTCATCGCAATCATCGCATGCATGATGATTTCCTTTGTTATTCCATTCTTTATTATACCAAATTGGTTAAAACTTTGACTTCTATACTCCATGAAATTAGTAGAATATCTTTGATATTTGCGTTTCATCAAAGATCTTTTCATGGAAATATTCTTCCGATCATTCTTGAATTTTACTCTACAAAACAAAGATCATGTTGATAATTTGGACGTTAATAATTCTGGATAAATTAATTCGCGAACTTGTTTTATTGAATTATTATGTCATTGTCATCATCCTCATGTTATATTATGTTATCTTTCGCTTACGTGCATAGATGAACTTAGTATGATTATGACCGAGGATCATTCGGTATAATCATGGCTTGATATAAATGATGTGACAAAAGTCCTCAAATGGCTTCTGTAATGCGATGATGGATAGTTTTTGGTATGATTATGACCGGGGTGATTCGGTATAGTCGTGACCATTGATAATTTGATGAAAATCCTGACCGTGGTACGTGGATGATTAGATATTGTGGTTTATTCATTAAACCGAGTCTTAGTGATAAAAATTTATGAAAACCTTTTAAAACCTAAAAGATAGTAGACTTTATTTTCTACTTGACTCTTTCAATGGATTACGATATTCAGCTGCAGATTAAACCGGTTGTCTATTGTATTTTATCGTTTAACACTGCTGAAGGCTAATGATAATTTATTACGCATTATCTTAGTCATAATATTTCTTACTAGGCTAGTTGAGCTCACCCTTTCTTTCAATTGTTCTCTTCAGAAATGAGAACATAATGGGACAAGTCGGGGAACGGAGTAATGGTCCAGAGGATAGCATTAGTAATCCTCACTATTCTGTGAAATAGTGTGATAATAGATGTAATGAGGACTCCTTGAGTATGGATATTGTCTAAATGACAATATTCCTATTAGAACTCTCAGTTTATGTATTGTCGTATGTTATGTTCTACGGATGTATAATTAAGTTTGTATTTGAATTTATGTACCATGTAAGTGGCGACCCAAGATGGGTGACATATACCTAATTTTGGGGGCGTCACAATGTATACCTATTTTGGGAGTGTCACATAAATACTCACAAAAATACGCTCGATATTATAGAGAGAGAAAACTTCTGATTCTGGTGTGCTTTTCAATTCTAACCTAAGGACCTTATTTATAGGAAAATGCTTAGAACACCAAAGCAGAAAATTTATTAAAATATTAATATTTTAAAAAAAAATTCCTACGCACACCACATCACTCTCATCGGCACACAGGGTCCCACCCATATTAAAAATGTTTTTTGTGAAAAAAAATTTATAACCCCAAAAATAAATTATTCCGGAACTTCAATAATTCATAATAAATAGTCTTTTATCAGAAAATTTTGAATCTTATATCCATTTCATAAGAAATTTAATTCTCTACAACTTTGTAGAAGAAATTTTTCCAAATTCTAAACGGAAAATGACCAAAATTTACATACAGATGATTTTTAACACCTCTATTCCGATAAAATACTGATAAAACACCTCAGCATTAATTCCTTCATTTATATCTACATAAAATAAATATTTTCTTATTATGTTTATCAATAATTAATTATTCACAAATAATATTACAGAACCACAATATTGACAACCAGGTCGTTCCTAGGAAAGAGGGGACTTTCCGATAAGGATTTCTCCTTACTCGCGCGCAATTAGATGACCAAACCCCTTTCCTAGACAGAACTTCCTTAGACATTACAAATAATGATATCTAATAATATTACTTAAATAATATGAATTATTGATCTGATAATGAGAAATACTGTGCAGTGACAATTAATGAATCAACAATATAAAACATCAACGTAACAATTATTGAATCAATAAAATAAAATATTGAACAGTAATTACTGTAACAATTATTGAGTAGTGACTTCTTACGTAAGAATCAATAATTAAAATTATTGTGCAATACCGTGTGTTAATGTGCAACAACGCGTATTACTTTACTTTACCCATCGGGTATTCCAACAGTTTTAACGGTAACCTTTACGCCGTTATTATTAAAAAAACTCATTCGTGTCGTTTTCTTCATCCAACAGTTTTTCGTTATGTGGCCCACAAATGGTTGCGTCGTCGTACGAATATTCTCCGACAACAAGAATATTTCACGACCAAACGAATATTTCCCAACAACAATGAATATTTTATAGCCACTTACTTACTTTGCAATATTTGCGCATTTTACCCATAACTAACCACATTAACCAAATCAACCCCTTACTATTTTAAAATAATAAATAGAGAAAATTCAATTTTATTAAAAGTTGGGGTTTTACAGCTACACTTTTGTCGTATTGTATAAATTAAGTTTATATTTGAATTTTGTACTATATATTTGGCGACTCAAAATGAGTTGTGTATACCTATTTTTGGGGCGTCACATTAGAGGTAAAAGGACAATACGACAACAAACCCAAAAAAATCATCAAAGTCAGATAAGAGGACAAAAAGGGACTATCAGATGGGACATACCTATCGACCGTTACTTGATATCGACCATCAAACGACTTCTAACCAACGTGAATCACACTAAGATTCACCAAATAATCGATTTTGTTTAGCTTTTCAATTAATCGATCAAACAACTCGTCATTCTTTGCTCGGCTTTTCAATTGATCGATCACTTTCGAAGGGTTGGCTTAAGGCTCAGTTGACTTGAACAATGAAATTTGGAACAAATGACGATTCAATTGCTTCTAATACACATGTAAGTCCATTGATTGGTAATTTGGTAGGAGATTTTCCCTCCATATCCACGTAATGTTGGTCAAATGGACTGATTCATGTCACATCAAAAAACTTTTGCACGCCTATAATTTATTTGTTCAATTCCTTCTAAAGTCAAAAGACTTAACGGAATTTCAAACGTTTTGTAAGTAAACAAAAGTTCAGTGAGTTAACTGTAAGAGATAAAAAATTAAGTGACTCATTTGTAAATTGACATAAAGTAGAGTAACTTAAAAAGTATTTATCCTCTTTCGATGTCAGACAAGTAATTGTGTCTAGCTAAAGGCCTGCTTGTCAACTCCGTCAGTCTCACAACCAATCCTAAAACTCTCAGCCTTGAGTGAACATATCTTTATCTTTTTATCCCCATTGTAAAACTAAATTTTTTGCCTCTTTTCGTCCTTTATATATATATATATATATATTTTGGCTCAAAACAAGTTGGATTAGTGTTGGTTTCCTTAAAGTTCCCATCTTTATATATGCTCTCTATTAACAATCCATCCTCTTAGTTCAAAAATAGAGAATGCTGAGGTTCAAAAGGAGATATCTTTACTGATTTGGCCTTGGAATGCATTCTTGAGCAGATTTCACCAGCAGAGTTAAGTAATATGACAGGAGTATGCATGTAGTACTTCTTTGAGGGAACAAGTGACCATTTTATGGGAGAGCTAGGCATGTGCAACAAAAATCTAAACTTGTAGCTAGCTAGCTATTATAATTAATGTTCATGACCTCGCTGTAATGAATTTCCTTAGTTTGAGATTAGAAAGTTTAGGCAAGTAATCACCGGGCTGGCATCAGTTTTGAATGGACAGGAAAACAGCCCTTGATTGTTGTATGCAGCAGCTCTTCCATCTTACCGATTCAGTCATTCAGATCAAAACAAATACATTGATCGATTCAGCCATTCAGATTCAGTTCCATTCAGTTCTAAACAAACAGCCCCTTAGTCTAGGCTATCATATTAATTATTTCTCTTTCTTTTTCTTTTCCCTTTCTCTTTCCCTTTCCGTTTCCGTTTCCCTTTCTTATTAGGTAGCAAAACTCAAAATTAATTCTAACAACTTTCAACTTCATTAATATGTAACTTCACAACTTTAATAATATAAATTGAATAAAAATATATTTAATTATACACATTTTTAAATGCATATTTTTCTTCTCTATACTATTTATACATATTCACTACAAAATAAAAATACATATAATTAATATTACTTATCAACATACTCACACGAACATGTTATATATATATATATATATATATATATATATAAATGATTCATAACAAATATTCTTATGGATTAAAAATAAACAAATAAAGATCATAACCATCCATTACAATAATTAAAAACGAAAATTAAAAAAAAAAATACGCCTTACGCTACTTGGTCTAGCGGACTCTCTTAAAATAATAAGCCACATCCCACTAGCCCAAGTAGCGGATGAGAGAAAAGCCAGCTAATGTACGTAACAAATTGTATAAATATCACATGTATAAATAATAATTGAGAGGTAACAAATTGTGGGCTAAATCACGAGTTCAGCGATTTTAGGCGAGAGAGAGTTATACCACGTAATAATGTTGACCCGACCCGACCCGACCCGACCCTTACAAAGTTTGTTGAACATGTCTAAAATATATAGGAGTAAACAGATTTAGTGGACTTTTCTAGATACAATTATTATTTATATAAGGTACCATTAATTATAAGAGATGTTAGCTAAGAAGTGTTTATATATATTTCATTTCAATCCCTGAAATATTAATTCACATGCATCCCAAAAAACGATGATTTTTAATGAAATTTTATTCTTTTCAAAACATTTGCGAAAAAAAATTAATATTAGTGGATCTACTTAAAATCTTTAATTTTAGGATAAACCACAGAAAAAATATATATATATCTAATTAATCTTCAAATCAAAATTTTAATTTTTTTCTAAAGTTGTAAACTACTTAAATTATATATCTAAAAATTGTGTTCCATTTCATGGATCACTATTTTTATTTTAGAGTTTTTGTTTTCTATTTCCATCACAAGAACCCAAGGAATTAATTAATTACTAATCACTCTTAATTAATTACATATACAAATGATAATGTTCACGCGTAGATAAACAAGGATCATGCATGTTTAAAGTATTTTATAAAAAATAATAATTGTATCTAGAAAAGTCCACTAAATCTATTTACTCCTATATATTTTAGACGTGTTCAACAAACTTTGTAAGAGTCGGGTCGGGTCAACATTATTACGTGGTATAACTCTGTCGCCTAAAATCGCTGAACTCGTGATTTAGCCCACAATTTGTTACCTCTCATTTATTATTTATACATGTGATATTTATACAATTTGTTACGTACATTGTTGCTTCGCGCCTCCCTTATCCGCTTACGTACCCGATATGTAGCTTATTATTTTAGAGAGTCCGCTTGACCAAATAGTAGAAGGCGTGTTTTTTTTTTAATCTTCGTCCTTAATTATTGTAATGGATGGTTATGATGTTATTTACTCATTTTTTATCAATAACAAATACTTGCTATGAATCATTTTTCATATATATATATATAAAACATAATACAAAAAAAAAATTAAATTATTTTAGAAGCTAGCACGTGAGTCGGTCCTAAGCTTGTAGATCATAAAACTTTATTAAATTATTTTTTGACCAATTTGTTAAAAAAATATTTAAAAAATAATTTGTAAACAGCAAAATTTATTTATAATAGTAAAAAAAGTTAGATATTAAATATAATTTTTAATTATTCAGGATCGATAGATAAAAATATCATTTAATAATACTTATTTCATAAAATGGTTTAATCGGTGAGATTCAGCATTCCGTGAACTAACGGCCTACATTGAACAATTGAATAAAGACGAACTGAATTCGGAGTTTTTGGCATTTCAGCGTTGCGAAAACTTGCAGCCGATGAATACAGAGAAATAATCAAGCAGATAAAAGAGAAGCACAATCCCCTCTTTAGATAGTTTCCTACCAAGAAAAGAAAGGAGAGAGAAGGAAGGCCCGGGGGAAGAAGGTCGTTGGTCCAGTTTGAAGATGAACGGCGGCCCATCTGGTTTCAGTACGTTTAGCTTTTCAATTTCCCAATAACTGCTTGTGCAATTGTTTGATTGTTTATAAGTACATGTTCCTGATTTCTTCTTGTTTTGTGTTAAAGACAATGCTCCGATTACTAGAGCATTCGTTATCAGCTGTGCCATCTTCACAATTGTGTTTGGGATCCAAGGTCGTTCAAACAAGCTCGGATTCTCCTATCAGGTAGACAGACTAGTCTTTTCTTCTGGGTTTTTTGTTATGCAGAGTCTGTTTGATTCTTGCCTTCTTGTGCGTATCTGCAAATTGCTTTCTGGGTTTTTTGGCTAGATTGAAGCTATGAATGTTAATGCCCACTTGTTTTGTTGCGTCTTGTATTCATATATTTGTAGAAAATTTGATGATTGTCATTTTGTATGCCATTAGAAATGGGTTTCTGGGTTTTGATTGACTAAATATTGAAACTTTATTACTCTTATTATTGTACATAAATCTTAAGATTAATATGTGGGTTTTCAGCCATCACTTTACTTCATACTAGTTTCTTTGGTCTATATGACTTTGTATGTATTAGTGAGATTCATGATATTGCTTTTTCTGGCTTTTGGATGACTGGACATTGAAAATTCAATGCCAACTCAAATATCTGAATGTTAGAATTAATAAGTGGGACTTCAAAATTATTGTTATCCCGTTACTGTGCACTTGCTTGTTTTGGTGCTCTAACTTCTATCATTTAGAGTTTGTTGGACCTTTTTGTGCCTAAACGTGTACTTCTTTTAAAGTTTTCCTCAGTAAATAGTATAGTTTTGGTGACCACTTGCTAAGAGGGTTACATTGTATGCTAATTCTTTTATCAAGAATTTAATTTGCCTCTCGTTTTTTAATTGCGATTAATGAGTGTCTGAGACTAAGTTAATTACCTAAAGAGTTTTAGGACTATGGCTTGTAACTAGTTCTCTCATTCTTGATATTTGCGTGAGAAATCATGTCTCACAACTACAATATATCCTCTAAAAAGAAACCAAAAGTGAAACATAAACACAACATCCTTAAATGGAGGATACAGGATAGCAAACTAATCGCTATTCAAATCCAAAAAATCTATAAACTTCTACCCCTCTAAAAGCTCCCACGTCAGAATTTTAAAGAGTGGCTAAAATTTACACCCTATCCCATAAAATGCGCAAAAGACGGTAATTGAATCTGAAAATTTCGTCATCTTTCTAAATCCATATACCCCAAAGATGGAAAATCATGAACACTAGAAACCTACCATCCTTCCTCCACCAAATCCTGAAATGTGATCAAAAGCGAACTCTTTAAATTCACAGGGTAAGATCATGCTTAACTTAAAACCCTAAAACTCCAAAGGCTCTCTACTGCTGGTCAATGAATAACAAGTGATCATTAGACTTACTTCTTTGTTTGCATGTAACACACATAAAGGTCTTATAAGGCCTACACTTATGGAGTATACATACAGGATTGAACCAATTGTGATTTGAAAACCATGCAAAAACATCAATCTTTGAGGGGATTTGGCTTAAAGTTTAAGAAGCCAAAAGAAAACTGGAAGTAACTTAATATAATTTCAGTTATCGTTGTTGCTCCCTCTGTCCCAAAATAAGTGATGGGTTTGATTGACAAAGTTTAAGTAACATAATATTTGTCCAAAAATATAGATTTACTTCTCATTATGCCTTATGAAACAAATAAAATATCAAACATAAAAACTAATGGCGGGATCACTTAATTTTAAACAGGAAGGTAAAAATAGTCAAATGTACATGGAACGTAAAACTTATTCACTTATTTTGGGCATCCCGAAAAATGGAAGTCCAGTCACTTAGTTTGTAAAGGAGGGAGTATCACTCTTATATAACTTAAGAAGAAACTCTAGCTTTGAGGGGATATTGGCCTAAAACATATAGGAAGCCAAATGAAAACTAGGATGATAATGGACTGGAATAAAAACACAACCAGGAATTAAGGAATATTTTCTGTACTGCAAATGCTGCTTACTAATCTTGAGTTCCTTAAAGTTACATTTAATTTAAAATTTGATGATATTTTTTTCTCTAATGACAGGATATTTTTAAAAAGCTTCAACTATGGAAGCTAGTTGTGTCAGTTTTTGCCTTTGCATCTACACCGGAGTTGATGTTTGGATCATATCTTCTTTACTACTTTCGTGTATTTGAGAGGCAGATAGGTTCAAACAAGCACTCTGTAAGTATTTATTGACCAGTACTACTTGTGTCTCTTTGCTAATTGTTCAATTATGTATAATTTAGAGAAATTATCATCCTTCTGTCTAATAAAAAAACAAGAGAAAATGTACTAAGCTTTTCATTTGTTGTCAACAACCTCATGCAATTAAATAAGGATGCATAAAACGGGGGAAAATAATCCAGAAGGCTGATGATGTCAAGGAATTTTTCAACATTTTAAACCTTCAATTCTTAGATGTCTTCTTTATGCTTTCCATCTACTTACTGTCTTCCCTGTTTTCTTTTCCTTATTACCAGCAAAGTTTAAGCCTCATTCCCTTTTGTGCAAATAAATTTTCGCCCCTATTTTTTACAGAATAGTTATATAGTCATGATTCAGTTAAGGTCCACTAATTTTTCCGAACTCCTCAAACTGACCAATCCAGGAAACAACTCTATGATATACTGCCATTGGCATATCTTTCCTGTACCCAAACTTGAGGGATGGGGGGAGTGAAAATGCCGGATTAATCATAGTATGGTCTGGTGGAGTTAACCTATTTGAAGTGGCTCAATCCTTACAAGAGAAGCCAATTTATGAAGAAGAATATTTGATGCATGGATCTTTTTTTACTAGTTGGTTACAACTATCCATAGGGAAATTTTTGGTCCTTTAAAACTTCCAGACTTCCATCAGAGCTTGACTACAGGTGTACACCGGCCAGGATAGAGTCCAGAGTTACTTTATTGAGTAACTTGATCTTGTTGTTATTGTAACTTTTATCTGATAAAATGTTAAAGTGATTGTTTAAATATGTTTTGTACTATTAGCATACCTGTAACTGAAAAAGTTATCCATCTGTTATTGAGAATAGTTGATATTCCTCTTCTGCATTATTGGCTACTACACTTTTAAGTTCAATGACAGGATAAAATCAACCCTTGGAAACTTTTTTTGGCATTGACATATGGTTCAACCTTTTAATCTATGTCTCTCTATATGCAGGTTTTTATCTTGTTCTCCTTAGTAATGTCTTCACTTCTTGAGGTCCTTGTGCTAGCACTTCTTAATGGTATGCTACACTCATGATTATTATTATTTATTTATTTTGCTAAGTTTCCCTCATGATTATTTCATATAGTTCTTTTCTGTTATCTTCAGGAATTTCATTAACCATTTTACACTGCATGGTCTGTAGCATATTTACTTTTCCAGTATGCTATATGCTGTATGCATCTTAATATTAATTTAGTAGTAGTACTCCTTTCGTTCCGAAATATAAGATCAGGCTTTGTAAAGTCAATTTGAAATATTTCAAATTCAAAATTGATGTGATTCATTTAACTTTTGAAAACAATAAATCTTTAACTAGTAGTACCTTTAATATAGCTTATGATGATATCAATGCACCACATCTTATTGCAGCCATCCTAGTCAGTGATATCAATGGACTTGCATGCATACAAAGGATGGAGTAGATATAATGGAAAGTTGGAATTAGTATTTGTTGGGGGGGGACTGTAAAGTTTTCTAGATCATCCGCTCCTCTTGCCTAGTCTGTAACCTCTTAATTTTTATTTATTTTTGGTAGGTCAGGTATCATGCTTTGCAGTCTGTCCAGCATTTATGCTTCCTTTTTTGTTTCGACCTTTGCTTTTTGCTTGCATAGTTAATGTCAATTTGCTTCTTGTTGATAGTATCATTGATGTTAAAATTACCTTCCAGTCTGTCAGTTTGTTTATTTTATTTTGCAGATCCATCCTTGAACTTGCTCGCATCTGGCCCCTATGGGCTTATATTTTCTGCATTTGTACCCTTTTTTCTCGACATTCCAGTTTCAACACGGTTCCGTGTATTTAGTCTCCACTTTCCGGATAAGTCTTTCATATATTTAGCTGGCATTCAGGTGATTTAGAATAGTAGTGTGGCCACCTCCTTCCGTTTCTCACTTCCTTTACTTTCATTCTTCATCTATTTAACTCTTCTTTCTTGCAGCTTCTTTTGTCATCCTGGAAGAGATCAATTATCCCGGGGATCTGTGGCATCCTTGCTGGGACCTTATATCGTTTAAATATCTTTTGCATCCGAAGAATGAAGGTACTATCAAGCCCTAGCTTTTCTTTTGAAAAGTCAGATTTATTGAAAATAAATCGCAATAGGTGGCAAAACTCAGATAAGCCAGCCAAGAACCCATATCATATGACAAAAGCTATTCACTCCTCAACACTAAACCCTTCCAAGAGGGGATTCGAAACACTCCTTCCAAATACTGATGCTGGACAATTTTTGGAGAAGAATAACAATTATAAAACAATGGAAAAGAACTCGGATGAGACTCCACACCTCACTACCCCAAGTATCTTTTACTCGGGTGATGCTCTGCACACTACTACCCCAAGGGTTTCTCAACCGCCAAAGAGAGGAAAAAGCTCATAGTTTAATATCAACAAATAATAATATATTTTGTAGTGTTATTAACTTGTGGGATTACAATATTTATAGAGACTCAAAACCCTAATATTACTTGGAGAACAATAAAAGAACTAAACGACTATAATACCCTTTACTAAACATTAAAATCCTAATCACCACTAAATGTCCTAAATCCCTCTAATAAATAAATTATATCAACTACTCTTACATTAAACATAGTAAAAATTCCAAAGAATAAATATAAAAAATCTTTGATTTCCTCTTGACTTGTCATCCCCATCAGGTATGCCTCAACTCTGAAAAAGGAGAATCAACATTAATTTTCTGACTTCACATGCTTATGAGTAGTTTTTTTACCATTGAGCGATGAGGACTCATCGACCTTGGTTCCTTCAAATTCTGCATTATGCGTCTCCTTTTTTCTATTTTTCAGTTTCCAGAATTCATCGCCTCGTTCTTTGCACAGCTGTCTTGGCCGTCTATGGGGAGTACATCACCTACAGCACGAACTAGAGACATACCATCTTATGCGGGTCGCCAAGTGGAGGCAAGTATACTTTAATTTCCTTACCATATTCTTGAAGCAATTTATGCATCTAGCTTAATAACTGACTAAAATAAAGTAGTCCATCTAGCTTAATGACTAATTAAAATAAATTGTGCATCTAGCTTTCTCTGTAGATCCATATATGCTCTCTGCTAAGACATTTGAGAATAGTGAGAGAGAGAGTGAGTTAGTGAGTAAGCAAAATCATTGGCAGTTTTACTAGAAAGTTCTTCCCTTCATATTACAAATTCAAGTATTCTGGGACATGAAGCACCTAGTTCAAAACAATATGAACATTCTTTGCATCTACTGAATGTATATAGACTGAATGTATATAGCTCATATATATGATCAAAAGACGACCCTTTTTTTCTTTTATAATTTAGGAGTTTGCAATTAAAATTAGTTCTTCTCGTGATTGTGACCAACTGTGTTATAATTATGAAACAACTATAATCAGCTTGGTTGGTTTCAGGCAAACCATCCTGCTCCCATGTCACTGTCATCCATGTTAGAGCCACCAGAGGACTCGATTGCTACACTTGTTTCAATGGGTTTTGACAGAAGCTCTGCCAGACAAGCACTTGTTCATGCTAGAAATGACATCAACACCGCGACAAACATCCTTCTTGAGTCACAGTCGCGCTGAGTGAAATAGTTTTCTTGCTCTACAGAGAAGGAAGCCAAATTTAGGCTGCAAGAAGGAAGCTCACCAATGCAAGGAGATTCTCATCTAACAAAACAAAATTTGGACTGATCATATTATGCGGGGAACCCATCCAGGCAGTCATAATATTCTTCTTTCCGGCTATCTTCTCCTTTTAGATCCTTTTAGTTAATTGTTAGCCATCTGTACAATTGTACTCCTTAAACTAGAAGCCACTAGGATTGTAAACTGCATTTCAGACATTGCTTGCCCTTAGCTAAATTACAAATATATGTATAGTTGCTGTTTTAAGCCTGCAGATTTTCAGTTAGTACATTTTAAATGATTTTGTAACTCCCAAGTTCCCTGGTAAATCCTCCATATACAATCTGGAAAGATTGCTGCTTGATAGCTTGGGCCTTCAAAAATACGTACACTTGCTTAAAATATAAGATTATTATTAACTTTTAAAATTAAATTAAGATATTTTTAAATTTAAAATTAATATGAATTCTTTTAATTTTAGGTACTACAATGATGAATGTTATAAATTATTTAAAAAGTATTATTTATTGTAAGATTTATTGTGCTATAATTTTTAATAAATCGTTTCAATTTTAAAATTTAAAAATATTTTAAATTGACTTTCAAAAAGCAACAATAATATAACACTTTATATTTAAGACCTATAAGCACAATTTATCACTGTTATTGTGAGATGTTTGATTCTAAAAAATACTATGAAACGTCAAAAGGCAGAACAAGGAATACTTGACAAATTCTCATAAGCTCAGAAATCATAAATCTTCAAACATAAACTGAAAACACAAACAGTAATCAAGAATCTAGTGAATGACTCCCTCCAAAATTTAATACATTTTAACCGCATCAACATTTCTAACAGGAATGCCAAACCTGATTCAGTTACATTCTATTACAGATGGCAAAAACGATCAAATAATTGAGCTTGAGCTATACATTTCCGTATACATTATAAATAACTGGAAAAATAAGAATTCTTTGCTGAAACTCAGCACAATATACAACAGGCGAAAAAAACCCGACAATATTCTAATCACTACTGGGAAAATATGCATGCAAACCCGAAAATATTCTAATCTGCAACAAATACTTTCTTGTTCTGCAGTGCTGGAGAAGTACATAATGAGCAAGAAAATTCCAACCACAAATGTGTAAACATTATGGACAGTCACCCGAAAAATTGGTAACACCATCATACGAAATCATGTCAGCACTCTTCTCCATCCCTGGTATAAACAGGTATTTGCCATACCTTTGTATTCTTCTTTGGGTCGTTAGTAAGGCTGAGATCTGTATCATCTTCCTTGAATGTTCGAATGAATTTTTTTGCACCCATCATGATAAGCCTTTCTAACATGAAAAGTTGGTAGTTATTCTCAATCAATGGATCCAATATGTTGCTATAATTGGATGAATATGCTAACTTGTACCTGTAACATTAGCCATCAGCTAAAAAGGTTAAATTTGTAGATGCATGTAATGATTCTCACAAAAACACAGATTACAGTTGCATTTAAGTCGTATACAAATTAAATAATTATAAATGTTTAATTTATTATGGGCAGCATTAAAACTACAGTTTGTTTTGGTTTAGATGCGAACATATATCAGTTTAGCTCATGCAGCATGTAGTCAGCAAGTGAAGATACAGAAGAATTGCAACAAAACTAATTACCTCACAGAGAGAGGAGAAAAGAAACCCGGGGTCCTCTCATTTGAAGCAATAAAAAGAGTTCGTCCTGGTGGAACCCATTTTGAAATTCTACAAAGAATAAATTCTGCACGTGTGTCCCTGTCGAGATGTGGATGTAAGCTCCTATCAACCCCATATCTATCCTTCCTAGTTTTCAATTTATCACCTCGACGAACATGGACAGCATCATAATCACCAAGGAGCATCTTAATCTGCAGGGTTGACATTAATTCATAGATGAGAACCGATCACAGCAAAAAATGGAACATATCTCCAATGCGTTGATGCCGAAAAACATAAAATACAGTGAGGAATGAAGGATATGAGAATGCCATTTTATTACACATGATTACACAGCAACTGTGGCTGCATGTTAACAGCACAAGTTTGAAATGGTCGCATAATTTATCTGCTGTTTCATCCCTCTTGCAGCCAGAACTCTGTGAAAGACTCGGGGAGTATATTATCCATAAATCACCAACTGATTGTGGATACTTTTAACAATGCATTGTATATTTGTATCAATATTGGGCCACATCAGCACTGAGACTTCACAAACACTCCAACCCATAAACTAACCTTCTCTGCTGCATCTCGTAGCTTCTTTGAAGCCATGGAAGGAAGAAATGAATATGGCAACATGATATGACCTCGATTGTTTCGATCCTTGCACTCCATAAACCTGAATGATTATTATGATTAATACCTACACAAAAACTTTCAAGACTCAAAAAACTCTGCCAAATCATTACCCACTTCATAAGGAGGTTGATAATTACATTGCAAGGAAGACGCAATCAAAGTTTTGTGTGTGCACGTGTGCATGAGTATGTGTCTGCGTGTCAGAGAGAGAGAGAGAGAGTATGAAAAAGTCCTAAACCAAAACAAAAGGACTACAGCACATAAACTTTAATCTAAGAAACAATTTAAATTCACTTTCAAATGCATGTCAGACCCTGTTTGTGACTGAATCACGTATTATAGTTCAGGCTGGGCAAAACCAAACTATTTTATGGAAGTACAAGAAATTACAAAAATGACTTTGCCTATTGTATTCTTTCCAAGAACATGTGAACATAGATAACTGAACACATTGCGATATCTCAGGAAATGAAAATATCCAATAAATTCAGTGCATGGAAATAAAGGGAGAATGAGAGAGAGAGACTATTATCTAAGATATAGCACATTTACCAGGAAAGAGGGCTTGCAGTCCTATTTATGAGCAAAATATTTGAGTGCAGACTTTTCTCTTTTAGATCAGCCCGAGAAACTCCTGCTACATGAGCAACCCCTCTGGATCCCAACTTCAGACTCGTTGATTGGACTTGATACCACATTTTCGAATTATCCAGAATTACAGGTACAGTCTTGGATATGAGATCTAGATCATACAAAGAGTCCATGGCACAAGAGCTAGCTGCCCACCTAACATAAGTTAAACACATACAAATGCATCAAACGATATTGTTCAACTCTTATGAGTCATTCCTATAAAAGGAAAAGAACAACTGACCATGTAACAAGGTACTCATTTATTCTTTTTTGCAATTATCATAAAAGTTAACAAATGTAAAAGACTATAATACATGTGTAGCATCCCCCTGTCCTAGTTCCTCTTTGTTACAACCATGCAACCAATACGTATGAATATGAAAACCCATGACAGTAGCCATGTTAAATTGTGAAACTCTGAATATACTTGGTTCCATAAAGAGGCAGGAAGTACATGTAAAGGGGTAGTAGCAAGATAACCAAAAGAAAACTCACCTGTCCTCTAAACTTTCGTTGTTGGACTGATGAAGAATCCCTTTCTTATTATGTATTGGATTGATGCACATCCTAGAAGGCATCACAAAAGTTCTGCAAAAAATACAAAAAACAAAGTGGGATATGATAGTATCACTATGGTCTACTATGTTACAGAAAATGTTTCAGAAAAATGGACTACGCTTATTAACCTTGTGATATGCAGTTAATCACAATAACTGACATATAAGATTCAATTTCAATTGAATATTGAAATGAGTACAATATGACAACCCAGAAGCAAACACCAAAACATATGAACAAGGGACAAAGAAGAACCACAAAAATGGTTCCAAAGTCTTTCAGGGTTCACCTCCATCCATTGCGAAGACAATGACAAAAGAAAGCATGCTTTGGAAAAATCTTAAAAAGGAATATTTGATTGTCAAAAAAAATTACTAAAATAATGCTAATGGGTAAATACTGGTCCAAAATTATGAATCATTCAAACAAAATTTGAGCTACACAAAGGAAAAAACTATTTAATGCAGACAGTAAAAATTCATAACAGAAAACTAATTACTGATAACACTGGAAATTTCAAATATGACCGTAACAAACCACACATGCAGTTAAGTGGTCCACTCACCAATGAATTATAGATAAATCTCATATCAAATTCCTCTTGGCAATAGATCTTCTAACTTGTAGAAGCTCAACTAGGAACTGCATGAAACTTGCAGAAAGTCGAAGCAAACCTATTGCTAACATTTTTTTATTGAAACACATGCCTACTGGCAAAGTACAATAAGTTTTCCTCCGGCACGAAGCAAAAGATTAAATGTGCTATTACAAATACAAAATCAAAGAGCAGAGTTCTCTAAGGCATGATGAACAATGCAGTATTGGCAAGTCAAATCCATTCTGAATTCAACAAATGAACATAAACCCATGGATAGAAAGAAAATGTTAGACAGTTAAAAACTCTTGAACGCACATCAATTAGCTCGCTGCTCACCAAATATCATCTGCTATGCCCAATCAATACATCATGCAAATAAATTCTTCCTAATATATGCTGTAAAATTTACTAATATCTTCAACTGATCAATTCAGCAGATTTACTCCCAAGTCCTAATAGAAATTCACAAGCACAAGACTAAAACCCCAACAATATTTGACAGCACCCCAATTCAAGACAAGGAAAATATCAAGAAATTTAAGTGCTGCACAAATTGAACTGTGGTGCTTTATGATCTACTTGAAAGAAAGCTCCTTTTAAACCTTTTAGCTAATATTTTTCAAGTAAAATACAAAAACCAAATAACCCAAATAGAAAGGGGATAGATTACATTACCTCTGAAGAAACATGGCCTCTTCAAGGGCACACCTAAGGCTGGATTCCTGATGTCCCAAACCCTCACAAGACCCACAGTGTTTTCCAGGACAGTCAATTTTATTGCCCCAATACAAATACTTTTCATGCCCACTTAAATGTGGCCTTCGATGATTAATTGCAAAGTCTTTTATTAGGGTTTTTGAAGTAGAAAACGAGGACCCATTTTGGGAAATGAGAGAAGAAAGAAGGTACAATAGTGCAACTGCAACAATGGAGGTCGTGAACATTATAAATGGAGATCTGGGTTTTGGGGGTTTGTACTTTAGGGCTCTGTCGATCCCCATTGGTGTTGCAGAGAAATGAAGCAAGTACAAAAAATGTTCACACTATGGGGTTGTTTAATTTATAAAGTTGTCAAAGACGGGAAAGATGTGGGTCAATATTTGCAATTATATAATGGGCAGATGGGCTTAAATCAAAGCGGAGTATTTAAGGTTAATTTTATTTTAATCCAATGAGTTGTTTGAGATTTTCTCCAGTGTGGTCCCTAATGAATAACAATTACAAGAATGCAATGACATCTTTAACTTTGATTTCTTTATTTCTTTCTTCTTTCTTCTTCTTTTTTTTTTTTCACTAAATTTTACTTTGATTTTAGTTTATTTGAACTGTATTTCTGTTTTTTCAAATTAAATATTTAAATTGAATTCTATGTTATTATTATTATATAGATATCATATACATATATTTCTCTCTCTATATCTATATCTATATCTATATCTATATCTATTCATTTTTATTTATATTCATATTATATATTTGTCTATGATATAGTGTAAGACTCCAACTTATTATAAATAAAATAAAATTTTCTTTATTAATTATTCTAAATTAATAAAGTGTTAATTTGATATAATACTTTGGTTATGGGTGAAATGTATAAAATTTTATAAAATAAGCAGTGGTTATAAAATATTTTCTTTTTTGGGGAATATTCGTTTGGTGCGTGGAATATTCTTTTATTGGGAATATTAAATACGACGACCTTACTAATCAATAGGCCCCATAACATGATAATTATCGGATGAAGAAAGAAAAAACGATAAAGTATGAGTTTTATAAATAATCTGCAGAATAATTATTCACTAATTATCAACATTACATACACGGTGGTTAAAATCTGAGAATCTGGCGTGGTGCAGATACGCAGTATTGACAAGATTGTTGAATTATTGATTAAATGCGTGAAGGCACTACTCAATAATTATTACAGTGAATTCTTCGCTCAATATTTTATTTTATTGATTCAATAATTGTTGCGTTGATATTTTATATTATTGTTGTTTCAATAATTGTCAACAAGACTGAGATTTCTCATTATCGGATCAATAATTCATATTATTTGAATAATATTATTAGATAGCATTATTGGCAATGTCTAGAAAGTTACATCGATGAGAGGTTTGGTTACCTAATCATAGCGGCGTCGAAGGAGAAATCCTTAATGGAAAACCCCCTCTTTCTTGGGAACGGTCTGGTTGTCATAATTGTGATTATGTAATATTATTTGTGAATAATTAATTATTGATATGATAAGAAAATATTTATTTGATGCGGATATAAATGATAAATTTATTTATTTTATGTGGTTCTAATTGAAGGAATTAATGTTGAGATTTTTTATTAGTATTTTTGTCAGAATAGAGGTATTAAAAATCAAATCAGTATTTTTACGATATATTGCGTGAGTTATAATTTTTAATCCGACCGTTGGATCGTTGTGATTTTTGAATATGTTATACATATATAAGTTGAGTATATGTCCACAAATTTTGAACCGTTAAAAATGAACGAATGATTTGTTATGAATTTTAAGAGGTGACTGATTCGGAAATTAGGTTTATAAATGATTTTGGTGGAAAATTCTAGAATTGAGTGGGCCCCACTTGTGGTTGTGAAAAAATATGCTGGATTTTATTTCAAATGTGGTGGGTGGCAATAGTAGCAGGTAAAGCCATCATGTAGAATATTCAAGTCTACTTGAGCGTCTTAACATTTTCCTATAAATAGAGGGCTAAGTTAGAATTGAAAATCACACCGTAAAACATAAGCTTTCTCTCTTTCTCTCTCTATATTATCGGCGTATTTTGTGAATATTTAGATACTTTGAGAGTTCTTTGTTCAAAGACAAATTTCATTCAAAGATCACTTTCGACCTTTCATTCAAATAATTGTTTCTTTGAGGTAAGGGATGTTATTTTCTTTTTAAATGATATTATTTTCATCAATATCATTATGCCGAAATATTGGTTTGAACTTTTTAATTAAATTTGGAACTTTTTGTGTCGGGGTTACTATTCACGTATACGGCACTATTCACGCATACGACACTATTCACGAATACGACACTATTCACCGAAAAATGAAAATTTTCCTTTTTGTCCAAGATATCTATTATGGTTACTATCTTTGATTGTATCCATGTTTTGATCTTTATTTTTGAATTCTGCTTCAAAATTGGTAATTATGAAGTATTAGTGATCTTGGATAAACTGTAACACGAATCCCTAATATTTATCCTTCTGTCTCACTGAATTCGTTCTCTAAAATGTTTTTCATCATCCTCAGTCCTTAATGATGATATTATTGAATATCTTTGGCCTGTAGTTCAAAGATGAATGATTAACTGATGAATATATTTGGCCCGTAGTGCAAAGATAAACAGGTGTTGAGATGAACATGACCAACTGGTGATACAAATGAATATCGTTGACCTGTAGTGCAAAGATGAATATTCGATTAAAAATGTATATTGATTGTTGTTACAGGGATAAAATATTGATGATAGACTTTTAAATCTTAGAAGATAGTAGAACTCATTCTCTACTTGACTCTTCTAATGGATTATTATTTCCACCGCAGATTTTGATCTAAAACTTGTTATACATTATGTTTTATCGATTTTTCCCTGTTGAAGACTAATGATAAATTATTGTATATTATCTTAGTCATAATATACTTTACTGGGCTAGTTGAGCTCACCCTTTTTCTTTTTGTTCCATTTTTCTTCTCAGGAGGTGAGAACATAGCAGGATCTAGTCGGGGTATGGAGTGATGGTTCTAGAAAGATGTTTTAGCAGTCCTCACTATTTCTATAAAATAGTGTTTGAATAATTATAATGAGGACTTATTTAAGTGTTGATATTGTCTAGAAGATAATATTTGTATTTAAACTCACAGTATGTGTTGTCGTATTTTGTATGACAATTGTATTATCTGAGTGATGATATTGTCTAGAAGATATTCATTTGTATCACCAGTTGGTCATGTTCATCTCAACACCTGTTCATCTTTGCACTACGGGCAAAAGATATTCATCAAGAAATCATTCATCTTTGCACTACAGGCCAAAGATATTCAGTTATATCATCATTTAGGACTGAGAATGATGAAAAATATTTTAAAGAAAACGAATCCAGTGAAACAAAAGAATAAATTTTAAGAATTCGTATTTTAAACAATCCAAGTTCAAAAATACTCCATAATAAACTATTGTGGAGCAAAATTCAAAAAAAATGAAGATCAAAACACAGATCCAATCAAAGATAGGAACCATAATAAACAATCTTGGACATAGAAAATAAAATTTAATTTTTCTGTGAATAGTGTCGTATTTGTGAATAGTGCCGTATACGTGAATAGTAACTCCGACACTAAAAGGTAGAAATTTCACAAGAAAAATCTTCATGCTTCGTGAATAGTACTCGTAAATAGTAACTCGTGAATTACTACTCATGAATAGTAACTCGTGAATAGTAACTCTGACATGAAAAGATCAGAATTTCACAAGAAAATCTTACCAATATTTCGGCATAATGATATTGAAAGAAATAATATCATTTCTAAAAAAAATAACATCCCTTACCTCAAAAGAATAGTACTTACATTTGGAATATCGGATATATACTTGAAAGAAAACTTGCATACGTATATATAGCAACACTCAAGATATCAAAATACTCACAAGAATACATTTCGATAATATAAAGAGATAAAACTTGGTTTACGGTATGATTTTCAATTCTAACCTAAGCACCCTATTTATAGGAAAATACTTAGAACACCAAAGCGAGAAAATTTAATATAATAATATTATTTATAAACTAAATTCCTACACACCACCGGTGATTTTAACCATTTAACACATGCCCCATAAATGAAAAAACGTTTTTCTTTTAAAAATATTTAAAACTTTAAAATCAATTATTCTCGAACTTTGAACTTCAATAATTCATAATAAATAGCCCTTTTATCGGAAAAATTTGAACCTTATGTCCTTTCCATAGGAAATTCCATTCTCTACAAATTTGCGAGAAGAGAAATTTTTTCAAATTCCAACGAGAAATGGGTAGAAATCCACAAGCAGACGATTTTACAAAAGCTATAATCAAATTTCGATCAAGAAATGGGGTCCACAAACATGAAAAACATGTTTTAATATTTATTGTAACAAAAATATTCTTCCTCCTCATTTATTCATATATCACACTTTCATTGTAAAAATATCACCATTATTATATTATTAAAATATAATAATATATTTAAATGAATTATTTTATCGAAAAAGATAAAATATCAATTTTCAATAATTATCACATTAAAAATTTTCTCCATCTATATCCACATAAAATGAATATTTTCCTTATCATATAAATCAATAATTAATTATCCATAAATAATATTACAGAATCACAATCGACAACCACGGTAGTTCCGGGAAAGGGGCTTTCAATAAGAATTTTCTCCTTCTTGGTAGCCATGATTAGGTGACCAAACCTCTCCTTAGATAGAACTATCTAGACATTGCCAATAATCTTTATCTAATAATATTATTCAAATAATATGAATTATTGATTTGATAATGGAAAAATTGTGTAGTGACAATTATTAAAACAACAATAATATAAAATATCAGCGTAGCAATTATTGATTCAATAAAATAAAATATTGAATAGTAATTCTTGTAAAAATTATTGGGTAGTGACCTTCTTACGTAAGAATCAATAATTGGTGCAATCTGTGTCTTCTTGTGTTTTAACCTTGTGTATTCCATCAGATAATGGTAACAACTACTGTAGATTATTTATAAACAACTTATACTTATCATTTTCTTCATCAATCGCTTTTTCAGTTATGGGGCCCACACAAAGTTTGCTGGCCGTCATACGAATATTCCAAACGGCAATGAAGAATATTCCACGACCAAACGAATATTCCAAACAACAATGAATATTTTATAACCACTTGCTTATTTAAGATATTTGCGTATTTTACCCATAACTTACCACATTAATCAAATAAACCCTTACTATTTCAAAATAATAAATAAAGGAAATTCCATTTTATTTAAAAAAAATTCAGGGTCTTACAACCTCCCATCCTTATGAAATTTCGTCCTCGAAATTGACATGCGTACCTGGTGTTTCGAAAAGGTGAAGATACCTAGCTTTCATTTCTTATTCCAACTCCCAGGTCATTTCTTCAATAGCATGGTTTCTCCACAAAACATTAACTTATGGTATGACTTTTATGCGTAGGACATGCTCCTTCCTATCCAAGATCTTGACTGATACTTCTTCGTACGTTAAATCTTCGTTTATCTCGTCTGGTTCTAACTCAATAATGTGGTTCGGGTTGTCCACATATTTACGTAACATAGATACGCAAAAAACGTTATGAACACGCGACATACTTGGCGGTAAAACGAGTCTATAGGCCATAGTTCCTGCTCGTTCGAGGATTTCAAATGGATTAATACATCGAAGGTTTGTGCTTTCCTCATAACGCTAATTCTTGATTTTGGAATAACAACTTCTTGCATCTTCTTCTTCATATTCATCAGCTTCAGGTCTGTAGCTTGAACATCTTTAACTTTATCGATTAAGGTCGATTCTACTCGTATATCATCATGTGGGTTCCTAGAGTCTTTAACTCTATCTCTATCATTTGTAAGTTATACGAAATGGGTCTTTGACAATATCATACTCGTACTCGTATACGATCTTCTACTCAACACATTAGCTACCACGTCACTTTTCCAGGATGGTATGGGTGAAATACATGTGAAATGAGTCTCTCTTGAGTTCTTGAAGCTCTTCCCACATTCCTTGCTCCATTCGAATTTTGTATCTCTCTGAGTAAATTTGAGTTAATGGAGTAGCGATTCGAGAAAATCTTTCCACAAATCTTCGATAATAACCAGCTAAGCCCAGAAAAACTACGTATTTCGATTACTGACTTAGGTTGCACTCAACTGTGACTCATATCCCAATCTTGGATAGCACGCGTCACAATGGCACCTATCGATTTACTTCTGCATAAGAATATGGCGTCCCCTACGGAGAGTAAAGCCGGTGCATTCCACAAAAGGAAGTCACCGGATAGAGAGCTCGGGTACCAAATTCTATAGTTGAATTTTTAACTCACGAAGTTCAATAGGAGCCATTCGATATGAGATTTTAGAAATGGATTTTTATCTTGGGTTCAAAGTCGATACAAAATTCAATATCACGCTCTGGGAATAGGCCGAGAAATTCTTTTGAAATACGTCGGAAATTTACTAACAATGAAATATCATTCAAATCGGCGTATTTTTGTTCAAGTCCATGACATGGGCTAAGAAAGCTTGACATCCATTTTTCAATAAGCGAATGACTTTATGGCTTGATATGAAAGAGTTTGACTTCAATGGTTTGGTTGCTTGAATTGAATAATAGGTTGCTTATGAATATGAAAACTATGACCTTACGAAAAGCAATCAATTTTGGCATGATGAGTAGTTAATCAATCAATCCCTAAAATCACATCAAAAAAAGCAAGTATCTTTAAAGAAATAAGATCAACGAGGTAATGTGATGGTGCCAACTTGGATCAAACAAGATTTATAAACAGTGGATGTAACGAAAGTTTCTCCTAATAGAGTTTCAACAGATAAGTCAAAGTCTAATTTCTCCGGAGTCAAGTTTAAACGTTGAGCACAAGCAGGAGAGATAAATGAATGGGTAGAACCGGTATCTAATAAGGTATAAACTTTACAAGAATTTATAATTAATTAACCCGTGCTAACTTCGTTCGGGTTCCTCGCATTCGACGATCACGACAAAGCGCTCTTCCGAGGAGGCCGTTGACTTTGACTTTTTCGGGACGACCTTTTGAGTCACCATCCCCATTTGGACTTGGTTTCGCTTACTGTCTAATCTGGAGCGATATGACCTTCTTTTCCACAATTATAACATACCTTGGAAAGGCTGTGAGCAGTTTGGACTTATATGTCCCTCTCTCTCGCATTTGTAGCATCTAAGCTGGCGGTCGTTCTCCTCCCCTAGAATTTGTTCTTTGTGTTGGTCTTTGGTCTTCTTGCTGCCGAGCATCTTCCGTCATCGTTAAATCTTCTCTTCTTGAAATTTTCACTTGAGTTATTTCTTCTATTATCTTGGCCATGATTACCACCGAAGTGGTTACCATTTTACGGCGCGATAATTTCCTCCACGATGGTTATCCTTGTTTTGATGACCGATTGCCCATGATACGATTATCATCGAGTTGTAGGTCGTTATTCTTGATTGGTGACTCATTATCGGCGCTCAATAAGCGAGCCCTATTCACAACATCCGAATATAGAGAAAATTTATGAGAAATGAGATATTGGCGTATTTGGGTTTCAAACCTCTCGAAAAACATCCGCGTCATCGTTCCTCATTCTCTACCAAATGAGGTGCAAACCTAGATAACTCGCATGAACTTCGCCTCATCTTTGGGACACCGTCGTGTTATTACATTCTAGTCTAATAAACTCTACCTCCTTCATATAGCGAATACTTTTAGGAAAGTACTTGTCATTAAGCGATTTCTGAAAGCGTTTCCCAAGACGTGTTGAGTGCGGTGGATGGGTATGCTGCTCAGCATGATTCCACCGATAATCGCCTCATTCACGGAACATAAAAGTGGCGAATGGAACCTACGTTTCTTCCGTGCATCCCAAGATATCGAATATCTTGGTAATTTGCTTGACCCACGCGTCTCGCCTTAATCGGATCGGCTTCCCCGAATTGCGGTGGTTAACTCTTTGAACTACTTGGTTTGTGACAAGCGTATGCGTGCGTTCTTATCATTTCCACCGTATTTTGTACACGAGTCTCCCTCGTTTGATTTTGCATGAACTACAAAAGTTTCTAAACATTCCATCATTCATCGTCGATCGGTGGTGTTGTTTATGAGGAGAAATATTTCCATCTGTTGCACGCGTTCTCTGATTGGTGAGTAAAGGTGTCTCCACGGTCTCATTAACTCCATCGTTATTATTCTCGATTGCCATTCTTAAATCTTGCCATAAAATAAGGGTTAATTAAATAAATTAACATGCAACATAATAACCACATACTCGACCGACCAACAATAAGCTTAGGTAGGACATATCTTAGCGAAGGATTTACTCGTCTCTCCCTCTAGTTCTATTCCCCGATCTCATGGAGATCATATCCTAAGCTACGATACCAATTGTGGCGCCCCCAAAATAGGTCCATTCCATCCAACCTATTACTAAAGTCGCCAAATACATGGTATGCGAAATAACTACAACTTTATTAATACATTTGTCGTGCAAAATCGACAACACATATCTTTGTGAGTTTAAATACAAATATTATCTTACAAACAATATCCACACCCAAATAAAGTCCTCATACAATTATTGATACCTTTATTTTATAAAATGGTGAGGACTACTAAAACAATTGTCTTGAACCATCACTCCACACCCCAATTAGTTCATTATATATTCTCGCCTCACGAGAAGAAAAATGGAACAAAAAAGGAAAAGGGTGAGCTCAACTAGCCCGATAAAGGATATTATGACTAAGATAATGTACAACAAATTATCGTTAGTCCTCAACGAGGAAAAATCGATAGAATACAATAGATAACAAGTTTTAGATCAACAAGCTGCGGTGAAACAACAATTCATTAGAAGAGTTAAGTAGAGAATGAAATCTACTATCATCTATGAATTTAAAAGTCCATCATCAATATTTTATCCTGTAACATTAATCGATATACATCTTGAATCAAATAGTCATCTTTTTCACTATGGGCCAAAGATATTAATCGATCGGTCATGTGTTCATCTCAACACTGATTCATCTTTGCATTCTGGCAAAAGATATTCATCAAAAATCATTCATCTTTTGCACTACATGCCAAAGATATTCGATTTATATCATCATTTAGAATGAGGATGATGAAAAATATTTTAAAGAAAATGAATCGAGTGAAACAAAAGAATAAATTTTAAGGATTAAGTATTTTAAACAATCAAGTTCAAAAATACTCCATAATAAACTATTGTGGGCGAGAATTCAAAAAATGAAGATCAAAACATAGATCCAATCAAAGATAGGAACCATAATAGACAATCTTGGACACAGAAAAGAAAATTTAATTTTTCTGTGAATAGTGTCGTATTTGTGAATAGTGACGTATCGTGAATAATAGTCGTGTATCGTGAATAGTAACTCCGACACTAAAAGGTAGAAATTTCACAAGAAAAATCTTCATGCTTCGTGAATAGTACTCGTGAATAGTAACTCGTGAATAGTAACTCATGAATAGTAACTCGTGAATAGTAACTTCGACATGAAAAGATCAGAATTTCACAAGAAAATCTTACCAATATTTCGGCATAATGATATTGAAAGAAATAATATCATTTCTAAAAAAATAACATCCCTTACCTCAAAAGAATAGTACTTACATTTGGAATATCGGATATATATTTGAAGGAAACTTGCACCGTATAACAACACTCAAGATATCAAAATACTCACAAGAATAAACTCGATAATATAGAGAGAAAACTTGATTTTGGTGTGATTTTCAATTCTAACCTAAGCACCTTATTTATAGGAAAATACTTAGAACACCAAAAAGAAAATTTAATATAATAATATTATTTATAAACTAAATTCTAAAGCACACCACCAAATTGATTTTAACCATTTAACACATGCCCCATAAATGAAAAAACAATTTTCTTTTAAAAATATTTAAAACTTCAAAATCAATTATTACGGAACTTGAACTTCAATAATTCATAATAAATAGCCCTTTTATCAAAAAATTTGAACCTTATGTTCTTTCCATAGGAAATTCCATTCTCTACAACTTTACGGAAGAAGTTTTTCCAAATTCAAGCAGAAATTGGTAAAGAAATCCACAAATGTAACGATTTTTAGAGCTATAATCAAATTTCGGTCAAGAAATGGGGTCGACATAAACATGAAAAACATGTTTTTAATATTTATTGTAACAAAAATATTCTTCCTCCTCATTTATTCATATATCACACTTTCATTGTAAAAATATCACCATTATTATATTATTAAAATATAATAATATATTTAAATAAATTATTTTATCGAAAAAGATAAAATATCAATTTTTAATAATTGTCACATTAAAAATTTTCTCCATCTATATCCACATAAAATGAATATTTTTCTTATCATATAAATCAATAATTAATTATCCACAAATAATATTACGAGAATCGCAATCGTGACCGGTAGTTCCCAAGAAAGAGGGGCTTTTCAATAAATTTCTCACTTCTTGGTATGATTAGGTGACCAAACCTCTCCTTAGAGCAGAACTTTCTAGACATTGCCAATAATCTTTATCTAATAATATTATTCAAATAATATGAATTATTGATCGATAATGGAAAATCTTGTGTAGTGATAATTATTGAAACAACAATAATATAAAATATCAGCGTAGCAATTATTGAATCAATAAAATAAAATATTGAATAGTAATTCTTGTAACAATTATTAGTAGTGTCTTACGCTACGTAAGAATCAATAATTGGTGCAATCAATGGTAATCTTCTTGTGTTTTAACCCACAGGGTATTCCAACAGATGATACTTGGTAACAACTACTGTAGTTATTTATAAACAACTTATACTTGTCGTTTTCTTCATCCAATCGCTTTCCGTTATGGGGCCCACACAAGGCTGCGGCATCTCATACGAATATTCCCGACAGCAAGAATATTCCACGACCAAACGAATATTCCCGACAACAATGAATATTTTATAACCACTTGCTTATTTAAGATATTTGCGCATTTTACCCATAACTGACCACATTAATCAAATAAACCCTTACTATTTCAAAATAATAAATAAAGGAAATTCCATTTTATTTAAAAAAATCGGGGTCTTACATCATACCTAAGGATGAAAGTGATCATGGGCGATGATAACCAATGAGGAGGAAGAATCGGACAAAAGCGGTAACCATTTGGTGGTAATCGTGGCCGTGATAATAGAAGAGGTGAGTCTAGTGGAAATTTCAAAAGAGGAGATTCAACAATGACGGAAGACATCAAAGAAACAACACCAAAGATCAATCGTTACTAGGGGAGGAAACGACTCTAGCCGCCATATGTTATAAATGCGGAAAGAGGGACATTTCAAATTTCAAACCGCCCACAACAATCCATGGTATGTTATAAGCTGTGGAAAGAAGTGTCATATAGCGAGAGTGTTACTCAGCAAAAACCAAGTTCAGCGGGGATGGTGACTCCAAAAGCTATCCCGGATAAGTCAAAATCAGCGGTTCCTGGAAGAGCATTTGTCGTAACTGGAAAAAATGTGAGGAACCCGAACGAGGTGATCACGAGTAAGCTAATCATAAACTCTTGCGAAGTTTATACTTTACTAGATACTGGTTCTACCCATTCTTTTAGATCTCCTGCTTGTGCTCAACGTTTAAACTTGACTCCGGAGAAATTAGACTTTGACTTATCTGTTGAAACTCCGTTGGGTGAAACCTTCGTTACATCTACAGTTTATAAATCTTGCTTGATCCAAGTTGGCACAATCACATTACCTGTTGATCTTATTTCTTTAAAGATACTTGTATTTGATGTGATTTTAGGAATTGATTGGTTAACCACTCATCATGCCAAAATTGATTGTTTTCGTAAGGTTGTTAGTTTTCATATTCCTAACCAACCTATTATGCGAATTCAAGTAACTAAACCACTAAAATCAGTCACTGTCATATCAAGCCACAAAGTTATTCGTATATTGAAAAATGGATGTCAAGCTTTCTTAGCCCATGTTATGGATTTGAACAGAGACAAGTCAGATTTGGATAATATTTCTGTTGTTAGAGAATTTCCTAATGTATTTCCTAAAGAACTTCCCGGTCTATGTGACGCCCCCAAAATAGGTATACAACACCCATTCTGAGTCGCCAAATACATGGTACAGAAAGCAAACTACAACTTCAATAATATAAATGTCGTGTAAAATACGACAACACATAGTGTGAGTTTAAATACAAATATTGTCTTCTAGACGATATCAACACTCAAATAAGTCCTCATTACAATTATTCATACACTATTTTACAAAAATAGTGAGGATCTGCTAAAACATCTTTCTAGAACCATCACTCCATTACCCCAGGCTTCGATCCTGCTTATGTTTTCACCTCACGAGAAGAAAAATGGAACAAAAAGGAAAAGGGTGAGCTCAACTAGCCCGATAAAGAATATTATGACTAAGATAATATAAAACAAATTATCATTAGTCTTCAACAAAGAAAAATCGATAGAATATAATAGACAACAAGTTTTAGATCAACAAATGCAAATGAAACAACAATCCATTAGAAAAGTCGCGTAGAGAATGAGTTCTACTATCTTTAAGATTTTAAAAGTCCATCATCAATATTTTATCCCTATAACAACAATCAATATACATCTTTAATCAAATATTCATCTTTGCACTACAGCCAAAGATATTCATTTATATCACCGGTTGGTCGTATGTTCATCTCAACACATGTTCATCTTTTGACTACTGGGCCAAAGATATTCATCGATTAATCATTCATCTTTGCATTACGGGCCAAAGATATTCACTAATATCATCATTTATGGTCGAGGATGATGAAAAATATTTTAAAGAAAAGCGAATCCGGTGAGACGGAAGGACAAATATTAGGGATTAGTATTACGGTTTATCAAGATCGATAACACTCCATAATAACCAATTTTTAATGCGAATTCAAAAATAAAGATCAAAACATGGATCTGATCAAAGATAGTAACCATAATAGACATCTTGGATAAAAGGAAAATTTTCATTTTTCGATGAATAGTGCTATATTCGTGAATAGTCACAGTATCGTGAATAAGTAACCCCAGACACAAAAAAAGTTCCAAATTTGATTAAAAGTTCAAACCAATATTTCGGCATAATGATATTGAAGAAAATAATATCATTTAAGAAGAAAATAGCATTCCTTACCTCAAAGAAACAGTACTTCGGAATGAAAGGTCGGAAGTGATGCTGAATAAAACTTGTACTGAACATCAACTCTCAAAGTATCTAAATACTCACAAAATACGCTCGATAATCTAGAGAGAAAGAAAACTTGTTTCTGGTGTGATTTTCAATTCTAACCTAAGCGCCTATTTATAGGAAAATGTTAGAACGCCATAGGAGACTAAAATAATTTATTTTTTCTCTTACGCAACCTAAGTTGCCAACAAAGACCAGTCACCTTTGCACCAAAAATCAGCAGCCCACATGTGTTAAAACAAAAGTGGGTCCCACCCATAATTTAATAAAAATTATTTTATTTTCTGAAACTTCAGTAATTCATAGAAAATAGCTTTATCAGAAAAATATGAATTTTATGTCCATTCCACACGAAATCGAATTCTCTACAACTTTGTAGCTTTGAGTTTTTCCAAATTCCAAATAGAGAATATCCAAAATCCACAAACGGATGATTTTTAATACATCCACTCCGACAAAATACTGATAAAACACCTCAGCATTAATTCCTTCATTAATAACCACATAAAATAAATAAATCCATCATTTATATCCACCTCACGTAAATATTTACTTATCATATAAATCAATAATTAATTATTCATAAATAATATTACAGAATCACAATTATGACCAAAACCTCTTACTACTTGGCAGCATGATTAGGTGACCAAACCTCTCCTCGATGTAATTTTCTAGACATTGCCAATAATCTTTATCTAATAATATTATTCAAATAATATGAATTATTGATCGATAATGGGAAATCTTATGCGGTGACAATTATTGAAACAACGATAATATAAAATATCAACGCAACAATTATTGAATCAATAAAATAAAATATTGAGCGATAATTATGCGTAACAATTATTGAGTAGTGCCTTCCTACGCATGCGAATCAATAATTCAACAATCTTATGCAATCTGGTGTCTTCTTGTGCAATCACGCGTATTCATCGTATTTTAACCACCGGTATTCAATAGTGTTAGCGGTAATAATTACGCCAGTTATTTATAAAAACTCATACTTTGTCATTTCTTTATAAAAATTATCCTATTATGGGGCCCCACGAATGGTAAATAAGTCGTCACGAATATTCCCCGACAACAAGAGTATTCCACGACCAAACGAATATTCCCCGATAATAATGAATATTTTATAACCACTTGCTTATTTTGTAAAATTTGCACATTTCACCCATAATCAAAACATTATATCAAATTAACTCCTTTTTATTTCAATATAATGAATAGAGAAAATTCAATTTTATTTATAAAAAGTTGGGGTCTTACAACCTCCCCTCCTTATGAAATTTCGTCCTCGAAATTGATGTACGTACCTGGTGTTTCAAAAAGGTGAGGGTACCTCGCTTTCATTTCCGATTCCAACTCCCATGTCATTTCCTCAGTTGCATGGTTCCTCCACAAAACCTTAACTTGTGATATAACCTTTGTTCGTAGGACATGCTCTTTCCTATCCAATATCTTAATAGGTACCTCCTCGTACGTTAAATCTTCGGCTATCTCGTCCAGTTCTAACTCAATGACGTGGTTCGGGTCTTTCACATATTTATATAACATCGATACGTGAAAAACGTTATAAACAGGTGACATACTTAGCGTTAAGGCGAGTCTATAGGCCACAGTTCCTACTCGATCTAGGATTTCAAATAAATCGAAGGTTTGAGCTTTTTTCTCTTCATCGACTCTTGCTTCTAGAATAACGCCTTCTTGCACCTTCTTCTTTATATTCATCAGCTACGGTGTGTAGCTTGAGCGACTTTAACGTTATCGATTAAAGTCATTTCTTCTCGTATATCATCACGTGGGTCTCTAGAGTCTTTAACTTTATCTCTATCATTTGTAAATTATACAAAAATAGGTCTTTGTGTTCAATAATATCGCACTCGTACTTGCGTACGATCTTTTACTTAATGCGTCAGCTACCACGTTCGCTTTTCCAAGATGGTATGGTTAGAACAAGTGCCGAAATGAGTCGCATCTTGAACTCTTGGAAAATCTTCTCGCATTCCTCGCTCCATACGAATTTTGTATCTTTCTGAGTCAGCTAAGTTAACGGATTAGCGATTCAAGAAAGTCTTTCCAAGAATCTCCGATAGTAACCAGCTAAGCCCAGAAAACTGCGTACTTCGGTCACCAACTTCGGTTGCTCCCAACTTTGTATTGCTTCAATCTTCGGGTCAGCAGATACTCCATGTTTTGACACCACGTGCCCAAGGAATGCTACTTCCTCAAGCGAACTCGCATTTCTTGGTTTGGCATAAAGCTTATTTTCACGAAGCCTTTCAAGTATCGACTTCAAATGGTGCTCATGATCTTCACGGCTTTTGGAATAGATGAGGATGTCATCAATAAAGACAACAATGAACCTGATCCAAATATTCCTTGATATACGGTTCATCATATCCATGAAAGCGGCGAGGAGCATTAGTCGATCCAAAAGACATGACTAAGAATTCATAATGCCCATAGGGAGTTCGAAGGCGGTCTTTGGAATATCCTCGATTTTAATCTTCAAATTTGATGATATCCGTAAGCGAAGATCGATCTTTGAAAAGAATTGTGCTCTTGTAATGGGTGGTTGAGCAGGTCATCAATGCGAGGTAGCGGATACTATCCTTGATGGTGACATGGTTCGATTCTCGATAATCAATAAAAGTCGCATACTCCTTTCTTTTTCTTTACGAATAAAGCAGAGCACCCGATGAGATGTCTTAGGATGAATGAAACCGATGTCTAATAACTCTGTAGTTGGACTTTTAACTCCTGAAGTTCAATAGGAGACATTCGATATGGGGTTTTAGAAATGGGTTTTGTACCCGGTTCAATGTCAATAAAGAATTCAACATCACGTTCTAGGGGTAGACCAGGAAGTACTTCAGGAAATACATCAGGAAATTCTCTAACAACAGAAATATTATTCGAATCTGACTTGTCTCTGTTCAAATCCATAACATGGGCTAAGAAAGCTTGACATCCGTTTTTCAATAAACGAATAGCTTTATGGCTTGATATGACTGTGACTTATTTTAGTGGTTTAGTTGTTTAAAGTCGTATGACAGGTTGGTTAGGAATATGAAAACTAACAACCTTACGAAAATAATCAATTTTGGCATGATGAGTGGTTAACCAATCAATCCCTAAAATCACATCAAAAACAAGTATCTTTAAAGAAATAAGATCAACGGGTAATGTGATTGTGCCAACTTGGATTAAACAAGATTTATAAACTGTAGATGTAACGAAGGTTTCTCCTAACGGAGTCTCTACTGATAAATCAAAGTCTAATTTCCCCGGAGTCAAGTTTAAACGTTGAGCACAAGCAGGAGAGATAAAAGAATGGGTAGAACCGGTATCTAGTAAGGTATAAACTTCGCAAGAATTTAGGATTAGCTTACCCGTGATCACCTCGTTTGGGTTCCTCGCTTTTTGGCCAGTCACGACAAACGCTCTTCTAGGAACCGCTGATTTCGACTTATCCGAGACAACCCTTGGAGTCGCCATCCCTGCTGAACTTGGTTTAGCTACAGAATAATCCTGAGCTATGTGACCTTCCTTTCCACAGTTATAATATACCTTGGATTGTTGTGGACAGTTTGGGCTGATATGTCCCCCTTTACCGCATTTGTAACATCTAACTGGCGGTCGTTCTCCTCCCCTAGAATTTATTGTTGGTGTTGGTGTTGGTGCTGCTGTTGATGTCTTCTCGTTAATGTTGAATCTCCTCTTTCTGAAATTTCCACTTGACTCACCTCTCCTATTATCATGGCCACGATTACCACCCGAGTGGTTACCGCTTTGTCCAAGTATTTTTCCTCTCATTTGGTTATCATCGTTCGATGGCTCTTTGCATCCCCAGTATGACCACAGTTGTGGTCCCTCGGTTGAACATACTCACTATCTCGCTCTAATAATTGAGCCCTGTTGACAACATCTGAATACAGAGAAAATTTATGAGAGATAAGGTATTGACGAATCTCGGGTTTTAGACCTCTTAGAAACATTCGCGTTATACGTTTCTCATTTTCTACCAAATGAGGTGCAAACCTGGATAACTCCGCGAACTTCGCCTCGTACTGAGACACCGTCATTAAAAGACCCCAGCTTTTTATAAATAAAATTGAATTTTCTCTATTCATTATCTTGAACTAATAAGGAGTTAATTTGATATAATGTTTTGATTATGGGTGAAATGTGCAAATTTTGCAAAATAAGTTAGTGGTTATAAAATATTCATTATTATCGAGGAATATTCCTTTGGTCGTGGAATACTCTTGTTGTCGGGGAATATTCGTACGACGGCGCTGCCATTCGTGGGCCCCATAACAGGATAATTTTCGGATGAAGAAAATGACAAAGTATGAGTTTTTATAAATAACGGCGTAATTATTACCGTTAACACTGTTGGAATACCTGGTGGTTAAAATACGATGTCTGGCGTGGGTCGGTTACTGAGCATTACGGTATTGCGCAGTATTGTTGAATTATTGATTAAATACGTAAGAAGGCACTACTCAATCATTGTTACATTAATTTATTGTTAAATATTTTATTTTATTGATTCGATAATTCTGCGTTGATATTTTATATTATTGTTGTTTCAATAATTGTCCTTTTATTGATATTCCCATTATAAGATCAATAATTCATATTATTTGAATAATATTATTAGATAGCATTATTGGCAATGTCTAGAAAATCCCGTCGAGGAGAGGTTTGGTCACCTAATTGCTTGGCTTGTAGCGAAGGAGAAATCCTTATTGGAAAGCCTCCTTCTCTGAGGGAGCACTGGTTGTCATAATTGTGATTCTATAATATTATTTGTGAATAATTAATTATTGATTTATATGATAAGGAAATATTTATTTGTTGTGGATATAAATGATGGATTTATTTATTTTATGTGGTTATAAATGAAGGAATTAATGCTAAGGTGTTTTATCAGTATTTTTGTCGGAATGGAGGTATTAAAAATCAAATCAGTATTTTTACGATTTATTGCGTGAGTTATAATATTTAATCCGACCGTTGGATCGTTGTGATTTTTGGATATGTTATACATATATAAGTTGAGTATATGTCCACAAATTTTGAACCGTTAAAAATGAACGTATGATTTGTTATGAATTTTAAGAGGTGTTTGATTCGAAAATTAGGTTTATAAATGATTTTGGTGAAAAAATCTAGAATTGAAAATCACACCAGAAACACAAGCTTTCTCTCTTTCTCTCTCTATATTATCGAGCGTATTTTGTGAGTATTTTGATACTTTGAGAGTTGCTTTTCAGTACAAGTTTCATTCAGCATCACTTTCGACCTTTCATTCCGAAGTACTGTTTCTTTGAGGTAAGGGATGTTATTTTCTTCTTAAATGATATTACTTTCTTCAATATCATTATGCCGAAATATTGATTTGAACTTTTTAATCAAATTTGAAACTTTTTGTGTCTGGGAGTTACTTATTCACGATATCGACACTTTATTCACGCGATATCTGACTTTATTCACGAATCATTTACTATTATTCACCAAAAATGAAAATTTTCCTTTTTGTCCAAGATGTCTATTATGGTTACTCTCTTTGATTGTATCCATGTTTTGATCTTTATTTTTGAATCCTGCTTCAAAATTGGTTATTATGGAGTATTATTGATCTTGGATAAACTGTTAAACGAATCCCTAATATTTGTCCTTCTGTCTCACTGGAATCGTTCTCTAAATTTTTTTTCATCATCCTCAGTCCTTAATGATGATATTATTGAATATCTTTGACCTGTAATGCAAATATGAATGATTAGCTGATTGGCCCGTAGTGCAAAGATGAACAGGTGTTGAGATGAACATGATCAACTAGTGATACAAATCAATATCTTTGGCCTATAGTGCAAAGATGATTATTCGATTAAAGATGTATATTGATTTTTGTTACAGGGATAAAATATTGATGATGGACTTTTAAATCTTAAAAGATAGTAGAACTCATTCTCTACTTGACTCTTCTAATGGATTGTTGTTTCCGCTGCAGTTTTGATCTAAAACTTGTTGTCTATTATGTTTTATCAGATATTTCCCTGTTGAAGACTAATGATAATTTGTTGTATATTATCTTAGTCATAATATACTTTATTGGGCTAGTTGAGCTCACCCTTTTCTTTTTTGTTCTATTTTTCTTCTCAGGAGGTGAGAACATAGCAGAATCGAGTCGGGGTAAGGAGTGATGGTTCTAGAAAGATGTTTTAACAGTCCTCACTATTTTTGTAAAATAATGTATGAATAATTATAATGAGGACTTATTTGAGTATTGATATTGTCTAGAAGACAATATTTGTATTTAAACTCACAGTATGTGTAAGACCCCAACTTATTATTAATGAAATTTAATTTTCTCTATTTATTATTTTGAAATAGTAAGGGTTGATTTGATTAATGTGGATAGTTATGGGTAAAATACGCTAATATTTCAAAATAAGCAAGTGGTTATAAAATATTCATTATTGTTGGGGAATATTAAAGATTTGGTCGTGGAATATTAAATCTTTGTCGGGGAATATTAGATTCGATAGTTATGACCATGTGTGGGCCCCATAATGTGAAAGCGATTGGAGAAAGAAAGCAGCAAGAATAAGTTGTTTAAAAATAAGCAGGCGTAGTTATTACAGATTAATCTTGTTAAAATACTAAATTGGTTAAAAACACGGTGCACGTGGTATTGCACCAATTATTGATTCTTACGTGAAGGCTTTACTCGATAATTGTTACGATAATTACTATTCGATTATTTTATTTTATTGATTTAATAATTCTGCGTTGATATTTTATATTCTTTGTTGTTTGATAATTGTCATTACACGGTATTTTTTATTATCGAAGCAATAATTCATATTATCTGAATAATATTATTAGATAACATTATTGGCAATGTCTAGAAAGTTACATACAAGGAGAGGTTTGGTCACCTAATTACGCTTATGAAGTAAGGAGAAATTCTTATTGGAAAGCCCCCTCTTTCTGAGGCTATGCAGTTGTCGATATTGTGATTCTGTAATATTATTTGTGAATAATTAATTATTGATTCATATGATGAGGAAAATATTCATTTTATGTGGATATAGATGGAGAAAATTTTAATGTGACAATTGTTGAAAATTGAAATTTTATCTTTTACGATAAAATAATTCATTTAAATATATTATTATATTTTAATAATATAATAATGATGATATTTTTATGATGAATGTGGGATATATGAGTATATATGGAGGAGGAGTATTTTTGTTACCAAAAATATTTAAAGCATGTTTTATGTGTCGATGGACCCCATTTCTTATTTGAAATTTGATTATACTTTTGTAAAATCGCTTGGTTGTGGATTTTTGGTCGATTTTTACATTTGGAATTTGGAAAAACTTTCTTACGTAAAGTCGTAGAGAATTGAATTTTCTATAAAAAGACGTGAGTTTCGAATTTTCTGACTAAAGGACTATTTATTGTGAATTATTGAAGTTCCGAAGCTCCGAAATAATTGATTTTTGGAAGTTTAAATTATTTTAAATTGGAAAAACATTTTTTCTTACTTTTTCTAGAAGGTGGCATGTTCTTATTGACCTGAAATCAGATTTCAAGAGTGGCGTAATAATTTTGATATATATATATATATATATTTATATTTTATTAAATTTTCTACTTTGGTGTTAAGCATTTTCCTATAAATAGGGTGCTTAGGTTAGAATTGAAAATCACAATTTAAAGCTGAAGTTTTTTCTCTCTATATTATCGGCGTATTCTTGTGAGTATTTTGAGTATATTTTGAGTATTGCTATATCTGGTGCAAGTTCAAGTCATAGCTTTATCTCAGGTGTTTAAATTTAAATCTTGATCTTTCGAGGTAAGAGATATTTTTTTTAATGATATTATTTATTCTAATATCATTATCTTAGAAATATTGATCTGAACTTTTAATCAAATTTGGAACTTTTAGTGTGGGATTCTTATTCACGATATCTGGACTTTATTCACGATATCTGATATTATTCACGAATATGGCTTTATTCATTGAAAAATAAAAATTTTCCTTTTTCGTCCAAAATATCTACTCTGAGTTACTAGCTTTGATTGTATCCATGTTTTGATCATTCTTGAATTTTACACCACTATGATTATTATTTTGAGGTATTTTTGGACATGGATAAAACAAAGTACGAATCCTTAATCCTTAATCCTTGTCATTTTGTTTTCTTTGGATTCGTTTCTTTAAAAATATTTTCATCATCCTCGGTCTTAAATGATGATATTATTGAATATCTTTGGCTTTGTAGTGCAAAGATGAATGATTTCGATGAATATCTTTGGCCAGTAGTGCAAAGATGAGCAGTGTTTAGATGAACATGACCGGTGATGAATATCTTTGGCTGTAGTGCAAAGATGAATATTTGATTCGAGATATATATTGATTGATGTTACGGGGATAAAAGATGAGCGATGAACTTTTAAATTCATACATAGAAGATAGTAGTTTGCATTCTCTACTTAACTCTTCTAATGAATTATTATTTTCATTGCGAATATTTATTTAAAACTTGTTGTCTATTGTATTCTATTAGATTTTTCCTGTTGAAGACTAACGATAATTTGTTGTATATTATCTTAGTCATAATATTCTTTCTTGGGCTAGTTGAGCTCACCTTTTTCCTTTTTGTTCCATTTTTCTTCTCGGGAGGCGAGAATATAGCGAGTATGAGTCGGGGTATGGAATGAAGGTTCTAGAGAGTTGTTTAGTAGTCCTCACCATTTTTGTAAAATAATGTATCAATAAATGTGATGAGGATTTATTTGAGTATATATAGATATTATACAGAAGATAATATTTGTATTCAAACTCACGCTTTTCTTGTTGTAATAATAAAGTTGTAGTTGTTTACGTACCGTGTATTGACAACTCGAATGGGTGATGTATACCTATTTTGGGGGCGTCGCGGTTGGTATCGAGCTTAGGGATATGATCTCTGGCGGAGATCGGGGAATAGAACTAGGAGGGAGAGCGAGCAAATCCTTCGCTTAGTGTGTCCTACTAAGCTTATTTGTTAGTTGGTCGATTATATAGGGATATTATGTGATATATTGATTTCCTTAATTAACCCTTGTTTTATGGCGGTATTTGAGAATGTCGATTGAGAATATTAATGATGGAAATGAGCCCAGGAGAGGCCTTTGTACTCACCAACGAGGAGAGCGTCTGCCTTGGTGGCAATGTTCCTCCCATGAACAACACCAATTGAGCGAGATGATGAGCGGGGATGTTTAGAAGCTTTTTGCGGTTCATGCAAAATCAGACGAGGAGACTCGTGTTCAAAATCTGAGGAGGAAATGATAGCAATTCACGGGTTGTCTGACCCAAGCGGTTCAAAGAGTTGGGACCACACGAATTTAAGGGAAAGCGGATCCGATCATGGCGGAAACATGGGTCAAGCAAATTACCAAGATATTCGATGTCTTGGGATGCACGGAGAATAGAAGGTTCCATTCGCCACTTTTATGTCCGTGGCGAAGCGCGGACTCTTGGTGGGATTACGTGAAGCGTACATCCGGTACACTTTCGGCGTGTCTTGGGAGGCGTTTGAGAAACTATTTAATGACAAATACTTTCATGAAAGTGTTAAATCGTATATGAAGGAAGTGGAGTTCATCGATTAGAACAAAACAACATGGCGGTGTCTCGATGACGAGGCAAAGTTTGCGAGTTATCCGGTTTGCACCTCATTTGGTGGAGAATGAGGAGCGTATGGCGGATGTTTCGAGAGGTTTGAAACCTTAAGATACGACAATATCTCATTTCTCATAAATTTTCACTCTATTCGGATGTTTAAATGAGGCTCAATTATTAGGCGAGATAACGAGTACGGTCAATGAGGGACCACAATCGAGGATCATCTAGGAGATAGCGATCAACAAAACAACGATAACCGGCGGAGAAAGAAAAAGCGGACAAAATGGTAACCATTACGGTGGTAATCATGGCCATGAAAATAGAAGAAGCGAGTTAGGAGGAGATTTTAAAAGAGGAGATTTAACAACGACCGTGTGAAGACGGCAGTCTTGGCGTGACAAGCTGGTTAAGGGAGGAGAAACGACCACCGATCATATGCTATAAATCTTGGGAAAGAGGACATATCGGTCAAGCGCCCACAACAGTTCAAGGTATGCTATAATTGTAGAAAGGAAGGAGATATCGCTCGAGATTATACGTGGCGAAAACTAGTTCAATGGGATGGTGACTCAAAAGATCGTCCCGAGAAAAGTCAAAGTCAGCGGTTCTGGAAGAAGCGTTTTTGTTGTGGTGGTCAAAATCGAGGAACCCAAGCGAGGTGATCACGGGTAAGCTATTTATAAATTCTTGCGAAGTTTATACCTTACTCGATCTTGGTGCTACCCATTCATTTATCTCTCTGCCTTGTGCTCAGCGTTTAAACTTGACTCAGGAGAAATTAGACTTTGACTTATCTGTGGAAACTCCGTTAGGAGAAACTTTCATCACATCCATTGTTTATAAATCTTGTTTGATTCAAGTTGGAACCATCACATTACCATTGACCTTATCTCTTTAAAGATACTTTTTATGATGTGATTTTAGGGATTGATTGGTTAACTACTCATCGTGCCAAAATTGATTGTTTTCGTAAGGTTGTTAGTTTTCATATTCTAACCAACACTGTTGTACAAATTCAAACAACTAAACCATTAAAATCAATAAGCTGTCATATCTAATCATAAAGCTATTCGTTTATTGAAAAAGCGGATGTCAAGCTTTCTTAGCCCATGTTATGGATTTGAATAAAGACACGTCAAATTTGAATAATATTCTGTTGTTATTGACTTTCACGGCGTATTTCTGAAGAACTTCCCCTGCTCTACCCCGAGCGTGAAGTTGAATTCTTTATTGATCTTGAACACAGTACAAAGCCCATTTCTAAAACCCCATATCGAATGGCTCTATTGAACTTGAGGAGTTAAAGGTCCAACTACTGGGAATTGTTGGACATCGGTTTCATTCGTCTAGTACATCTCCTTGGGGTGCTCTATTTTATTAAGTAAAGAAGAAAAGGGGAGTATGCGACTTTGTATTGACTATCGGGAATTGAACCATGTCACCATCAAGAATAGGTATCCTCTACCTCGTATTGATGACTTGTTTGACCCGATTGCGAGGGCACAATTTTTTCAAAGATCGATCTTCGATTCGGATATCATCATTTGTGAAGATTAGAGGCGAGGATATTCAAAGGCGCCTTTAGAACTTCGATGCGGGCATTATGAATTCTTAGTCATGTCTTTCGGATTGACTAATGCTCCTGCGTCTTTCATGGATATGATGAATCGAGTATTCAAGGAATATTTGGATCGATTCGTTGTTGTCTTTATTGATGACATCCTCATATATTCAAAAGCCGTGAAGATCATGAGCGACATTTGAAAATTTGGTACTCCAAGGCTTCGTGAAAACAAGCTTTATGCCAAGTTAAAGAAATATGAGTTACGGCTTGAGGAAGTAGCATTCCTTGGGCACGTGGTGTTGAAACATGGAGTATCTGTTGATCCGTGAAGATTGAAGCAATACAAAAGTTAGAGCAACCGAAGTCGGTGGCAAGAAATCGTGACTTTTAGGCTTAATTTGGTTATTATCGGAGATTCGTGGAAGGATTTTCTCGAATTGCTACTCCATTAACTCGGTGACTTCGGAAAAAGATATAAAATTCGTATGGGAGCGAGGAATATGCGAGAAGAGTTTCCAAGAGCTTAAGAGGAGACTTATTTTAAGACTGTTCTAACAATACCATCCGGATGCGGATGGATTTTTTATCTACAATGATGCTTGGGAAAAGGGTTAGGATGTGTTCTCATGCTGGCGTGGGAAAGTCATGCTTTATGCCTCGCGACAACTTAAAGAATATGAGAGGAATTATCCTACTCATGATCTAGAGTTAGCGGCGATCGTTTCCTTGCTAAAGATATGGAGGCACTTATCTATATGGGGAGAAAGTGGAGATATATTAGGACCATAAAAGCATTAAATATTTCTTCACTCAAAAAAGAACTCAACATGCGGCAATGACGTTGGCTCGAGCTATTGAAAGACTACGACCACACTATTCAATATTATCCTAGAAAAGTGAACGTGGTAGCTGACGCGTTGAGTAAAAATCATATGCAGGAATGGTTGCAATAATGTCAAGTATCGCGTAGAGCCAACTTTAATAGAAAAAGTTAAGGTTGCTCGAGCCGCAGGCCGGAAGCGATCGTATGAAG
Source organism: Panax quinquefolius (assembly GCA_020205615.1). Classification (NCBI taxonomy): domain Eukaryota; kingdom Viridiplantae; phylum Streptophyta; class Magnoliopsida; order Apiales; family Araliaceae; genus Panax; species Panax quinquefolius. The sequence continues at coordinate 113,478,492 of CM035168.1, forward strand.
AAGAAAAGTACAAGAAGGTGCTATTAGGGCGAGAATTGATGAAGAGGAATACTTGAATCCACTCCGGACTTTGTGTTTCTAACGACTCGATTTGAAGTACAAGATTATGATGGAGGTACTGATACACCATTTGCAATCCATCTGGAAGTACCAAAATATATCGTGATCTTTGACATACATTTTGGTGGAATAATATGAAGAGAGATTGCAAAGTTTATCTCGATGTGTTTAACTTGTTAACATGTAAAAGCGGAGCATCTAATACCTAAGGGTCCGTTGCAACCACTTGAGATTCTAAAATGGAAGTGGGAACACATTACCATGGATTTAGATTCTTGGTCTTCCTACGGTTTCTCAAGGCATCAATGCTATTTGGGTTATTGTTGATAGATTAACCAAGTCTGCTCATTTCTTTAACGTCACGGGAGACTTATTCCCTGAGCGTCTTGCTTTAGTATATATGTAAATGAGATTGTGAGGTTGCATGGCATGCCAGTATCCATAGTTTGGATCGTGACCCAAGATTCACTTCAAGATTTTGGGTTAGCTTGCAAAAAGCTATGAGCGCGGATTTACGATTGATTTGGCATACCATCCTCAAAGCAGACGGACAATCAGAGAGGACTATTCAAACTCTTGAAGATCTATTAAGACTCGTGTCCTAGACTTCAAAGGCGATTGGGATAAGTATTTACCATTGGTGGAATTCTCCTACAACAACAGTTATCGAGGAAAGTATAGGTGTGGCTCCATTTGAAGCATTATATGGGCCGAAAGTGTAAGCTCTCGATATGTTGGGATGAGGTGGGTGAAGCAACATTGTTGGGACAGAGTTTATGCGATATGACTAGAAAGAAAAGATCCAAATGATTCGACAGCGTATACAAAGCGGCACAAGATCGACAAAAGAGTTATGCGGATCTTCATTGAAAGGGCGTGGAATTTAGTATAGGGGATCATGTATTGTTGCGAGTTGCTCCATAGAAGGAAGTTACAAGATTTGGGAAGAGAGAAAGCTCGATCCACGATTTATTGGTCCATTTCAAATTTTTGACCGAGTAGGAAATGTAGCTATATAGACTCGCGTTACCTCAAAGTATGTCTCGTGTTCATAATGTGTTTCACATATCGTACTTCGTAAATATGTGAAAGACCGAACCACGTTATTGAGTTAGAACCAGACGAGATAATAGAAGACTTAACGCGTATGAGGAGGTACTGTCAAGATCTTGGATAGGAAGGAGCATGTCCTACGCATGAAGGTCATACCACAAGTTAAAGTTTTATGGAGGAACCATGATATATAGGAAATGACCTAGGAATTGGAAGCGGAAATGAAAGCGAGGTATCCTCACCTTTTCAAAACACAGAATGCGTCACGATAATTCGAGGGACGAAATTTCATAAGGAGGGAGGTTGTAAGACCCCAACTTATTATTAATGAAATTTAATTTTCTCTATTTATTATTTTGAAATAGTAAGGGTTGATTTGATTAATGTGGATAGTTATGGGTAAAATCATAAATATTTCAAAATAAGCAAGTGGTTATAAAATATTCATTATTGTTGGGAATATTCGTTTGGTCGTGGAATATTAAATCTTTGTCGGAGAATATTAAATGCGATGGGCTTGACCATGTTTATGGGCCCATGTGAGCGATTGGAGGAAGAAAAGCGCAAGAATAAGTTGTTTAAAAATAACATGGCGTAGTTATTACAGATAATCTTTGTTAAAATACTCTGGTGGTTAAAAAAACACGGTGGCTGCGGTATTGCACCAATTATTGATTCTTACGTGAAGGCCTTTACTCGATAATTGTTACGATAATTACTATTCGATATTTTATTTTATTGATTTAATAATTCTTTGCGTTGATATTTTATATTCTTTGTTGTTTTGATAATTGTCATTACACGGTATTTTTTATTATCGAAGCAATAATTCATATTATCTGAATAATATTATTAGATAACATTATTGGCGATGTCTAGAAAGTTACATACAAGGAGAGGTTTGGTCACCTAATTGCGGCATGATAAGGAGAAATTCTTATTGGAAAGCCCCTCTTTCTAGTGAGGCTGCTTTAGTTGTCGATATTGTTATTACGTAATATTATTTGTGAATAATTAATTATTGATTCATATGATGAGGAAAATATTGATTTTATGTGGATATAGATGGAGAAAATTTTTAATGTGACAATTGTTGAAAATTAAAATTTTATCTTTTACGATAAAATAATTCATTTAAATATATTATTATATTTTAATAATATAATAATGATGATATTTTTAAGATGAATGTGGGATATATGAGTATATGTGGAGGAGGAGTATTTTTGTTACCAAAAATATTTAAAAAGCATGTTTTATGTGTCGGTGGACCCCATTTCTTGGTGAAATTTGATTATAGCTTTGTAAAATCGCTTGGTTTATGGATTTCGATCAATTTCTATTTGGAATTTGGAAAAACTTTCTTACGTAAAAAGTTGTGAGAATTGAATTTTCTATAAAAAGTCTCGAGTTTTGAATTTTTCGACTAAAGGGCTATTTATTACGAATTATTGAAGTTCGAAGCTCGAAATAATTGATTTTGGAAGTTTAAATTATTTTAAATTAGAAAAACGTTTTTCTTACTTTTTCTAGAAGGTGGCATGTGCTTATTGAAAGTGAAATCGATTTCAAGAGTGGCGTAGGAATTTTGATATATATATTTATATTTTATTAAATTTTCTACTTTGGTGTTCTAAGTATTTTCTATAAATAGGGTGCATAGGTTAGAATTGAAAATCACACCTTAAGCTGAAGTTTTCTCTTTCTATATTATCGAACGTGTATTCTTGTGAGTATTTTGAGTATATTTTGAGTATTACTTATCACGGTGCAAGTTCAAGTCGTGGCTTATATCCAGATGTTTTAATTTAGAAATCTTGATCTTTCGAGGTAAGGGATATTATTTTTTAATGATATTATTTATTCTAATATCATTATGTTGAAGTATTGATCTGAACTTTTAATCAAATTTGGAACTTTTAGTGTGGGATTCTTATTCACGATATCAAGACCTTATTCATTCACTATCTGATCTTATTCACGAATCGGCACTATTCATCAAAAATAAAAATTTTCCTTTTCAGTCAAAAATATCTACTCTGGATACTAGCTTTGATTGTATCATGTTTTGATCAATCTTGAATTTTACACCACTATGATTATTTTTGAGGTATTTTTGGACATGGATAAAACAAAATACGAATCCTTAATCCTTAATCCTTGTCATTTTGTTTCACTAGATTCGTTTCTTTAAAATATTTTTCATCATCCTCGGTCTTAAATGATGATATTATTGAATATCTTTATTTTGTGGTGCAAAGATGAATGATTTCGATGAATATCTTTGGCCCGTAGTGCAAAGATGAACATGTGTTTAGATGAACATGACCCGGTGATGAATATCTTTGGCACATGTAGTGCAAAGATGAATATTTGATTCGGATATATATTGATTGATGTTACTGGGGATAAAAGATGAGCGATGAACTTTTAAATTCATACATAGAAGATAGTAGTTTGCATTCTCTACTTAACTCTTCTAATGAATTATTATTTCAGCTGCGAATATTGATTTAAAACTTGTTGTCTATTGTATTCTATTAGATTTTTTCCTGTTGAGGACTAACGATAATTTGTTGTATATTATCTTAGTCATAATATTCTTTCTTTAGGCTAGTTGAGCTCACTCTTTTCCTTTTTGTTCCATTTTTCTTCTATAGGAGGCGAGAATATAGCGAGTACGTAGTGGGGTATGGAATGAAGGTTCTAGAGAGGGTTGTTTAGTAGCCCTCACCATTTTTGTAAAATAATGTATCAATAAATGTGATGAGGATTTATTTGAGTATAGATATTGTCTAGAAGATAATATTTGTATTCAAACTCACAGGTTTACTGTTGTAATAATAAAGTTGTAGTTGTTTCTGTACCATGTATTAACAACTCAGAATGGGTGATGTATACCTATTTTGGGGGCGTCACAGTATGTGTTGTCGTATTTTGCACGACAATTATATTACTGAAGTTGTAGTTTGCTTTCTGTACCATGTATTTGGTGACTCAGAATAGGTTTGGGTGGATTGGACCTATTTTGGGGGCGTCACAGTTGGTATCAAAGCTTAGGGATATGGTCTCTGGCGGAGATCGGGGAATAGAACTAGGAGGGGAGAGATGAGTAAATCATTCGCTAGTGTGTCCTATCTAAGCTTATTTGTTGGTCGGTCATAATATAGGGATATTATGTGATATGTTAATTTGTTTAATTAACCCTTGTTTTATGGCAGTATTTAAGAATGGCAGCTGAGAACGTTAACAATGGAGTTAATGAGATCGTGGAGACACCTTTAATCACCAACCACGATAATGTGATTTTAGGCGAAGAAGGAATTACAGATATCCATGTTGTGAGTGAAGAATTGATAGTTGCACCCGAGATAGTCGTGGAGGTAGCAGTTTTGGAGTTACTATTCATGAGTTACTATTCACGAGTTACTATTCACGAAGCATGAAGATTTTTCTTGTGAAATTTCTACCTTTTAGTTTCAGAGTTACTATTCACGTATACGTTACTATTCACGTATACGACACTATTCACAAATACGACACTATTCACAAAAATATTAAATTTTCTTTTCTGTGTCCAAGATTGTCTATTATGGTTCCTATCTTTGATTGGATATATGTTTTGATCTTTATTTTTTTGAATTCTGCTCCACAATAGTTTATTATGGAGTATTTTTGAACTTGGATTGTTTAAAATACGAATCCTTAAAATTTATTCTTTTGTTTCACTGGATTCGTTTTCTTTAAAATATTTTTCATCATCCCCAGTCCTAAACGATGATATAACTGAATATCTTTGGCCTGTAGTGCAAAGATGAATGATTTCTTGATGAATATCTTTTGTCCGTAGTGCAAAGATAAACAGGTGTTGTGATGAACATGACCGACTGATTAATATCTTTGGCCTGTAGTGCAATGATGACTATTTGATTTAAGATGTATATTGATTGATGTTACAGGAATAAAATATTGATGATAGACTTTTAAATTCATAGATGATAGTAGATTTCATTCTCTACTTAACTCTTCTAACGAATTATTGTTTTCGTTGCTGTTGTTGATCTAAAACTTGTTGTCTATTGTATTCTATCAGATTTTTCCCTGTTGAGGACTAACGATAATTTGTTGTACATTATCTTAGTCATAATATCCTTTACTGGGCTAGTTGAGCTCACCCTTTTCCTTTTTGTTCCATTTTTCTTCTCAGGAGGCGAGAATATAACAGGAACTAATTGGGGTGTGGAGTGATGGTTCAAGACAATTGTTTTAGTAGTCCTCACCATTTTGTAAAATAATGTATCAATAATTGTATGAGGATTTTATTTGGGTGTGGATATTGTCTAGAAGACAATATTTGTATTTAAACTTACAGTTTATGTGTTGTCGTATTTTGCACGACAAATGTATTAATAAAGTTGTAGTTATTTATGTACTATGTATTTGGCGACTCAGAATAGGTTGGATGGAATGGACCTATTTTGGGGGTGTCACAGTTGGTATCAGAGCTTAGGGATATGATCTCTGGCGAAAATCGGGGAATAGAACTAGGAGGGGAGAGACGAGTAAATCCTCCGCTAGTATGTCCTACCTAAGCTTATTGTTGGTTGGTCAGAGTATAAGGTTATTATGTTGCATGTTAATTTATTTAATTAACCCTTGTTTTATGGCAGTATTTAAGAATGACAGCTGAAAATATTAACGATGGAGTTAATGAGGCCGTGGAGACACCTTTAACCACAAACCAGGAGAACGTGCAACAGGATGGAAATATTTCTCCTGTAAATAACACTACCGAACAAACGATGAATGATGGAATGTTTAGAAACTTTTTGCAGTTCATGCAAAATCAAACGAGGGAGACTCGTGTACAAAATACGGGTGGAAATGATAGCAACACACGGTTTGTCACAGCCAAGCAGTTCAAAGAGTTAGGACCGCCAGAATTATAGGGAAAGCCGGATCCGATTAAGGCGGAGACGTGGGTCAAGCAAATTACCAAGATATTCAATATCTTGGGATGCACGGAAGAACAGAAGGTTCCATTCGCCACTTTTATGTTCCGTAATGAGGAAGATTACTGGTGCGAATCTGTGAAGCATACCCATCCAGCTGCACTCAACATGTCTTGGGAAACGTTTCAGAAACTGTTCAATGACAAGTACTTTCCTAAAAGTATTCGTCATATGAAGGAGGTAGAGTTTATTAGACTAGAACAGAATAACATGACGGTGTCCCAGTATGAGGCGAAGTTTGCAGAGTTATCTAGGTTTGCACCTCATTTGGTAGAGAATGAGGAACGTATGACGCGGATGTTTCTGAGAGGTTTGAAACTCGAAATACGTCAATATCTCATTTCTCATAAATTTTCTCTATATTCAGATGTTGTGAATAGGGCTCAGTTATTGGACCGTGATAATGAGTCAGCTCAATCGAAGAATAACGACCTACAACTCGATGATAATCGTACCGATGGCAACGGTCATCAAAACAAGGATAACCATCGTGGAGGAAATTATCGTGCGAAATGGTAACCACTTGATGGTGGTAATCATGGCCAAGATAATAGAAGAAATAACTCAGTGAAAATTTCAAGAAAGAAGATTTAACGATGGCGGGAAGATGTCGGAAGCAGCACCAACACCAATGAACAAATTCTAGGGGAGGAGAACGACCGCCTTGATTAGATCTTTACAAATACGGAGATGAGGACATATAAGTCCAAAGCATTCACTGACCTTCCAAGGTATGTTATAATTTTGGAAAAGAAGGTCATATCGCTCGAGATTGTATGGTAGTAGAAACCCGATCCAATGGGGATGGTGACTCAAAAGGTGTCCCGAGAAAAGTCAAAGTCAGCGGTTCTCGAAAGAAGCGTTTGTCGTGGTCGGTCGAAATCGAGGAACCCGAATGAAGTTAGCACGGGTTAGTTAATTATAAATTCTTGCAAAGTTTATACCTTATTAGATACCGGTTCTACCCATTCATTTATCTCTCCTGCTTGTGCTTAACGTTTAAACTTGACTCCGGAGAAATTAGACTTTGACTTATCTGTTGAAACTCTGTTAGGAGAAACTTTCGTTACATCCATTGTTTATAAATCTTGTTTGATCCAAGTTGGTACCATCACATTACCTGTTGACCTTATTTCTTTAAAGATACTTGCTTTTGATGTGATTTTAGGGATTGATTGGTTAACTACTCATCATGCCAAAATTGATTGCTTTCGTAAGGTTGTTAGTTTTCATATTCATAAGCAACCTATTATGCTAATTCAAGCAACTAAACCATTGAAGTCAAACTCTTTCATATCAAGCCATAAAGTCATTCGTTTATTGAAAAACGGATGTCAAGCTTTCTTAGCCCATGTCATGGACTTGAACAAAAATACGTCAGATTTGAATGATATTTCTGTTGTTAGTAAATTTCCTGACGTATTTCCTGAAGAATTTCCAGGCCTATTCCCAGAGCGTGATATTGAATTTTGTATCGACTTTGAACCTGGTACAAAACTCATTTCTAAAAACTCATATCGAATGGATCCTATTGAACTTCAGGAGTTAAAAATTCAACTATAGAATTTGGTACCCGAGCCTCTATCTGGTGACTTCCTTTGTGGAATACACCGAAGCCAGACTCTCCGTAGGAGATACCATATTTTTGCGATAGTAAACTGATAGGTGCCATTGTGACGTGCTATCCAAGATTAGGATATGAGTCACAGTTGAGTGCAACCTAAGTCAGTAATCGAAATCCGTAGTTTTTCTCGGCTTAGCTGGTTATTATCAAAGATTTGTGGAAAGATTTTCTCGAATCGCTACTCCATTAACTCAGCTGACTCGTAGAGATACAAAATTCGAATGGAGCAAAGAATGTGGGAAGAGCTTCGAAGAACTCAAGAGGAGACTCATTTCGACACATGTTCTGACCATACCATCCTGGAAAAGCGAACGTGGTAGCTGACATGTTAAGTAGAAAATTGTATACGAGTACGAGTACGAGTACGATATTGTCAAAGACCCATTTTGTATAACTTACAAATGATAGAGATAGAGTTAAAGACTCTAGGAACCCACATGATGATATACGAGTAGAATCGACCTTAATCGATAAATTTAAAGATGTTCAAGCTACATACCTGGAGCTGATGAATATGAAAAAGAAGATGCACGAAGTTGTTATTCCAAAAGCGAGAATCGGCGTTGTGAGGAAAGCCCAAACCTTCGATTTATTAGTCCATTTGAAATTCTCGATCGAGTAGGAACTATGGCCTATAGACTCGTTTTACCGCCAAGTATGTCGCGTGTTCATAATGTTTTTTGCGTATCTATGTTACGTAAATATGTGGACGACCCGAACCACATTATTGAGTTAGAACCAAACGAGATAACCGAAGATTTAACGTACGAAGAAGTACCAGTCAAGATCTTGGATAGGAAGGAGCATGTCCTACGCATAAAAGTCATAACACAAGTTAAAGTTTTGTGGAGAAACCATGCTATTGAAGAAATGACCCGGGAGTTGGAATCAGAAATGAAAGCGAGGTATCCTCACCTTTTCAAAACACCAAGTACGTACGTCAATTTCGAGGATGAAATTCATAAGGAGGGGAGGTTGTAAGACCCCGATTTTTTTTAAAATAAAATGGAATTTCCTTTATTTATTATTTTAAAATAGTAAGGGTTTATCTGATTAATGTGGTCAGTTATGGGTAAAATGCGCAAATATCTTAAATAAGCAAGTGGTTATAAAATATTCATTGTTGTCGGGAAATATTCGTTTGGTCGTGGAATATTCTTGCTGTCGGTAAATATTCATACGACGGCGCAGCCTTGTGTGGGCCCCATAACGGAAAACGATTGGATGAAGAAAACGACAAGTATAAGTTATTTTTAAATAACGGTAGTAGTTATATTATTATCTTGTTGGAATACCGGTGGTTAAAACACGGTAACATTGGCGGTATTGCACCAATTATTGATTCTTACGTGAAGGCCACTACTCAATAATTGTTACAGTAATTACTATTCAATATTTTATTTTATTGATTTAATAATTGCTACGTTGATATTTTATATTATTGTTGTTTCAATAATTGTATCAATAATTGATTTAATAATTGTAATGAGGACTTATTTGAGTGTTGATATTGTCTAAAAGATAATATTTGTATTTAAACTCACAGTATGTGTTGTCGTATTTTGCACGACAATTGTATTATTGAAGTTGTAGTTTGCTTTCTGTACCATGTATTTGGTGACTCAGAATATGTTGGGTGGATTGGACCTATTTTGGGGGCGTCACAGTTATGTTGTTCTGTTCTAGTCTAATAAACTCTACCTCCTTCATATAACGAATACTTTCAGGAAAGTACTTGTTATTGAACAGTTTCTGAAATCTTTCCCAAGACATGTTGAGTGCGGTGGTCGGAGTGCGCTTCTGAGTTCTCACCGATGGTAATTTGCCTCTCCACGGAACATAAAGGTGGCGAATGGAACCTTCTGTTCCTCCGTGCATCCCAAGACATCGAATATCTTGGTAATTTGCTTGACCCATATTTCTGCCTTAATCGGATCGGGCTTTCCCTAGAAATCTGGGGGTCCCAACTCCTTGAACTGCTTGGCTGTGACAGACCGCACGTTGCCATCATTTCCACCCGTATTTTGTACACGAGTCTCCCTCGTCTGATTTTACATGAACTATAAAAAGCTCCTAAACATTCCATCGTTCATCGTTTGCTCGATAGTGTTGTTTACAGGAGGAATATTGTCTTCCTGTTGCACGTTCTACTAGTTTGTGACTAAAGGTTGTTCCACAGTCTCATACACTCCATTGTTAACGTTCTCAGCAGCCATTCTTAAATACTGTCATAAAACAAGGGTTAATTAAACAAATTAACATATCACATAATATCCCTATATTATGACTAACCAATAAATAAGCTTAGATAGGACACACTAGTGAAGGATTTACTCATCTCTCCTCCTAGTTCTATTCCCGATCTCGCCTTGGAGACCATATCCCTAAGCTTTGATATTATTTGTGGCGCCCCCAAAATAGGTATCTAACACCCATTCTGAGTCGCCAAATACATGGTACAGAAAGCAAACTACAACTTCAATAATATAAATGTCGTGTAAAATACGACAACACATACTGTGAGTTTAAATACAAATATTGTCTTCTAGACGATATCAACACTCAAATAAGTCCTCATTACAATTATTCATACACTATTTTACAGAAATAGTGAGGATTGCTAAAACATCTTTCTAGAACCATCACTCTATACCCCGACTTGATCCTGTTATGTTCTCACCTCCTGAGAAAAAAAATGGAACAAAAAGGAAAAGTAATAGAATATACAACAAATTATCATTAGTCTTCAACAGAAAAAAATTTAATAGAATATAATAGACAACAAGTTTTAGATCAACAAATGCAGCGGAAACAGCAATCCATTAAAAGAGTCACGTAGAGAATGAGTTCTACTATCTTCTAAGATTTAAAAGTCCATCATCAATATTTTATCCCTGTAACAACAATCAATATACATCTTTAATCAAATATTCAAATTTTACTCTGAGGCCAAAGATATTCATTTGTATCACCGGTTGGTCGTGTTCATCTCAACACACATTCATCTTTGCAGACTACGGCCAAAGATATTCATCGATTAATCATTCATCTTTGCACTACAGGCCAAAGATATTCAATAATATCATCATTTAGGGTGAGGATGATGAAAATATTTTAAAGAAAAGCGAATCCGGTGAGACGGAAGGACAAATATTAGGGATTCGTATTATAATTTATCCAAGATCAATAACACTCCATAATAACTAATTTTTGAAGCAGAATTCAAAAATAAAGATCAAAACATGGATACAATCAAATATAGTAACCATAATAGACATCTTGGATAAAAAGGAAAAATTTCATTTTTTAATGAATAGTCTTAGTATTCGTGAATAGTCTCAGTATACGTAAATAATTGTCGATATCGTGAATAAGGCCGATATCGTGAATAATAACCCCGACACAAAAAGTTCCAAATTTGATTAAAAGTTCAAACCAATATTTTTGACATAATGATATTGAAGAAAATAATATCATTTAAGAAGAAAATAACATCCCTTACCTCAAAGAAACAGTACTTCGGAATGAAAGGTCGGAAGTGATGCTGAATGAAACTTGTACTGAACAACAACTCTCAAAGTATCTAAATACTCACAAAATACGCTCAATAATCTAGAGAGAAAGAAAACTTATTTCTGGTGTGATTTTCAATTCTAACCTAAGCGCCTATTTATAGGAAAATGCTAGAACGCCATAGGAGACTAAAATAATAAAATAATAATTTATTTCATTTTTTCTCTTACGCGACCTAAGTTGTCAACAAAGACCAGCCACCTTTGCACCAAAAATCAGCAGCCCACATATGTTAAAACAAAAGTGGTTCCCACTCATAATTTAATAAAAATCATTTTATTTTCCGAAACTTCAGTAATTCATAGAAAATAGCCCGTTTATCAGAAAAATACGAATTTTATGTCCATTCCACACGAAATCGAATTCTCTACAACTTTGTAGCTTTGAGTTTTTCCAAATTCCAAACAGAGAATATCCGAAATCCACAAACGGATGATTTTTAATACCTCCACTCCGACAAAATACTGATAAAACACCTCAGCATTAATTCCTTCATTAATAACCACATAAAATAAATAAATCCATCATTTATATCCACCTCAAGTAAATATTTCCTTATCATATAAATCAATAATTAATTATTCACAAATAATATTACAGAATCACAATTATGTCAACAAGGTAGTTCAGGAAAGGAGGCTTTCAATAAGGATTTCTCTTCTTCGACGCATGATTAGGTGACCAAACCTCTCCTCGATGTAATTTTCTAGACATTACCAATAATGCTATCTAATAATATTATTCAAATAATATGAATTATTGATCGATAATGGAAAAATCTTTAAATGCGGTGATAATTATTGAAACAATGATAATATAAAATATCAATGACAATTATTGAATCAATAAAATAAAATATTGAGCGAGTAATTATCGTAACAATTATTGAAGTAGTGTCTTCTTACGCATGCGAATCAATAATTCAACAATCTTGTCAATACTGGTGTCTTTCGGCATGCGATACCAGCGTATTCTTGTATTTTAACCACTAGGTATTCAACGATTGTGTTAACAGTAACAATTCTGTGAATTATTTATAAAAACTCATACTTTGTCGTTTTCTTCATCCGAAAATTATCCTATTATGGGGCCCACGAATGGCTGCGCCGTCGTACGAATATTCCCCGATAATAATGAATATTTTATAACTACTTGCTTATTTTTCAAAATTTGCACATTTCACCCATAATCAAAACATTATATCAAATTAACTCCTTATTATTTCAAGATAATGAATAGATAAAATTTAATTTTATTTATAAAAAGCTGGGGTCTTACAGTCTACCCCCAGAACGTAATATTGAATTCTTTATTGACCTTGAACCGGATACAAAACCCATTTCTAAAACCCCATATCGAATGGCTCTATTGAACTTCGAGGAGTTAAAAGTCCAACTACAGGAGTTATTAGACATCGGTTTCATTCGCCCCTAGTACATCTCCTGGGGTGCTCCTTTTTATTCGTAAAGAAGAAAGGCGGGGAGTATGCGACTTTCATATTGACTCACTGAGAATTGAACCATGTCACCATCGAGAATAGTATCCATTTACCTCGCATTGATGACTGTTCGACCGGTTGCAAAGAGCACAATTCTTTTCAAAGATCGATCTTCGATTACGGATATCATCATTTGAAGATTAAAAGCGAGGATATTCCAAGCGCCTTGAAACTCGATGCGGACATTATGAATTCTTAGTCGTGTCTTTTGGATTGACTAATGCTCTCCGCCGCTTTCATGGATATGATGAACCAGTGTATTCAAGAAATATTTGGATCGGGATTCGTTATTGTCTTTATTGATGACATCCTCATCTATTCCAAAAGCCGTGAAGATCATGAGCACCATTGAAAGTCGATACTTGAAAGGCTTCGTGAAAACAAGCTTTATGCCAAGTGAAGAAATGTGAGTTTGGCTTGAGGAAGTAGTATTCCTTGGTCACGTGGTGTGAAACATGGAGTATCTGTTGACGTGAAGATTGAAGCGAAGACAAAGTTGGGAGCAATAGGAAGCACTGTGACTTTCTGAAGCTAAATTTGGTTATTATCGGAGATTCGTGGAAGGATTTTCTCGAATCGCTACTCAGATTAACTCAAATTTGACTCGAAAAGATACAAAATTCAGTATGGAGTGAGGAATGCGAGAAAAGTTTCCAAGAGCTCAAGATGAGACTCATTTTGGCACCTGTTACGGCAATCTGATCTGGGTTCGGATGGATTTATTATCTCTCTGATGCTTGTGCAAAGGGTTAGGATGTGTTCTCATGCTGACATGGGAAAGTCATAGCCTATGCCTCATGACAACTCAAAGAATATGAGAGGAATTATCCTACTCGTGATGCAGGAGTTAGGCAACGGTCGTATTCAAGCGTTGAAATTTTGGAACACTACTTGTATGGGGAGAAAGTGGAGATTTATCTGAGACCATAAAAAGCCTCAAATATTTCTTCACCCAAAAGAACTCGACATGCGTGCGGCAACGACGTTGGCTTGAGCTCTTTGAAAGATTACGACCACACTATTAAATATCATCACGGAAAAGCGAACATAGTAGGCGACGCGTAGAGTAGAAGATCATATGTGAGTGCAGGAGTGCAATATTGTCAACCTGAAAGGCCCATTTTTGTATGACTTGCAAAGGATGGAGATAGAATTAAAGACTCGAGGACCTACGTGATGATGGCAAATATCTGAGTAGAACCGACTTTAATCGATAAAGTTAAAGTTGCTTTCGAGCTACGGACACAGGGGGCGATCGTATGAAGAAGAAAATGCAAGAAGGAGCTATTCGGAAGCAAGAATCGATGAAGAAGGAATACTTCGAGTCAACTCTAGACTTTGCGTTCCTAACGATTCTGACTTGAAACATAGAATCATGATGGAGGCCCACAACACCCCGTTTGCAATCCATTCTGGGAGTACCAAAATGTATCATGATATTCGACATACATTTTGGTGGAACAATATGAAGAGAGAGATCACGGAGTTTATCTCGTGGTGTTTAACTTGTCAACGTGTAAAGGCGGAGCATCAAGTACCAAAAGTTCCATTGCAACTAGGGATGCTCATCGGTAAAAAACTGAATCGGTGCCGAAAAAACCGAACCGGTTCCGAACCGGAATTATCAAAAAACCAAGAACCGAAACCGGTACCGAATTACCGATTTCGGTACCGATTCGGTACAAATTCAGGACCGGTTTTTTCGGTTCGGTTTTTGGTTATACTGCATGCATGGTGATATATGTAATTATTAATAAATAATAATTATTAAATAATTTTTTTTTAATATATTAACATTTTTTTTAAATCTAAGAAAAAGAAATCATATACAATTTATATATGACTTGTAGCCTGTAGTTCGCTTGGCTGCTTGTTATGTCAATCAAAACTAAGGCTTGTGTACTGTTGGGCGTTGGCTTGTTTACTGTTGGCTTGTTGTTGGTTACTTACTTGCTTGTTTACTGTTGGCTGCTTGTTATTGATGATTTGTTAATGGGAGTTGTTGGTGATGCTTTATTGTTGGGAGTTTCAGATAAAGTAGATTTGTTAATGGGAGTTGTTGGTGATGTTATTTTGGAACAATAACATGATATTCATTTTGCATCTTTTGTACAGAAATTGAAGCGATTTTTTAACCCATCGCGGCATTCTTTCCATTTGTATAGAAATTATATTTCAATAAAAACAGATTTACAGTTGTTTTGGGTTCCTGTGTTTCGTCAAAGGATGCGAGGTCTGCATCTGAGCTGCTACATGCTTGCTTGTTGTATTGAAACCCCCACTTCTGGATAATGATTAGTATAAGTTGGCCTGGACTGTAGGAAGAGATTTTTGCAATATATCATGACTGACAAAAATGCTTAAAGGATTTATGACATCTGGATTCATACATGGGAATGAAATGAGCTAAAACATGAACATATGAACCACTTTTCAAGTAATGTTTCATAGAATCAACTAAAAGAGGTCAGGAACAGAGGATACATAGATTTATGATATTGTAAAGCCACTAAACCATCTGAATAAAGGATATAAAATTCTTATATTCATAAAGCATACAAGGCACAGAAGTTGAATGAACAATTCCTACCTCAGCTATGCTTTGGTTAGAGTTTCTAGATCTGCTCATATAACTTGAACCATTTGTGACAAAACTTTGGTTGCATGTATTAGATAATACAACATGCCAGTAAAGAGCACGCGTTCATGGCTAAAACTAAGTTAATGACAACCTCATTGCAAAAAAGACAAAAGGTAAACGTCAGATTGTTAGTGACTTGTGCTGTGATGGTTCCAGCTTTATATTGCAAACTGTATTGTAGTCATGCTTCAGGTGAATTCTCTTTGGTTGTGTGGATCAATCCTTTGGACATTTTAATATCTACATCTTTGACTTAAGTAATGATGATAAAAAAGCATTATCTTATTTTGACTAAGAATTCATGGATCGTTGGACATTAATGTGGATGGGATCATGACTAAAAGAGCACCATGTAATGCATTAATGTGGATGGGATCATACCGGTCGTGGTAATATGATGAACATTGAAAAGCGGTGGATAAACTAAATGCGATCGGCGGGACCCATCGAGATAAAGGGGGGTGTGTCGGGGTAGTAGTGGGTGGCGATAATCGACGAAAGAAAGTATAACTTATGAGAAGTCTTCACCAGAAGTGCGTTCTCATACACTTCTTCATTCGAGAATCACATACATACAGAGAATTATTATTATTATCTCTTTATCTCGATACACTTTGGCGATATAGCCTCCGTTTTCGATAAACCTTGTGAACTCATATCTTGACTCTCACGCTGAGCTATCCCAAGCCGGAACCGCCGTCGAAGCTTGTGGTGTTTATTGTGTTTACGTTTGCGGGATCGGGGCGTTTTACGTGATTGGGGCGTGACAAAAGATCTTGGCGTTAACATTGGCGCTAGAAGGAGGGCTTTTTCAATCTGATTGTTTAAATTTGCTTGGAAGATGATGAGGAGTAGAGATGGTACACGGAAGAGGCGGCGATGGTACATTAGTTCATCATTTGCCTCGTATTTCGATAAAGGACCGCTTTGGGTCCTTCTAAAAGTGCTCGTGAAAGCCACGGCTTCTAAGCCTGATTCGGGAGAACTTCGTCCAGAAGATCCGTGGTGGAGCAGACGGAAGTTGATTTTCAACGCCGATAAGGGCGTGATCTGATCGAGGAGCAGGTAGAAAGTTTAGGCCGGGACTCATCGCGAAGTGGTCGAAAGCAGAGCTACCAAGTTGGCGAGGATGGCGGGCCGAAGCGAGATAAGGCTTTGGAGGTTACTGTTAAAACAAAGGAAGATATAAGCGAAACAGATGCTTGGTGAATGAGTTGAGGAATGAAGCATCTAGCCGTATTCATTAGAAAGGCGGAGTAGGCATAAGGAGGTACCCGTCGGAAGGGTAAAGGCCGGAACATTATGCATGTGTCGGGGATCATTCTCGCGATGGGAGGAGATCGAGGAAGCGAGCGCCTTTGGCCTCGAAGAAGGCAGCGGCGGTCGTGGGATCGATTCATCATGACGATGAAAGCGAAGCGAAAAGCGGTCGAGAGAAATTGTGCGAAGCAGAAAGGAGAATATCGTCACAACCGATTTCTCATCATGAGGATGAGATTATGCATACTAATAAATCGAAGTCCATGAAGCGGTGGGATCGGCGGGGAAAGGTCGATCCATTCAAGGCCTTGCGTCGCCCGAGAAGGAGATCTCATCCTGACAAGAAGGTGTTGATTTTACGGTAAAGGAGTTGAAAGAACAGAAAACAATTGGTGAGGTCCAGCGGTGAAGGACTTACGGAAAGAAGGCGTCCCCTTTTTCTCCGATATTCTCAAAGAGAAAGGCGGATATTACCAAAAAAAGTTGCCTCGTATGGAAAAGCTATGATGGGTCAGGAGATCCTTATGACCATAGTCGAGGCATTTGATCGGTTAATGGATTACTATGACTTCTTGATCTTTGCTAAGTGTCAAACTTTTGTCACGACTTTGAGAAAAAGGCGCAAGGCGGTGGATGGGAACTTTACCATCGGATTCGATTTTCTCGTGGTGAACTTTGTGATAAGTTCCATTGCGTTTTGGTAGCATGTAGAAGAAGAGGAAAAGCTTCTACGGGCTCTTTAGCCTGGTCGGCGAGTTCACTGATGAATCTTTAGGCGATATGTAAAGAGGTTTAGAAGCGGTCGGTCGGTGTCCGATCTTAATGATCTCAAGAAATTTGTTGGTTTGTTCGAGAATGGGCTAGATCTGGTTAAATCGGAGAAATTGGTAAAAAAGTTAATGTTTCACCATCAGAAAAGCCTAGCGAAGCCTTTGACAAGGCGGAGGGCTATATTGTTGTAGAAGAGGCTATGAATAGTCGAAGAATCCTTCTTTGAGAGCGGTCGAAGGAGGTGGAGGCTCAAAGGCGATGTTGATCGAGAGAAGAGTGGGAGGGTACAACGAGGGTGAAGGTAGTTCGAAGAAATCTGATGGTAACTTCGTGGCGACAAAGCGCGATCGTACACCTATTTCTACCCCAGAAGGTTAATAAGGTTTACACCCGATTGAATACGGAAAGGTCGATAATTTTAGATCGGATCGAAACCGGCCTTTCTTGAGCCACCTCGTGATAATTACAAAAGCGGGACACGGCGATCCTGCATAAAATCTTGTGGTTATCATCAATTGCTTTGGTCGTGACACTAATGAGTGTTGTAATTTAAAGGATTTTGTGGAGAAGCAAGATTAAAAGCGACTTCTTGATTGATATATGTGGTGAGAAGGACCCGTCGAAGTCATTGAGGTTATCAATAAATACCAGTTTGAAGCGGTTCAAGTACCACCCACTCAAAATGCTCCCATACCACACTTGAAGGCAAGTCGTTGATGTAATAAGCTGGTGGAGTGCATTGGGAAGTTAGTAGGGGAAGAGGAGGTCTTATCTTGATTGGTCGTATCGATGTGGATCTTTACTCTGAAGATTGTGAGGCCCTTTCGAGGCAGTTATATCATTTACGGATCACGGATTATCCTTGAGCCCATCGAGCCGCGTGAAGGGCATTGGTGATCCGCGGTATGAAGTAGGCTCGATGGATGTAAAGCGCATGATGATAGATAATGGATCTTGGTGGACATTCTTTATGCCCGTACTTTTAGGAGGATGCATCTCGATGGGCACAAAATGGAGGTTGGACGGAGGCTCCTCTATATGGTTTTTGACAGCGACCGGTCGAAGTGGCGAGAGCCTTATTGAACTCCGGTTATCTTGATGACGACCCCTCGGCGGTAGAGATAACTTTTGTAAATTTTATGTTGTGCATGTGGATTGACTCTGGCGCCGTTTACGGGAAGACCTACGTTGTGACTCTTGGTTGTGACTTAATCCACATTTCAAAATCAAATTCCCCACGGTAGCGTGGGTAGGAGAAGTGATGGGTGATTTAGACTGGCGGCGATGTTATCGAACATTTGTTATTTCATCCGGAATGGGGTTAGTAAGCGAGAGAAAAAGCGATGGCAATTGAGATCGAACCCTTCGAAAGGCGACTCAGAACCCTTGGTAATCCCATTTGGAGACGGAGGAGATTGAGTTGGTCGTCGGGAAAGCCGGACAAAGCGGTGAGGATTGGTTGGTCTGCAGAACCCTTGGGATGAATCTTATGGAACTCTTACGATGTTATGTTGATATTTTTGCATAGGAACCCACAAGGCATGCACAGAGTTAATAGAAAGGTTCTTTGGCGTAAAGCGAGAGATAGATCCTTGAAGAAGCCGATTCGTCGAGAGAAGCGGCGGATTTGCTCAGGCGTCGAAGATCATCGATGATGAGGTTGCGAAATTGCTAAGTTCTTGACTTCATATCTGAGATTGATTACCCGAATGGATAGCAAATGTAGTGTTGGTGCGAAGCGTAATGGAAAGTGGCGGGTTTGCATCGACTACTGCAAAGCCTCAACAAAGCTTGTCAGAAGGATTTTATCCTCTACCCATATCGATCGACTCATCGATGCCACTTGGGTATGCATTACTAAGTTTTATGGATGCTTTTTGAGGTTATCATCAAATATCCATGTGCAAAGAAGACATTCCAAAGGCGGCGTTTATTACATAGATTCGGTGTATCATACAAAAATGACTTTTGGCCTCATTAATCTTTGGAAGCGACCTACGAAGGATGATGAACTTCATCTTTGATAGGCGGTAGGGAGGAACATGGAGGTTTATGTAGATGACATGATCGTGAAAAGTATCTGAGTTTGAAGCATTTGGGACGATCACGGAGGAGTGCTTTCAAACTATTCGTTATCGTCGACTAAAACTTAACTTGACCAAATGTACTTTCGGCCTTAGTGCTTAGGAAAGTTTCTGAGGTTATCTGGTCGATCGGAGAGGGTATCGAGGCCAATCGGAGAAGATCCGAGGCCATCCTTGACATGAAGACTCCTCGGTCGTTCAAGGGCGTTCGGCGTCGGGTGGTAGGATTGCGGCTTTAAGGAGGTTAAATGCGCCAAATCTGCGGAGAGATGTCTTCCTTTCTTTGACACATTGAAGGGGCCAGAAGAATGCGAAAGGCGTTCGGTGGACTTCGAGTGTGAAAAGGCGCTTTCAAGGTATAAAGGCGTATCATCTTGGCTCCTTTATTAGTAAAGCTTTGTCCCAGCGGAGACTTTATATTTGTACCTTGGCAAGTTCCTTAGCGATTGGGCGGTGTTGGTTCGGGGGAGATCGGTGGGAAGCGACATCCGGTCTATTCGTCGCCCACGTCTACGAGATCTTTGAAACGGTATCAAACATTGAGAAATTTGCCTTTGCTTTAATAATTGCGGTGAAAGCTTGGCGATATTTTCAAGGTCGACTCTGGTAAATCTGCGGATCGACCATTGAAGAAGGTGATGGGCAACCCGGAGGTCTCGAGGCGGACTAGCGGCATGGACTATGGAGTTATCAATTTTTATCGAGTATCATCCGAGCGCCATCGAAAGGCCAAGCCACAGGCGACTTTATGGTAGAATGCTCTTTCGTTCAAAGCGGAATCTTGGAGTTACCGAGGTGAATCTTACGATCGGCGATGGTAGTTCTTGGTTGAGGTCGGAAGGCGTGGGCGTTTGTATGCAGATGGATCTCTACGATATTTATTAGTGGGCGAGGAATTATTTTAATAAGTCGGAAGGATTCAAAGTCAATGAGCCATGATTGGTTTAAAGCAACGAACAATGAAGGCTGATGCGAAGCGGTGTTAGCGGTGTCCGATTGGCAAAAGTCTCGAAGTCAGCAGATTGATTATCTATAGTGATTCTCGGTTGGTCGTTAAGCGTTTGTCGGGAGATTATGAAGCTCGTGGAACGAATGATCAAATATCTGGCGGAATTAAGAGACCGACTTCAATTTTTCGCCGTGCGAGTTTGAGTATAAGTATGATAGCAATTCTCTGCCGATGCATTTGTCGAGGTAGCCACTTCTGAGATGCGAGATGTCTTTCACGGATCGGTGTATTTGGAAATTTCTGACTGACGAGTGTTGACCTGAAGCGATGATGTGTATCGAGCAGACGAGCTGTTGGATGACCCCTACATTGAGTATTTGGCGGATGGCGTCCTTCCCGGATCAAATGTTGGCAAAGAAGATTAAATCAAGAGTACCAATTTTAGTCTTATTGATGGGGATCTCTGTCGATTGGCATTTTCCTCACCATTGTTGAAATGTTTGGTTCCATCCAAATAGAATATGCTCTTGGGAGATTAAATGAAGGATTTTCGGTTGATATATGGTTGCTTGAGTCTTTGGCACATAAAGTGCCGACAAGGATACTATTGGCCTCTGATTTTCAAAAAAAGCTCTGATGCGTCAAGAAATGTGAAAAATGTCATTTCGATAGTGGGTCCCCCATCGATATAGGAAGAGTTATACTCGATTTTATCTCTATACTGCCTTATTTATATGGGGGGGTGGATATATTGGGGCCAGATTACCTAAAGCTAAAGGTCGAGGTTAACCGTCATAATTCTTTATTGATTATATGACTAAGTGGGTAAAGGCAAAACCACTTGATTCGATAGCTTGACGAGGAGTGCCTAAAGTTTATAAAAGTGCGTGGTGTTTCGCCGGGATCCCTAAGGTATTGATATCGGATGATGGATGCGGTTCGTGGGTTCAAAATTTGAAGAATTTTTGAGCGATTTGGGGATCAACCAAGAAGACTTACGTGGCTCATCCCGCGATCGAATAAGCAAATCGAGGTGACCAAGCGGGACTTTGTTAAGCGGAATCAGCGTAGATTGGATGAAGCTAAGGGAAGATGGCGGAAGAATTCTTTGGCGTCTTTGTGGGCATCTAGAACTACACGAGGACTACTACAGAGGATTTAAGCCCTTAGGTTGGCTATGAAATGCGATGCCTTAGTCGGTCGAAATCGGATCTCAAGTCTTGGTAACTTCGATTTAAAGAAATTTACAACGATGAAGAATTTGAAAGTTAACTGGACTGCTAGATGAAGTCGGAGAGGAAGCTTTGATCAAATTGGTACGCTTATCAAAGAAGGGTGGCCAAACATTACAACAAAGGAGTCAAACCGTAGATTGAAGTGGGAGACTTACGTTCTTAGAAATAAAGCCTACGCCTCAAAACAGGGAAAGCTAATCTAGGGAATTGGGAAGGGCCATATGAGGTGATTGAAGTACCAAAGCCGGTACTTATCGATTAAAGGCACTCGATGGTTAGAGATCAAGAATACTTGGCATCTTTGGCGGGCTTGAAATATTTTCAATAAAGATTAAGTCGGTTTATCGGAAGTTTGTACACGATTGTTTGATATTAATAAAGGTCACTTTTCCATAATTTATCCTTTGGTACTATTGGTTAGAAGGTCTTTATGGTGTAAGGAGGTATGGTAGGACTCATTTGGCCATTCGATGGTAGCCCAGGTCCTTTTGATCTATATTGATCTTATCGGTGGTAAGTCGATAGTCATCTATTGGTCAGAAGGTCATTTATGGTGTAAGGAGGTATGGTAGGACTCATTTGGCCATTCGATGGTAGCCCAGGTCCTTTTGATCTATATTGATCTTATCGGTGGTAAGTCGATGGTCTTATTATTGGTCAGAGAAGTCATTTATGGTGTAAGGAGGTATGGTAGGACTCATTTGGCCATTCGATGGTAGCCCAGGTCCTTTTGATCTATATTGATCTTATCGGGGTGGTAAGTCGATGGTCATTTATTGGTCAGAAGGTCACTATGGTGTAAGGAGGTATGGTAGGACTCATTTGGCCATTCGATGGTAGCCCAGGTCTTTTGATCCTATATTGATCTTATCGGGGTGGTAAGTCGATGGACCTTTATTGATCCTTATATCTTGGTCCTTATATATTTGTCGACCAAATTTACCCTCACACATGGTGATCTCACTCTTGATGCAGGTGAGTGTACATTACTTCATTTTGTTTAAGTGTTGAGTTCGGTTTATTGATTCGGTTAAGTTGAATCACAATAAAAGTAGAATTTTATTCACTTCATTGCATAAGTTAATTGTTATCGTCATATCTAATTCATTAGTCCGACTTATTAATACTAAATTATTAACAAGAAAAGTGATCGAGCGAAGTCATAATCAAGGCAGATTAAAGATTTATCAATAACATAAAATGCTCATTCATTTAAGTCGATCATAAATTAATTACATGAACATAAAAAGCTTAAAGTAGTTAAATATTTACATAGAACAAAAAACATGATAGATATTGAGAGCGCGCCTTCATCATCGGAGTTGAAGCGATGTCGGGTCGGTGAAGCGGTAGATAGCTTTTCTTTTCCTCGCTCTCGGTGATCCTCATACCCCTCAAGAATATACCTTCATGATCTCGACATTGAGTTCGTCCAGGAGTCCACATAGTCACTTTGAATACGCTTGGGAGATCTTGATCGAGCGAGGCCTCGTCCTCAAGAATCCTTTATTTTATGGCGGAGCTTGTGGCGTTTGGCCTTATGCCTTGGGCCGTCTTGAGTCTTCGTCTCGGCTTCACCAAGTTGTAGGACTAAGCCCGATTGGTGAAGAAAACTCCTCATTTTTGCCTTGAGAGTAAGTTTTCTTCAACGAACCCGACATTCGAGTTAGTCGAGTTTGTTGGTGGCCCGGAGATGACTGACCCGTCCTCCTCGTGGTATAATTCGTCATCGGATGTCTTGAATCCATCTTTGCCGATCTAATTCTATCGAAGACCATTGATGGTATGAAAAGCATCTTCACGGCACCGGCTCTTTCTCGGTCAAGGTCGATTTCGACATATTTATCTCTTGTCGCATGAAATCTTCCTCGGCCTCTCCATTTTATGTGTCTCGGGCCGCGATCGTCAGAAAACGACATTGCTTAATATATTTTCAAAATATTCAAGTTAAATGTCCAAATATTGAAAGGAAGCAGAGATATAGAGGAAGAAGAGATTGTTATTTACCTTGGCGAATAACTCATCCCTCGTCGAGAAGATTTTCGTCCGTATGATCCTTTGAGCCGGTGGTCGTCGGTGTCTTGAAACGAAAGCTCGAAGAAGAGGTCAAAAGGGAAGTTGGCGTTGAACACGGGCCCCGCGGTCGGGGATCCTGACCTCGGCATGGTAACTCGACTGATGGGCCAAGGGTCGTTCGAGAGAAGGTCTCGGTCTTTTCGGGGAGAATAATTACATTCGGGAGGTGTAGAAGTCTGCATGTATAGTTTCAATTATGGGAGATTTATTGGGAGTGGGTCCTTTCGGTGATGAAGCGAGGCGGAACTTCGGATGGCTATCGAGTCGTTTCCTCTTCTAGATAGCGTCGGAATCCCGCCGTCACTGTCAAAATCCTCTTGATCTGTATTTTTCTGAGAGGCACGAAGGGTGGAATAATAGAAGACTTAGGAACCCTGAGCTCTTGGCGGTTAGAGGGTTATTTTTGTTTTAATTTTTGATCCTAAGTATATTTCTTGATCGGAGACGATCAAGTAAACCGCTTTGGTGAGGAATGGTTCTAGGGTTGGTTACGGTTACGGTGTGGATTCGGGAGGAGTGATGAGAGGGGTGACACAGGTTTTTCTGGTAGCTCTCCTCTTACATCGAGGGTGAAGGTCTCTTACGGTATGAGAACCTCTTGACCTCTGTTTCTTACATTTGAAATTCATCAAGTATGAATTTACGGTGTTGAATGCCGGGGGTAGCCCGGTTGGTGTAGCCTCAATTGCTTAGAAGACTTCCCGGACAAAAAATCTTGAACTCCTTTATTTCTAAGGAGCTCGATGCGATCAAAATCTTGCACAAATCAAACAATTCTATGTTAAAATTATATATCATAGAATATTTTCAAAAAATATACATATATGAAATAATTTGGTACTTTACACTTATGGTCATATAACCATGCTTGCTTGAGAGAGTCAAGTATTTCCACTCTTCCTTGGGAAGTTGTCAAATAACTCCATCATTTCCACTTCCGTTCTTGAAGCGTCTCCAAAGTCGTGAGATATTTTTTCGTCGGTTGCCCGATTCGGTAAAGAAGAAATCTCGGGGCCTTTGGCGAAAAACCATTTCTCGTGCCATCCCCTATTGCTCGAAGGGTGTTCACCGTGACGTCTATCGAATTTTTCTCGGACTTGGAGGAGAATGCTTCTTTGAGGGCCTTGAACCCCTTCTCCTGGATTGTCTTATCTTGTAGGCGGTGAAGAAGAAGTCCGGGAGGGCTCGGCGCTTGATTCATGGCGAAGGCCACGAAGGCGAGAATGTGGATATAGGAGTTTGGCACAGTTATGAAAATCCACACCCAAGAACCCCAGTAGGGTCACTATAAAGATGTGAAGGGAAGCAGACCCCCTTCTCGATAAGAATCTGGGACGGTGAGTCCATCCTTGGTAGTTGATACATCTTTTTCACCGGGGGCCAGGGGTACCACGATCGCATGGGTATCCGGAATGTGGGGCAGAGTTGAACCCTCTTTAGTTCAGCCTCAGTTATGATAGAAGGAGTGTTGGCATGCGAGAATCGCTCCGTACTCCTGTAGTATTCGGAGGGGGTTTTTTGGGTTTTCTGTTTGGGATTCGTACTTGAAGTCCCCTCGTGAGGATTAGGGTTTGGTGGAACCACTGTGATGGGTGTTACAAGTATGGGGGAACTCTGTTCAGGGTTGTGGGAAGCCATTTGTGACGATTTGCAGAGAGAGATCAGAAAGTTTAGAAGGCGCTCGAATTTCAAATGAACAGGTAAAACTGTCAAATTTGGTAAAGTTATCCTTTTATATTGTGATTTACGGTGTTGAAGCGGGTACATTAAATGATAGTAATAATTTGGAATTTGAATGGGAAGCGTCGGTTTGGTTAGGATATTTAATGGATAGGGCCTTTACGAGTTGGGCCTTTAAATTCCTTTTATCTCATTTAAGTGAAGCGATAAATGGAGTGCGTTTTAATTACATCTTGTTATTATTGATTCTCGATAAAATATCATGGACTATTTATAGTTTTCTATTAAACATTACATTGACAAAAAACTAGGGGGCAATGTTGGGTCGTGATATTTTTAACTCTTTTGGTAGGGTGTATTGGGCTTACTCTTTTAAGTATTCTATTTGGGCCTTTATTGGTGAAGCTGTGGAAGTCTTTAAGCCCGGTTATCTTATTATTTTCTTTTTAAACTTATAAGGCCAAGATTGGTCGGTGGATCGATCCTTTGGACATTTTAATATCTACATCTTTGACTTGTAATGATGAAAAAGCATGACGGTTGACTAAAGAACACTGCCATTGCATTAATGTGGATGGGATCATAATGCTTAGGTCGGGCGGTAATACTTGATGACAAAAGCGGTGGATAAACTGAAGAGTATAATGCGATCGGCGGGACCCATCGAGATAAAGGGGGTGTGTCGGGTAGTAGTGCCTCCGTTTTCGATAAACCTTGTGAATAATTGAGCGAAAGAGTATAACTTAGCTTGAGGAAGTCTTGGGGCGTGAGAAGTGCGTTCTCATTATACACTTCTTCATAGTCAAAGAAGATAATTTAAACGTAAACTAGAAGAAACTTTATTATTATTATTATCTCTTTATCTCGACGGGATGTTTAGGCGATATAGCCAAAGTTTTCGATAAACCTTGTGAACAGAGAAAAAAATCTTGAATCAAAATCAAAAAAAAAAAATCGGATATCTAATGGGTCATCGGATATCTAAAAGCAGGCGAGCTTTAGCCTTTAATGGAGGAGAAGGTGAAAGCGAAGAGTGAATGGAGTGTAGAAACGAAAGAAGATGAAGAAGAAAGCGAGACTAGGAGAGAGAGTGAAGAACTCAGAACTGAAGACTAAAGAGTAAAGTTAATAAATAAAAAAGATAGTTTAACTGTTAAAGACTTAAAGTACTAAAAGAGGTAAAGACGTAGTGATTAAGTGAATACATTTCGGTATTTCGATTCTTATCGAATTCTAAAATATTAAAATTGCTACCGAAATCGAAAAATAAAAAAAACTAAAAAATCGGTATCAAAAAAATTGGTACCGAAAAAAGTCGGTACCGCCAGTTTCGATATCAACTGGTTCGGAAAAAAATTGAAAAAACCGAAATTTTTGATCACCCCTAATTGCAACCACTTGAGATTCTGAAATGGAAGTGGGAACACATTACTATAGATTTCGTTACGGGTCTTTCCAAGGTTTCTCAAGGTATAGATGCGATTTGAGTTATTGTTGATAGATTAACCAAGTCTGCTTATTTCTTGCCTATACGTGAAACTTATTCCCTTGAACGTCTTGCTCGTATATACGTGAACAAGATTGTGAGATTGCATGGCATGCCAGTATCCATAGTTTCAAATCGTGACTCAAGATTCACTTCACAATTTTGGATTAGCTTGCAAAAAGCTATGGGCACGGATTTACGATTCAGTTCGGCATACCATTCTCAAACGGACGGACAATCAAAGAAGACTATTCAAACTCTTGAAAATCTATTAAGACTATGTGTCCTAGACTTCAAAGGGAGTTTGGATAAGTATTTACCATTGGTGGAATTCTCCTACAACAACAGTTATCAAACAAGTATAGGCATGGCTCCATTCGAGGTGTTGTATGGACGAAAGTGTCGTTCTCTAGTATGCTAGGACGAGGTGGGAGAAGCAACGTTATTGGGACCAGAATTAGTACGCATAACTATAGAAAAAATCCAAATGATTCGACAACGTATTCAAACCTCACAGGATCGACAAAAGAGTTATGATGATCTTCATCGAAAGGACGTGGAATTTAATATTGGGGATCATGTATTGTTACGTGTTGCTCTATGGAAGGGAGTTATAAGATTTGGAAAGAGAGAAAAGATCAATCCAAGATTTGTTGGTCCATTTGAGATTCTTGACCGAATAGGAAATGTGGCCTATAGACTTGCATTACCTCCAAACATGTCTCGTGTTCATAATATTTTTCACATATCTATGCTTCGTAAATATGTGAAAGACCCGAACCATATTATTGAGTTAGAACCAGACGAGATAGCCGAAGATTTAACGTACGAGAAGGTACTGTTAAGATCTTGGATAGGAAAAGAGCATATCCTACGCATTCAAGGTTATACCACAAGTTTTAGGTTTTGTGGAGGAACCATGCTATTGAAGAAATGACCTGGGAGTTGGAATCAGAAATGAAAGCGAGGTAGCCTCACCTGTTCGAAACACCAGGTACATGCGTCAATTTCGAGGATAAAATTTTATAAGGAGGGGAGGTTGTAAGACCATAACTTATTATAAATAAAATTGAATTTTCTCTATTCATTATTCTAAATTAATAAGGTGTTAATTTGATATAATACTTTGGTTATGGGTGAAATGTGCAAATTTTACAAAATAAGCAAGTGGTTATAAAATATTCCTTTTGTCGAGGAATATTCGTTTGGTAAATGGAATATTCTTTTTTGTCGGGAATATCCAAATGCGATGGCGCTTGATCGATTGTGGGCCCATATGAGGATAATTGTCGGATGAAGAAAATGACAAAGTATGAGTTTTTATAAATAACAACGTAATTATTACTGAATTAACTTTGTTGGGTTACGGTGGTTAAAATACGATAATACACGTGGTAAGCACAAAGAAGCATTACGGTATTACGCAGATATTGTTGAATTATTGATTAAATGCACGTAAGAAGACAGACCTTTACTCAATAATTGTTCTGATGAATTCTTATTCAATATTTTAGTTTATTGATTCAATAATTGTCTGCGTTGATATTTTATATTATTGTTGTTTCAATAATTGTCATCGCACAAAGATTTCCCATTATCGGATCGATAATTCATATTATTTGAATAATATTATTAGATATCATTATTGGCAATGTCAGAAAGTTACATCGAGGAGAGGTTTGGTCACCTAATTGCGCTACCAATAAGGAGAAATCCTTATTAGAAAGCCCCTCTTTCACGAAGCGGCTGGTTATCATAATTATGATTTTATAATATTATTTGTGAATAATTAATTATTGATTTATATGATAAGGAAATATTTATTTGATCTTGGATATAAATGATGGATTTATTTATTTTATGTGGTTATAATTGAAGGAATTAATGTTGAGGTGTTTTATAAGTATTTTTATTAGAATGGAGGTATTAAAAATCAAATCAGTATTTTTACGATATATTGCGTGAGAGTTATAATTTTAATCAAATAGTTGGATCGTTGTGATTTTTGGATATGTTATACATATATAAGTTGAGTATATGTCCACAAATTTTGAACCGTTAAAATTGAACGAATGATTTGTTATGAATTTTAAGAGGTGACTAATTCGGAAATTAGGTTTATAAATTATTTTGGTGGAAAATTCTAGAATTGAGTGGGCCCCACTTGTGGTTGGTGAAGAAATGTGCTGAATTTTATTTCAAATGTGGTGGGTGGCAATAGTAGCGAGTAAAGCCATCGGTAGCTTGGTCAAGTACATTTTGCGTCTTAACATTTTCTATAAATAAAGGGCTAAGTTAGAATTGAAAATCACACCAGAAACATAAGCTTTCTCTCTTTCTCTCTCTATATTATCGAGCGTATTTTGTGAGTATTTAGATACTTTGAGAGTTGTTGTTCAGTACAAGTTTCATTCAGCATCACTTCCGACCTTTCATTTCGAAGTACTGTTTCTTTGAGGTAAGGGATGTTATTTTCTTCTTAAATGATATTATTTTCTTCAATATCATTATACCGAAATATTGGTTTGAACTTTTTAATCAAATTTGGAACTTTTTATGTCGGGGTTACTATTCACGTATACGGCACTATTCACGAATACGACACTATTCACCGAAAAATAAAATTTTTCCTTTCTGTCCAATATATCTATTATGGTTACTATCTTTGATTGTATCCATGTTTTGATCTTTATTTTTGAATTCTGCTTCAAAATTGGTTATTATGAAGTATTAGTGATCTTGGATAAACTGTAACACGAATCCCTAATATTTTTCCTTCTGTCTCACTGGATTCGTTCTCTAAAATATTTTTCATCATCCTCAGTCCTTAATGATGATATTATTGAATATCTTTGGCCAGTAGTGCAAAGATGAACAGGTGTTGAGATGAACATGACCAACTGTAGATACAAATCAATATCTTTGGCTTGTAGTGCAAAGATGAATATTCGATTAAAGATGTATATTGATTGTTGTTACAGGGTTAAAATATTGATGATGGACTTTTAAATCTTAGAAGATAGTAGAACTCATTCTCTACTTGACTCTTCTAATAGATTATTGTTTTCGCTGCAGTTTTGATATAAAACTTGTTGTCTATTATGTTTTATCAGATTTTTCCCTGTTGAAGACTAATGATAAATTTTTGTATATTATCTTAGTCATAATATTCTTTACTGGGCTAGTTGAGCTAACCCTTTTTCCTTTTTGTTCCATTTTTCTTCTCAGGAGGTGAGAACATAGCATGATCTAGTCGGGGTATGGAGTGATGGTTCTAGAAAGATATTTTAGTAGTCTTAACTATTTCTGTAAAATAGTGTTTAAATAATTGTAATGAGGACTTATTTGAGTGTTGATATTGTCTAGAAGATAATATTTGTATTTACACTCACACTATGTGTTGTCGTATTTTGCACGACAATTGTATTTTGCACAACAATTGTATTATTGAAGTTGTAATTTGCTTTATGTATCATGTATTTGACGACTCAGGATGGGTGTTGTATACCTATTTTGGGGGTGTCGCATATAATAAGAAGCACTTGACCTTATTTTTACAGTGTCTTCACCTCAAAATATGTAGGCATGTTTTTCTTTTAGCTTTGATATTTCTTTAAATTATAATAATCTTAGTAGGTATAATTAAAATATAAAATTCACACTTTTCCACTTCTTTTTTTTCTTATTGTCCATCATTTATCGTTTCTTTTCTCTATGCGCAGAGAGATCACTCTCGACCTGTGTGTCGATACTGCATTGATTAATTGGCCAAAGTTTACTTCGGAGGGTGTACTCAATAATAATTTTTAAATATTTTTTTAAAGTAACAGACTTTTGTAGAGTTTGTAAATTTTAATGACTTTTAAAAAAATTTAAAATTACTTTTAAAGACTCCATGAAATAAGTGACAAACTTTTATAGGCTTTTTATTAAGACTTTGATAGACATTTATATACTTCTAATATAACTTGCGACTTATATTAATTGTTAAAAAGTCAACAAAAATCTTATATTTTAGATAAAATAATTATGACATTAAATAATATTAAAATATTTTGACCATATAACAACCTAATTTGAAATAAAAATATAGTTGAAGTTGAATTATTAGATCATATCCACTCTATATACAAGAAAATGTTCTATTTCATAATTTTAATATTTCATACAAAAAGTCATTTTCTACTAACAATAATATAAAATAACAATTTCGATTTTAAAATTATCCATTGTTGTTTTTCTATCAAGTAATTATTACTAAACTAACAATTTATAATTTTAACAAATAACAAAATTAAAAATTTATTATTTTTAAAATAAATATAAAACAAAATACCTCCTTAATACTTACAAATATATTAAATGAGATTTTTTTATAGGAAAAAAAAAATATAAAATGTGAGACCCCAGATTTTATCAATAAAGATTTAAATTTTGTGAAATAATTTTTAATATTATGGTGTGAATTTGAGATAAATATTATAGTTGTGGGTAGTATTTATAAATTTTGCAAAGTATGCAAGTGGTTATATTATATTCGATTGGGGGGAATATTCGGTTTAGCGGGGAATATTAAATACAACTACTCAATCATTGGTGGACCACATAATGTAATTATTGTCGGATTGAAAGCGACAAAAATATTTTATTGAAATAACGGCGGAAGTTTTACTGGTTGATACTTATTGAACTACTCGGTAGTAAAAGAAATGCGATAATCGTGTGGTTGCGTAGTAGCGCGGTATTGATTATTGATCTTTATGTGAGAAGTCACTCGGTTTGATTCCATTATTGTCGATTAATAATATGAATTATTATAGCGATAATGACGTTTTGTTTTATTCAGTATTATTAACGTAATAAAAGCGAAACATCTTTTATATAAAATAGAATACTTTATTAAAGTTATTACATAAATAGAATATATTATATTTTATTATGCATAGTGTTGCATAGTGTTTTTGTATAGTGTTTTGCATAGTGTTTTGCATAGTGTTGCATAGTGTTTTGCATAGTAAAATGTTTTTATATAAATAGAATATATGATATTTTATTTAAAAGATTTTGCTTTAAATATGGACCGTCAGATTAAAGTAAATCAATACAGACTGTTCATGGATTAATTACTATCGCATTCTATTTTCCTATAAATAGAAGCTCATTCCTTCATTATTTTCTTACGAATTCACTTTGAAACTCAGAGAGAGAAATTATAGAGAGAAACTATAGAGAGAAAATCTATAGAGAGAAAGAAGAAAAGAGTATACGGTACTTCACTACTTTGATATCCAAATGTCTTTTTACGGTAAGGGATATTATTTGTTGTACCCGTAAGGGTGTTTTTCTTTCTTATTCATGAAGAGAACTTCATTATTCCATTCTTTATTATACATTGGAATAACTGTATCTGTGGCAGATACCCTATACTTGGTGAAATCCCTCGTTATTCCATTCATTATTATTCATTGGAATAACTTTTGTAAAAGTGGTATACCCTATACATAACTTTGTATATCACGGCATACCACCCTATACTTGGTGAAATCCTTATGTTATTCCATTCTTATTTATTACATTGGAATAACTTTGTATCACTGTGGAATCCCCTATACTTGGTGATCTTCTTACGTTATTCCATTCTTTATTATTACATTTGAAATATCACATGCGTGTGTTTTTGTGGGACTTGGTTCCATTTTTATTATTCGCATTTATTATTCATTTGGAATATCCATTTGTGTGTTTTACAGGACTGGTTCCATTGTTTATTATTCAAGCATTTATTATTACATTGGATCATCTGCCGATTGTGAATTTCACGACTTTGGTTCCGTTATTATTATTACGTTGGAATAACTTTTGTACATCTGAAATACCGCATGCATGGTGATTTCTTTTGTTATTCCATTCTTTATTATACCCGGTTGGCTAAAACTTTGACTTATACTCCATGAAATTAGTAGAATATCCTTGATATTTGCGTTTCATCGATATCTTTTCATGGAAATATTCTTGATCATTCTTGAATTTTACTCTACAAAGCAAGATATCTTGTTGACAATTTTGGACGTTACTTAATTCTCGGATAAAATAATTCTTGAACTTGTTTTATTGAATTATTATGTCATTTTCATCATCCTCATAATATATTATGTTATCTTTGGCTTACGTGCATAGATGAACTTAGTATGATTATGACCAGGGATCATTCGGTATAATCATGGCTTGTTATAAATGATGTGATAAAAGTCCTCAGTGGCCTGTAATGCAGTGATGGATAGTTTTTGGTATGATTATGACCAGGGGTGATTCGGTATAGTCATGACCATTGATAATTTGATGAAAATCCTTGACCGTGGTACAGGGATGATTAGATATTGTGGTTTATTCATTAAACTGAGTCTTAGTGATAAAAATTTATGAAAACCTTTTTAAAACCTAAAAGATAGTAGACTTTATTTTCTACTTGACTCTTTTAATGGATTGCATATTCCGCAGCTTGATTAAGCAGTTGGTTCTATCATTGTATTTTATCGGTTTAACATTGTTGAAGACTATTGATAATTTATTACGCATTATCTTAGTCATAATATTTCTTCTTGGGCTAGTTGAGCTCACCCTTTCTTTCCCGATTCTCTTGTGAAATGAGAACATAAATGGGACGAGTCGGGAGCGGAGTAATGGTCCGGAGGATAGCATTAGTAGTCCTCACTATTACATGAAATAGTGTGATAATAGTTGTAATGAGGACTCCTTTTGAGTTTGTATAATATCTAGTAGACAATATTTGTATTCAAACTCACGATTTATGTTGTATTGTATACACACGGTTATATTAGTAAGTTGTATTTGAATTTATGTACCATGTAAGTGGCGACCCAAGATGGGTGACGTATACCTAATTTTGTGGGCGTCATAATGGTATCGAGCTTAGGGATATGATCCCCTGGCTAAGATGTGAGATAAGAACTAGGAGGGGGAGGCGGAAATTTCTTGTTAGTATGACCTACCTAAATTTATTTGGTATTTAATTGGTTGGTCGAGTATAGGGATAATATGTGATATGTTAATTAACCCTTGTTTTGTGGATGGTGTTTGAGAATGACATCCGAAAATCTTTGAGATAAGCAATGAAGCACATGAGAGTGTTGATTCAAATTTCAAACAAAAGGTAACGACCAACAACACGATAATAATCATATCGGGTGGCGGCGGATTATCGTAACAATGATAACCATCGTGGGGAAATTTGTTATGTTTGTAATATTCAAGAACTTGATCCAATTGCATAAAAGTGCTAAAGCGTGAAAAATTAGAGTTTAAAAAAATTACAAACCATATACCCGGATCACCCTTTATGCACAATTATTAATTAAGCGAAGAATAAGAAATTATGAAATCATACCCTTGAAGATCGAGCTTCCTCGTGTACAAGTTCACCTCCAAATCCTTTCGCGTTCAACTTGAATCCACGGGTTTAGTTCCTTCCTTTGATCGGCGTTAGCCACCCAAGTGTTTGGCCTCTCAGAGGTGATCCACCAGGAAAAATAAAGATTGAAGAAGATGGTGTATTGGCTCAAACCCTAGTTTTTCCTATCTCGTATAGAAAAAGGCGACTTTCTCCAACAAATTGGAATTATGTAGGTATGTTGTAAAAAGTCAACAACCCCATCACCCATAATAAGACTTCTCTTATTTATAGATGTGGGCAACCCACCTTAACAATTAAGGAATTGGGATTTATTTAATTAATTAAGCTCCCTAATCTTATTAGGGATAATTAATTAAACTCTTTTAACTAATTTTTCTTCCTAATCCAATTAGGAATAAATGAAATACTTATATTAAATTAATTCCTAAACTCTTTTAGAAATTAAAATAATAATAATAATTATAATAATATTAATAAGACTCCTCTTATTAATTTATATTTAATATTTCTAAAATATTAAATAATAAATATTAAGCTATTTAATTTATTCTATCACCATAGATTAAATTAAATATACATAACTTTATATTATTACGATTATGCCATTAACTTCTTAAATAATTATTCTTCCTTTTATGGTGTGACCCTTTAGGTTCTCCATATTAAAGCTAGGTTGTGAATAAATCAATTAGAACAATTCTAATCTTATTTAAATAAATAAATTAAACAATTAATTTATTTAAATAAATAATATTTATTCTCTGATAGGGATAAAGCCTCCTAGCGATCAACGACTTTCCGGATAATATAGATTTCAACATTAATCATTAAAGAACCTTTGAGTAAATAGATATCAAATCTAATTCAATCCTTCCACCATACTGATGTCCCAATTAAATATAAGGCATGGAATTCTTTGTCAAGTCTTATTTTATTTAATTATATGTATTTCGACTCTTAAATACCTGACTCAAATAATGCAAATTAGAAACTCCTTTCTAATTTCATTCTGCATAAGCCGAGGACTCTTGGGTTGTCATTTATCGAATCACATAGGACATTTCTCTTCTTTTATTAGAAGTGGTAGATTCTTTATTGATCATACATTATCTCCATATATACAACTTATTATACCCAAGCATACCCTTTGATATACCCTAAGGGTCTTAAGGAATAAGTCAAAGTATAACTCATCATACACAAGATACTATGATGATCTCAAGTCAAAGGATTACTTGTATACTACTATCTACTGAGGAATTCTATTGACGAAGCAAAGTAAAACTCCATTAGGTATTATTCCTTAGCGAGCCACGTTCGGTGAA
Source organism: Panax quinquefolius (assembly GCA_020205615.1). Taxonomy (NCBI): domain Eukaryota; kingdom Viridiplantae; phylum Streptophyta; class Magnoliopsida; order Apiales; family Araliaceae; genus Panax; species Panax quinquefolius. The sequence goes on from CM035168.1 coordinate 113,514,251, forward strand.
CTTATTCTCTAATAAGCACCTACATACTTGTTTTAGTGTCTCCACACAAATGATCGTGAGATCAATCATCCTCATCCAATGAAGCTGAAAGAACGTATGTACCAATCTATCCGGATTCACTAATCCCCAATTTAGTAATCAATGATTGGAAACTATTTTAGTTTTAAGCTTTCTAAGAATTTAGATCTCATTAGAATGATCATCATCATTATTCTAAAAGCATTGCTTAAAACTATGGGTTTATCACATATTATAAAACAAGCATTATGTAGATAATTAAAAGCCTTTAATAAATGAATACTTTTTATTAATAAATGAATAAGATTACAAAGTATATGCTTTATCATCAAACATGATTGGCTTGTGTCATCATACTACTTTCAATCTTCCACTTGCACTAAAGCCGATCATCATTGTATCTTATACTCTTCTTTCCTAAGTGGCGATTATCCTTTGTTGGATAAGCTTTAGTTAATGGATATGTAATGTTGTTCTTGAGAGTCCACCATCTCTATAGTGATTTCCCATCTTTCGATGATTCTAATAATCAAATGAAAATGCCACAACACATGTTTAGATTCAAGATGAGACTTAGGAACTATTCTAGTTACGTAATGAACTTTTAATCCAAACAATCAACTTGTAACTTCATTTATAGCTATATACTTTGTCTTTATCACTAAACCAAAGAACTCTTTCTTTGTTTGGAACCTTTCAATTCTTTGCACCACCTTTATTCGAGGTAAACCCCTTTACCTTAAAGTGGATTTTTTCTCATCGTCTTGGTGCGTCTCGAAAAACTTGAGTCATTAAGCCCTCTAGTTTTAATTAAGACCCACCATGAATATGATCACATCTTTAGTCTTGGGTTAAGCACTTTAAGATGTTTTTCAACGACTTCATAGTGAACTTCTCCATAATATGGTGATCAACATCGGGTCTCGTATATTTCATTGCTTACATGATAGATACTTTCATGTGATCTCTCTCTTTTGGAGTCTTTGGGGACTATTAAGAGATACACTCCATAGCTCATCAACATGAGACAACTCTTGGAGCTTGCCATGCTAAACGACTTTAGCATCAAATGAATATACATTCCTTGGGTTAAGTTGAGCATCCTTTTAAATCTATCTATATAGATTTGTATCCCCGATTAAGATACTCTTCCCAAATCATTCATGGAGGAATGTTTAGACAACTTTATCTTTTTCTTGATTGTAGCATTGGTATGTCATTCCTTATCCGTAGTATATCAACATATAGTACTAGGAATGTCACGATGCTCCCAATTGACCCTTTGTACACACTAGGTTCATTCTTATTTTGATAAAATCAAACTCTTTTGATTGCCTCATCAAAACGAATGTTCCATATTTGAGAAACTTGCTTCAATCCATTTCTCCGAGTGTGTCTACAACACTTACCTCATCGCATGTATTTGGATCATCATCTTCATGATGTGTACCTCATCATCATCATCTATGATGAATCCATACCTCCTAGGTATCTTTAGTGCTTATTCGAGATTTACGATTAGGTTGTGGTATAATAGGTACATATCTACTGATTCCTATTATTTGATTTATAGTATTTTGTGGTTCTTGAACTCTTCAAGATCTATTATCCTCCCACTAGCCCTTCAATGATAAACACCTTTATCTTAGAAGGCGTGTTTCATAACAAACACCTTTTGCTAAGTATGATTATAGAACATATACCCTAAACTTACTTTAGGATGTCCCACAAATCGACACTTATAAAATCTTGTCCCAAGCTTATCCTTTGAAACCTTTTCACATAAGTTGGACAACCCTTATCTTAACATACTTAATATTAGGAATCCTCCTGTCCATAACTTTTATGGAGTCTTGGGGTAGGATTTTGAGGTTACCTTTTTCGTAGATATCGTACCATTTCTAGGACATGATCCTGAAGGATCTTAGAATGTCGGTAAAATCATTATGGACCGTACCATGTCCAACAAGGTACAATTTTTCTTTCAGATACATCAATCAATTATTACGTAACAGGAGGCGTCCATTATGAGAAAACCATTTGAGATGATCTAGAAACTTATTGCTCAAGTATTTATTCCTTGATCTAATCAAAGAATCTTAATACTTTGTCAATTTGTTTCACTTTTGAATTGTTTGAACCTTTCAAATAATTCACACTTGTATTTCAACAAATACATACATTCAACTCTTTGAATGATCATTTCCTTTTCTTATACTAGTTTGTTCAATTTACAAAATAATTTTTCACGTAAGTCAAGTATACAAAATTTATTAAGTAATATTCGATTCTATACAAAACATTATTATTATAAATAGAACAACAATTGTTCTTAATTATAATACCAAAGATTTCATTGTCCAACAATAAAATGGAAATAATATTTTTAACAAAGCTGGAATACAATAACAACTTATTGACTTAATAGATTTTCCCAGTAAGCGATCTTAAACTATAAGTTTCTATGGTTAATATGGCAACCTTTGCTACATTTCCGCACATAGGTTTACTTATATTTGTTTAGCTTTCTACTTCATTTGGTCCTTCATAAATCTATATTTATGATAACCAAAGTCGGTATCAATACCCAATTAGAACCTTGACTTAAAGAAAAAATTTATTTTAAATCATGAACAAATTTGTATTTATAACCGAAACTTCACTAAGCTTCTTTTGGTTAGCCTCTGCAAGATGCTTCTCGTAGTTTCTTTCCAGTGTCCAGGCTTATTGCAGTGGAAGCAAACTCCTTTGCTATCCATATCAGTTTTGTTCTTATTATCCTTTGTTTATGCCTTTCTATATACCTTCTTTGAATCGTTCTTCTTTTCAGAAGATCATTTGGCCCCTACCAGTAAGACTTGATCTTTCTTGGTTGGAAAGTGACTCTCAACATTTTTCAATATGTTAAGCAAATCAGCGAGGCTGATATCTAGCTTGTCCATATAAATAATTCACAACAATTGTGAAAGGAGTCCAGGAGTGAGTGCAAGATCAAATCTTGGCTCAACTCTCAATCCATGACAAAAACTCGTTGTCTAATTGATCAATCAAATTGATTATGTTAAGAACTTTTTATGCATATTTATAGTGCCATTGGCCATTCTAGATCGGAAGAGCTCCTTAGATATCTCGATATCTATTAGTCCTACTTTCCTCACCATCAACTACATGACGACGCGGGGTATAGTAGGAGCATCCATAGTTTCATCTTTGATCTTTGAAGCTCGTTCTTTCGTGGATGCGAGCATGATGCATTGAGCCAAGTGTGCATCATCTTACCACTTTCTAAAAGTAGCAATCTCTTCCTCGGAGGCATTATGCGCAACCATTCTGCGAGGATAGGCGTATTAAGGACATAAGATAGCTTTTTCAAATATGAGAATTATTCTCAAATTCCTTAACCAATCCAAGTACTTGGCCCGGTTAATTAACATCAAATATGTTTCACAGTGATAGTAATTTTAGACATTGTAAAATTCTGTAAATGAATTTGTAATTAACAACATTTTAACATACATTCTTTTATTAATTACCAAAATAAATTAGGTCTTATTTTAAATTGGTATCTCCCACTATTTTTTTCAAACTATATTACCCTCAATATATATAGTTCGGCAAAATCTAATTAAAGATCTGCTAGTGAGAATAAAGATCCCATTTCAAATGTATATAACCTTGTGGTGACACAACAAACTATATATAAATAAATAGGTAGACAACTTTTGTTAATTACATCAACTATGCAACTCCTTGTATTTTGCCTCTTAGATTATTTTGATCAAGTAGTGGCACATCCGAATCAAAATTATCCAAGTTAAGTCCGACCTAACACTTCATATATTCAAAAAAGAAAAATATCATCCTTGTGGTGACACAACAAAACAATATTGTTCAATTTTCTTTATAAGCATCAAATGTGATAAATTAACATCTTAAATACTTAATACTTGCCTTGTGGTGACACAACAAACTCATATTAAATATTTAATACTCTATTAATTTTATCATGCTAGAATATGACGTTCGATATTCCAAATATCTTTGAGCGCTTAGGACTTAATATAAAAAATTGAGAGGTTTGTTATTAATTTGTCTCATCTTGTTTAAGCTGCATGCACATATATATATAAAATCGCGTCATATTAATGAACATGCGAAGCATGTTTGCATAATATATAATATATATAGTATAAGCATACATATAGAATACTATATTCTACTCGGATTGATTATGGACTTTTATTCTAGTTTGGTTCACTAGAGCCACCAAGTGAACCAAAAAGGTCAAACCCTAGGGGTGCAAGAAATAATATTTAAATATAACTATTACATTTAAACCGGGCTCCATTACAAGCGGGTCTCAAGCTGACTCTTGCTCCTTGATCTCAATTTTTCAAAATTAATTCTAACTATTCTATTACAAAACTATTTAAAATAAATAGAAACCTTGATCGTGATCGAGGGAAGTACATAGGAGGATTTAGAATTTACATTAAGAAAAAATTAGAGAAGGCAATCTATGCAGACCCCATTTAATAAAACCCATACATTCGTGCATCCAACTAAAATAAAATCCAATCACATTGGTTGATAGTCATAATCAATCTCATTTATTATCATACACATCATCATATGCATCGATAAATAACATTCATCTTATGAATAATAAACATTTATATATATATATATATATATATATATATATATTGATATCATTTAATGGGCAAATTTAGTTAGTATAAAATCTATTTTGAATCAAAATAAACTCCTTTATTTTAATCCAAATTTAAATCAAAATAAAACTATTTTATTTTAATTTATCCAATTTTGAATAAAATAAACTATTTTATTTTAATCAAAATCTTTAATCAAAATAAACTCCTTTATTTTAATTAATTATGGAATCCAATTCCATATATAAAAAAAAAATTATTAAAGGAAACACGGATTATCTTTCCTATTCACAAATAAACTCCTTTATTTTGAATAATATGAAATCTTATTTCATATCTAAATAAACTCCTTTATTTAAGGAAATTATGATTCTCTTTCCTATTCACAAATAAACTCTTTTCTTTTAAATAATATGAAATCTTATTTCATATCTAAATAAACTCCTTTATTTAAGGAAATTAAGCAATCCAATTTCAACTCTAATTAGTTATCATGGAATCCAATTCCAACTCTAATTAGTTAGCATGAAATTTAATTTTAAAATTAAAATAAACCTTTTTATTTTAATATAAAATAAACTTTTTATTTTAATATTAAAATAAAATTTTTATTTTAATAATAAAATTATTAAGAATATATATATATATATAATATATACGTTTTATTATATATATATATATATAATATATATATATATATATTATATATACGGTATCCTTGTTTCGATTCAAAAGAATTCTTCAAAAAACTTACGGTAACTTTATATATGACTTGGTCCACGTGAAACTAGTAACATGGTTTATATATATAAAGAAAAATCCATCCCTTAACTAACTCAATGCAAACAGCCTCACGTGGAACACGATCTGATTTCAAAAAGCGGGTTTCGCGAAAATTGATTATTCTTTTTTTTTTTTAAAATTTTATATAACAAAATCATGCCCAATTAAATTGTTCTAAACACATATCAATATACATATCAAATTAAAATAATTAATAATTAGCATAAAGGTTTGGCTCGATGCCACCGTTAGGTTTGTAATATTCAAAACCTGATCCAATTGCATAAAAAGTGCAAAGCGTGGAAAAATCGAGTTTAAAAAAAATTACAAACCATATACCCGGATCACCCTTTATGCACAATTATTAATTAAACGAAGAATAAGAAATTATGAAATCATACCCTTGAAGATCGAGCTTCCTCAGGTACAAGTTCACCTCCAAATCCTTTTCGCGTTCAACTTGAATCCATAGGGTTTAGTTCCTTCCTTTGATCGGCGTTAGCCACCCAAGTGTTTGGCCTCAGAGGTGATCCACGAGGAAAAATAAAGATTCAAGAAGATGGTGTATTGGCTCAAACCCTAGTTTTTCCTATCTTTATATAGAAAAGGCGTGACTTCTCCAACAAATTGGAATTATGTGGTATGTTGTCAAAAAGTCAACAACCCCATCACCTATAATAAGACTCCTCTTATTTATAGATGTGGGCAACCCACCTTAACAATTAAGGAATTGAGATTTATTTAATTAATTAAATTCTTTTAATTAATTAAGCTCCCTAATCTTATTAGGGATAATTAATTAAACTCCTTTAACTAATTTTCCTTCCTAATCCAATTAGGAATAAATGAGAGTACTTATATTAAATTAATTCCTAAACTCTTTTAGAAATTAAAATAATAATAATAATTGTAATAATATTAATAAGACTCCTCTTATTAATTTATATTTAATATTTCTAAAATATTAAATAATAAATATTAAGCTATTTAATTTATTCTATCACCATAGATTAAATTAAATATACATAACTTATATTATTACGATTATGCCATTAACTTCTTAAATAATTATTCTTCCTTTTATGGTGTGACCCTTTAGGTTCTCCATATTAAATAGGTTGTGAATAAATCAATTAGAACAATTTAATCTTATTTAAATAAATAAATTAAACAATTAATTTATTTAAATAAATAATATTTATTCTGATAGGGATAAGCCTCCTAGCGATCAGCGACTTTTCCGGATAATATAGATTTCAACATTAATCATTAAAGAACCTTTGAGTAAATAGTTACAGTATAATTCAATCCTTCCACCATACAATGTCCCAATTAAATATAAGACATGGAATTCTTGTCAAGTCTTATTTTATTTAATTATATATATTTCGACTCTTAAACGCATTAACTCAAATAATGCAAATTAGAAACTCCTTTCTAATTTCATTTACGCCATGTAACCAAGGACTCTTTGGGTTGTCATTTATCGAATCACATAGGACATTTCTCTTTTTTTATTAAGTGGTAGATTCTTTATTGATCATACATTATCTCCGTATACAACTTATTATACCCAAGCATACCCTTTGATATACCTAAGGGTCTTAAGGAATAAGTCAAAGTATAACTCATCATACACGAGATCTTATGATGATCTCGAGTCCAAGGATTACTTGTACTACTATCACTACAGAATTCTATTGGCGAATGAGTAAAACTCCATTAGGTATTCCTTAGCGAGCCGCGTTCAGTGAACTTATTCTCTAATAAGCACCTACATACTTGCTTTTTAGTGTCTCCACACAAATGATCGTGAGATCAATCATCCTCATCCAATGATCAAGAGCGGCGTATGTACCAATCTATCGGATTCACTAATCCCCAATTTAGTAATCCAATGATTGGGAACTATTTAGTTTTAAGCTTTTAAGAATTTAGATCTCATTAGAATGATCATCATCATTATTCTAAAAGCATTGTTTAAAACTATGGGTTTATCACATATTATAAAACGACATTATGTAGATAATTAAAAGCCTTTAATAAATGAATACCTTTTATTAATAAATGAATAAGATTGTTACAAAGTATATGCTTTATCATCAAACATGATTGGCTTGTATGCATACTACTTTCAAAATTATCATGCTAAGAATGGTAACCACTTCGGTGGTAATCATGGAAAAGATAATAGAAGTGGAAATTGCAAGAAGAGAAGGTCATTTAGCCCAATTTTGTTGTGCACCAAAGTTAAGTCTTGCTGGGACGGTGGCACCAAAGGTGGAAGTGGACAAAACAAAGTCGTTGGTTTTAGGAAGTGCATTTTCATGACTTCTCAAAAGCGAAAGTAAACCGAAACGAAGTTATGCGGGTTAGTTAATTATAAATTGCGAAGTCTATACCTTATAAGATCTAGGTTCTACCCATTATTTTATCTCTCTTGCTTGCGTTCAAGCGTTTAAATTTGACTCAGGAGAAATTGGACTTTGATTTATCTGTTTTAAACTTAGTTGGGAGAAACCTTCGTTACCTCCATTGTTTATAAATCTTGTTGATTCAAATCGACACTTTCACGTTACCTGCCAATCTTATCTCTTTGAAAATACTTGACTTTGATTTTAGGAATCAATTGGTTAACTACTCATCATGCTTTTCGTAAGGTTGTTAGCTTTCATGCGAATTCAAAGTAACCAAACCACTAAAGTCAATCATTGTCATATCAAGCCATAAGTAAAGAGCCCCGATCCTTTCGTTGTTGACTTCCTTGTGTGGAATGAACCGAAGCGGACTTTTCACAGTGGCGATGTAAGTATTTGAAGATGGCAAGTTGATAGGTATCATTGTGAGGTCTTTATCGAGGTTAAGGGATAGAAGTCACGGTTGGTATTAATGTGACGTCTTATCCAAGTCTTGGATGAGAGTATGTGATTTTGAATGATATTTCTATCATTAATAAATTTCATGGCGTATTCTTGAAGACTTCCTAGCCTACCCTAGAACGTGAAATTGAATTTTGTATTGACCCCAGTACAAAAACTCATTTCTTAAACCCTCAAATATTTCTTTAACTAAAAGGATCTGTTTACGAGGATTATGATGAAAGTCATAATAAAAGCATTGGACTAATAAAAATCATGGGTATATGAAGTATTAGTAAGTGTTATGATGAGTTATGTTGGTTATTATGTGAAAACATGAAAGTTTCTTAGAAATCACAAAGAGTTGAAAATCAGATTTTGGTAAAAAACGTAACATGAAATTCAATTGACCATATCTCCTATTATATTTTGAATTTTTGAGTGTGGTCAAGTCCTAGAGTTAGATCTATGAGTTACCTAACTAATCCAAGTGGAATTACTGGAAAAGGTGTTGTAGATTTTTGTGTGGACTGATTTTAGCAAAGGAGTGCAAAGCTGCAAAAAACCAAAAAAACTGCTGCCATGATTTTAGAGGGGCTGTTTCGGCCACTTAAATTATGAGAAAAATTCTGGCTATTTGGGACATGAAGGTATATGGTATAAAGTACCTCCTGTCCAAAAATGAGCTCATTCTGACTTAAAATGAGCAAGTTACGACTATTTCAATATTTAGGTTTTTCCGATGAAAAATGCTATAATCGGAGTTCTATAACTCCGATGACCATGAAATTTAAACTGGAAGCTCACGTTAACATGTGTAAGGTCCTGCCAAGATTTGGGAATTTCTGGAGTTAACCTTGAGGTAGCTAATTTCTTAAGAAATTAATTAGAAATTGATTTTTGAAAATAGTAAATGAATTTTAAAAATTAAGAGAAAAATGTATGTTCATTATGGGACTATATTATGCTAAATCCTGAAAAGAAATATATTTGGGACTGATTTGGTATTTTTCATGAAAATAGTTTAATTCTGAACATATGAGTTAAATATGTTATGTGAAGTAACAAAGTTGAAAATAGGATTTTATGGCTAGAGAATCTATATAGAGTATATGCATATTTTTTGAGGGATTTGATAATTGGTGATGGTATCTTATGAGTATGGCATTTTGAATGATTAAATGCATTATATGGTAAAAGCGTAAACAATTGAGATAAATTGTTTATAAATTTAAAAGTGATTAAAATATTGTTATAATATTAATGATATTAGATTATGAGATTATTAAGTGATTAATAATATGGGGATATTCTTGAATCTGGATAAATTATATTATAAATGTTTAATATTTATCCTTTATCTCATTTGATTGATTCTTTATATCATTATCCTCGTGCTTATATTATGTTAAAAGTCATCATGGTGGCTTCAAGTGCATAGATGGACTTGGTATGATTATGATTGAGGATTGTTTAGTATAATCATAACCGAAATTGAAAACACGATTATCTTTGGTAGTAGTGCATGGATAATTTGTGGTCGTGATCTTAATGAATACACGATTATCTTTTGCACGTAGTGCGTGGATAATTTGTGGTCGTGATACTAATGAATACACGATTATCTTTGCACGTAGTGCATGGATAATTTGTGGTCGTGATACTTAATGAATACACGATTATCCTCAGCACGTAGTGCATAGATAATTGTGGTCGTGATCTTAATGAATACACGATTATCTTTGTACGTAGTGCATGGATAATTGTGGTCGTGATCTTAATGAATACACGATTATCCTTGGCACGTAGTGCATAGATAATTGTGGTCGTGATCTTAATGAATACACGATTATCTTTGCACGTAGTGTAATGGATAATTTGTGGTCGTGATCTTAATGAATACACGATTATCTTTGGCACGTGGTGCATGGATAATTATGGTCGTGATCTTAATGAGTACACGATTATCCTTGCACGTGGTGCATATAGATAATTGTGGTCGTGATACTAATGAATACACGATTATCTTTGCACGTAGTGCGTGGATAATTGTGGTCGTGATCTTAATGAATACACGATTATCTTTGTACGTAGTGCATGGATAATTTGTGGTCGTGATACTAATGAATACACGATTATCTTTTGTACGTAGTGCATGGATAATTTTGTGGTCGTGATACTAATGAATACACGATTATCTTTGGCACGTAGTGCGTGGATAATTGTGGTCGTGATCTTAATGAATACACGATTATCTTTGGCCATAGTGCATGGATAATTTGTGGTCGTGATCTTAATGAATACACGATTATCTTTGGTAGTAGTGCATGGATAATTTGTGGTCGTGATACTAATGAATACACGATTATCTTTGGTGCGTAGTGCATGGATAATTTGTGGTCGTGATCTTAATGAATACACGATTATCTTTCGTAGTAGTGCATGGATAATTCGTGGTCGTGATCTTAATGAATATCCTTGGCCCGTAGTGATGAGGGGATGATTCGATGATATGGATTAATTATTGGTGAGTCTCAAACAATGAAATATTAATTCATGGATGTGGTAAAAAAAGTCATCTTTGGTAGTAGTGCATTGATAGACTTGGTATGATTATGACCAAGGATTATTCGGTATAATCATGGTAGTAATTGAAAAAAAGCGAATATCCTTGGCGATTGGTGCATAGATAATTCGTGGTCGTGATACTATTAAGGCTGCGTCTCGGCATTATTGGTTTCTGAGTTGTATATCTTTTTGGCTGTAGTGCAAAGATGAATTGTTAATGAATATCTTTGGTAGGATTGCAAAGATGAATTTAATGTTTTCAACGATAAAGGTATTCAAGGTATCCTCACCTCTTTATCATACCAGTATGCGTACCCCTAATTTCGAGGGAGAAATTCTATAAGGAGAGGAGATTGTGAGACCCAGATTTTATCAATAAAGATTTAAATTTTGTCGAAATAATTTTTAATATTATGGTGTGAATTTGAGATAAATATTATAGTTGTGGGTAGTATTTATAAATTTTACAAAGTATGCAAGTGGTTATATTATATTCGATTGGTCGGGAATATTCGGTTTAGCGAGGGAATATTAAATAACTACTCACTCAATCATTGGTGGACCCCACAATGTAATTATTATCGGATTGAGAAAGCGACAAAAATATTTTATTGAAATAACTACGGAAATTTTACCGTTGATCTTTGTTGAACTACTCTTCGGTAGTAAAAAAGTACGATGAATCGTGTGGTTGCATAGTAGCACGGTATTGATTATTGATGCTTATGTGAGAAGTCACTCGGTTTGATTCCATTATTGTCGATTAATAATATGAATTATTATAGCGATAATGACGTTTTGTTTTATTCAGTATTATTAACGTAATAAAGCGAAACATCTTTTATATAAAATAGAATACTTTATTAAAGTTATTACATAAATAGAATATATTATATTTTATTATGCATAGTAGTATTGCATAGTGTTTTGCATAGTGTTGCATAGTGTTTGCATAGTAAAATGTTTTTATATAAATAGAATATATGATATTTTATTTAAAAGATTTTGCTTTAAATATGGATCGTCAGATTAAAGTAAATTAATCTTGACTAGTTCATGGATTAATTACTATGCATTCTATTTTTTCTATAAATAGAAGCTCATTCCTTCATTATTTTCTTACGAATTCTTTGAAACTACAGAGAGAAATTATAGAGAGAAGCTATAGAGAGAAAATCTATAGAGAGAAAATCTATAGAGAGAGAAAGAAGAAGAGTATTACGGTACTTCACTACTTTGATATCCGGTGTCTTTTACGGTAGAGGATATTATTTGTTGTACCGTAAAGGGTGTTATTCTTTCTTATTCATGAAGAGAACTTACATTATTCCATTCTTTATTATTACATTGGAATAACTTTTGTATCTGTGGCATACCCTATACTTGGTGAAATCCCTCTGTTATTCCATTCATTATTATTATATTGGAATAACCTGTAAAAGTGGTATACCCTATACATAACTTTGATATGCTGGCGATACCCTATACTTGGTGAAATCCTTGTTATTCCATTCTTATTTATTACATTGGAATAATATGTACATGGAATCCCTATACTTGGTGATCTTCTTACATTATTCCATTCTTTATTATTACATTAGAATATCACATGCGTGTGTTTTACACTTAGGACTGGTTCCATTGGTTTTTATTATTGGCATTTATTATTACATTGGATCATCTGTCAGTTGTGAATTTCACGACTGGTTCCGTTATTATTATTACATTGGAATAACACATCTCATCTGCAAGCACCGCATGCGTGGTGATTTCTTTTGTTATTCCATTCTTTATTATACCCGGTTGGTTAAAACTTTGACTTTATACTCCATGAAATTAGTAGAATATCCTTGATATTTGCGTTTCATCCGATATCTTTCATGGAAATATTCTTACGATCATTCTTGAATTTTACTCTACAAAAGCGGTATCTTGTTGACAATTTGGGCGTTCTTAATTCTGGATAAAATAATTCTTGAACTTGCTTTATTGAATTATTATGTCATTGTCATCATCCTGTGATATATTATGTTATCTTTGGCTTACGATGCGTAGATGAACTTAGTATGATTATGACCGAGGATCATTCGGTATAATCATGGCTTGTTATAAATGATGTGATAAAAGTCCTCGGTGGCTGTAATGCGATGATGGATAGTTTTGGTATGATTATGACAGGGGTGATTCGGTATAGTCATGACCATTGATAATTTGATGAAAATCCTTGATCGTGAGTGCGGGGATGATTAGATATTGTGGTTTATTCATTAAAGCTGAGTCTTAGTGATAAAAATTTATGAAAACCTTTTTAAAACCTAAAAGATAGTAGACTTTATTTTCTACTTGACTCTTTTAATGGATTGATATTCATTTGCTTGATTAAAGCGGTTGTCTATTGTATTTTATCGGTTTAACATTGTTGAAGACTATTGATAATTTATTCCGCATTATCTTAGTCATAATATTTCTTCTTGGGCTAGTTTGAGCTCACCCTTTCTTTCCCTGTTCTCTTGTGAAATGAGAACATAAATTTGAGACGAGTGAGGAGCGGAGTAATGGTCCGGAGGATAGCATTAGTAGTCCTCACTATTACGTGAAATAGTGTGATAATAGTTGTAATGAGGACTCCTTTTGAGTTTGTATAATATCTAGTAGACAATATTTGTATTCAAACTCACAGATTTATGTCGTATTATACCCACACGCTTATATTAGTAAGTTGTATTTGAATTTATGTACCATGTAAGTGGCGACCCAAGATGCGTGACGTATACCTAATTTTGGGGGCGTCACATAAAATTATATTAAAATATTTGTTATCTCCGTTTATATCGTTGGTTCTATTTGGAACTCTTAACATTAATACCTCTTTTTAACCCATCATCCTTTTTATCTTTCTTCACTTACTATATAATAATTCTCTTTTTTTTTTGAGGTTTTTATTTTGAAAGGATTGAGGTAGAGAGAAAGTGACACACACACACACACATACACACACACACACACACATATATATATATATATATATATATATATTATTTTGTTTTCTCTTTTTTGTTTGATCTGCCTCTATCTCTTTCTTTTTCTCCTTTGTTCATCTTTTCCCTTTCTCAAATATTTTAAAATCTTTGAAAATCATTAGAGATGAAGTCGGACTTTAGATATGAGTATATCTTCTTCCAACCCATATCCAAAGTCTGTCAAACTCTACCATTTAATAGAAATCTGGAAAATCAATGACTTTTTGAATACCAAAATATTTTTATAGACTTTATAAAAGTCTCAATTCAATAGCACATAACTTTTAAAGACATTACAAAAGTTATAATTGAATATCAATAAATTTTTATAAACTCTTTAAATGTCTTGATTAAATACAACCAAAATTTTAAAAAATTTAAAAGTCTTAATTGAATACACCCTCATTCATGTTAACCACTCCTATTTTGTACTATTAATTTTCATACAAGTCATTTTTTATCTACACACCTACTTGAAAAAAATAGTAATAACTTTATTTGTATTCTCTTATCTTCTCCTCCGAAACAAGCCTAAAAACTAAAGTGAAAACCGAAAATTAGGTACTTTTTTCTGAATCTTTCTTATTTTAACTTCAAGAAAAAGCTTATTTTATGGTTTAATAATAGGGACATTTACATATTATAGTACATTTATAAAAGTAATTACAAAAATCATACAGTTATAAAATAATTACAAAAATATGACAATTTACCATATATTATTTAGGAGTCCTTAATTTAAGGAGTTAATATTATTTGGCTGACATGGCAAATTAGTTTCCATCTTCCTTCAGTCTCGCTATTCTCTATTAATATTTCTCTCTCTTCTCCCTTACTACTTCTCTCTCTCCCTTACTACTTCTCTCTCTCATCTCAAATCCACTCGTCGTTGTCCTCTTCGTCATGCAAATCGTCCATGCATGAACACCCGGTCTCTCTCAACTAAAGTCAATGCCGTCAGTCTCTCTTCTTCATCTCTTGGTATTTCTTCATCTAACGATATTTTTTCATCTAATATTTCTTCATCTACCGATATTTCTTCTTCTTTTTGTATTGGTATTTTCTTTGGTATTTCTTCTTTTCTTCATCTTCATCATTAATTAATTAGTCTTCTTTTTTCTATTAATTAGGTATTTGATATTTTTATTTTTTTTTTTTTTTTTTTCTTTTTTGTCTTGATATTTTTACTAATATTTCATTTTTTTTTTCTCTTGATTAGTCTTCTTTTTTTTGGTGGCGTAAATTAATTAGTTAATTATTTTTAATTTACTTTTGTTGCACTTTGTTGATTCACAAAGGTTGTTCATTTTAGTGAAAAGAAGGTTTTGGATCGAGAAAGCATACATGTTGTTCTATTATCATATAATTTTTAAAGGTGTGTTAATTTAAATTTTGTTAGTGTTACTATCATATAACTGTTTAGTTACTTTTGCATTATGTTTTGGTTACTGTTAATTTGTGATTCAGATATAGTTTTTGTTACCTTGATTTGGTATTTTGGTTACTTTTTTATGTTGTTATGGTTACCATGTATTTGTTTAGTATACATGGTTGACTAAACTGGTTTTGGTGTACATGTTGTTTATGTATTGGTTACCATTAATATATGTTTTGGTTACTAACATATAACTGTTTGGTTTTTTCATTAGTATATTTTTTGTTACTGTTACCTTATGATTTGGATACCATTCTTTTTCTCTCAATTGGGATTTTGGTTACTTTTATATGTTGGTTTGGTTACAATGTATTTGCTTTGTATACATTGGTTGACTAAACTGGGTTTAGTCTACATGTTGTTTATGTGTTGGTTACCATTAAAACATGGTTTGGTTACTTTTATATGTTATTTTGGTTACAATGTATTTGCTTAATATACATTGATTGACTAAACTGAGTTTGGACTACATGTTGTTTAGTATACTAGACTAATTTATGGGGGCTTGATGTAATGCTTACGTTGTAGCTACGTCAAGCAATAAAAAATAGATACTATCATATAACTGTTTGGTTACTTCTACATTATGTTTTGGTTACTGTTAGCTTGAGATTCGGATACCATGTTTGTTACCTTGATTTGGTATTTTGATTACTTTTTTATGTTGTTATGGTTACCATTTATTTGCTTAGTATACCTGGTTGACTAAACTGATTTTGGTGTACATGTTGTTTATGTATTGGTTACCATTAAAATATGTTTTGGTTACTATCATATAAATATTTGGTTACTTATTTAGTATGTTTTTGGTTACTGTTAGTTTCTGATTTGGATTCCATTTTTGTTTCCTTGAGTTGGAATTTTGCTTACTGTTTTTTGTTGTTCTAGTTACAATATATTTGCTTAATATATGGGTTGACTAAACTTTGTTTGGTCTATATGTTGTTTATGTATTGTTTACCATTAATATATGTTTTGGTTACTAACATATAACTGTTTGGTTACTTCATTAGTATATTTTTTATTCTTTGTTAGCTTATGATTTGGATACCATTCTTTTTCTCTCAATTGAGATTTTAGTTCTTTGTTATATGTTGTTTTGGTTACAATGTATTTGTTTGATAAACTGTTTATGATATAAATATTGTTTATATCTAGTTACTAATATTTGTGTAAATCGATTTTTTTATTTGCAGTTATGGAATCTTTACTATATGGGGAATGCTGATAGAAAATTCATTGGAAAAGTTATATATTGGTGTGACATGGAAGTCCCAGACATTATTACCAAGAAATTGAACCAAGCAGGTTGAAGAAGTTTAAGGCATCATTAGTTTGTGGATGTATTATTTTTGTAAATAATAAACCCAAGTCATAATAAACCATGTATTTGCTTAGTATACATTGTTGTATTATTTTGTAAATTCCTTCAAATATATTCTACAAGGTTTATGTTATTCTATTTCTACTTCCATTTCCACAAACACATCTTACATGTTTCAAGTTACTTTATATAACTATTTGGTTACTTCTTTATTATGTTTTGATATCTTTGTTACCTTATGGTTTAGCTATTATTATTGTGTCCTCAATGTGGGATTTCAGATACTTTTATTTTTTTAATTCTGGTTAATATGTAATTGTTTAGTATACATGGAATGCCTAAACTGGGTTTCATTACATGATGTTTACATTTTGGTTACCATTAAAACACTGTTATGGTTACTATCATATAATTATATAGTTCTTTGTTTTATTATGTTACATTATGGTTATAGTATACATGGATTGCTTAAATGGCGAGTTTCATTACATGATGTTTACATTTTGGCTACCATTTAAAACATGTTCAAGTTACTATCATATAATTATATGGTTCTTGTTTTATTATGTTACATTATAGTTATTTGTTATTAGTAACGAGATAGTTCTAAGCTTGTATCGGGACAAACATTAATTGTTAAATGTATATGTGTGAGTGTCCTATTTATTTACAAGCTTGTTAGTAACTGATAATTATCATAGATAGTTACTAGCTTGTTTAGAACGAGATAATTATAAGATTGTATCAAGACTTTTATAAGCTTGTATCAAGACTGTTATAAAGCTTGTATATGTTTACTTTATATTGATAACTCATGATGGAATCAAAAATAAAATATTAATCAACATCAATTTTGGTTACTGTACACCATCAAAAATGTTACCAACCATGTGGTTAATGGTTACTAACAGTAAACAATTATATATTCCTGTAAACAATTAGATTTGTTGTATTGGTTACTGTCAGTCTAACAACTGAATAAACATTATAAAGTAACCAAATCAAAACCAAATTACATAATATTAGTAACCAGAAAATAAACCAAATTTTTACATGCAAATTTGAATGCCTAAATGATGGAATTGACAAAAAAAAACCATGTAGTTCACAAAGAAAAAGTGGTGACTTTTGATCGTTGACCCGTTTCCAATGAAATTAGGCTCTGAAAACGCCAAAATCCGACACTCCAAACTTGACAAAAAATTGCCAAATTGTCACTGCAACCAAATAAATATTATACTGTAACCAATTAAATAGTATACAACAACCAATATTTAACAGTTGTATGAAGGTAACCAATGTAGTCAATAAGTAACTACCAATATAAAATAAACAATTATAAAACTCAATAACATTATAGAGTAACCAAATAAACACCTTTCAGTATCTAAATACATATTATACACAGATAACCAAGATATATGTAATTAGTAGCCAAGATTATAAAAAATATTTTTACATTCATTTTACAACCAAAATAATCAGTAATGACTTTGTTATAAATTAAAGACTAACAGGTGTATAAAGGTAACCAATGTAGTTAATCAGTAACCATCAATATAAAAAAATCAGTATAAAATGTGAGACCCCAGATTTTATTAATAAAGATTTAAATTTTGTCGAAATAATTTTTTAATATTATGATGTGAATTTGAGATAATATTATAGTTGTGGGTAGTATTTATAAATTTTGCAAAAAGTATGCAAGTGGTTATATTATATTCGATTGGTGGGGAATATTAGGTTTAGCGAGGAATATTAAATATAACTACTCAATCATTGGTGACCCCCTAATGTAATTATTGTCGGATCGAGAAAAGCGCAAAAATATTTTATATGAAATAACTGCGGAAGTTTTCTGGTAGTTCTTGTTGAACTACTTGGTAGTAAAAATACGATGAATACGTGTGGTTGCATAAGTAGCATACCAGTATTGATTATTGATGCTTATGTGAGAAGTCACTCGGTTTGATTCCATTATTGTTGATTATTAATATATATTATTATTATTATAGCGATAATGGCGTTTTGTTTTATTCAGTATTATTAACGTAATAAAAGCGAAACATCTTTTTATATAAAATAGAATACTTTATTAAAGTTATTCTATAAATAGAATATATTATATTTTATTATGCATAGTGTTGCATAGTGTTTTGCGTAGTGTTTTCAGATAGTATTGCATAGTGTTTGCATAGTAAAATGTTTTTATATAAATAGAATATATTATATTTTATTTAAAAGATTTTTCTTTAAATATGGGACCGTCCGATTAAAGTAAATCAAACTGGACCGTTCATGGATTAATTCTTATGCATTCCATTTTCCTATAAATAGAAGCTCATTACTTCATTATTTTCTTACGATTTCATTGAAACTCTAGAGAGAAATTATAGAGAGAAGCTATAGAGAGAAAATTATGAAAGAAGAAGAGTATTCTCGCTACTTCACTACTTCTATATTAGGTTCTTTTACTAGTAAAGGGGTATTATTTGTTGTAGTAATTCGTAAGTGGGTGTTATTCTTTCTTCTTGAAGAGAACTTCATTATTCCATTCATTATTATTACATTGGAATAACTCGTAAAAGTGGCATACCCTATACATAACTTTGTATCATGGCATACCCTATACTTGGTGAAATCCTTATGTTATTCCATTGCTTATTATTACATTGGAATAACTTTGTATCACATGGTTTACCTATACTTGGTGACATTCTTCTATTATTACATTGGAACATCCACATGCATGTGTTTTACACCGGACACAGTTCCGCTTTTTATTATTACGTTGGAACATCCACATTCATGTGTTTTACAGGACTTTGGTTCCGTCTTTATCATTACGTTGGAATATCCTATCATGTGTTTTGGGATGACCGGTTCCATCTTTATTATTCATTGGAACATCCGCTTGCCGGTGTGAATTTCACGACTGGTTCCGTTATTATTATTCATTGGAATAACTGTACATGCAAGGCACCGCATGCATGGTGATTTCTTTTGTTATTCCATTCTTTATTATACTCGGTTGGTTAAAACTTTGATTTTATACTCCATGAAATTAGTAGAATATCCTTGATATTTGCGTTTCATCCAAAGATCTTCTCATGGAAATATTCTTACGATCATTCTTGAATTTTTACTCACACTAAACAAGATTATGTTGACAATTTGGGACGTTAATAATTCATGGATTAAATAATTCTTGAACTTGTTTTATTGAATTACTATGTCATTGTCATCATCCTCATGTTATATTATGTTATCTTTGGGCTTACGTGCATAGATGAACTTAGTATGATTATGACCGGGGATCATTCGGTATAATAATCATGACTTGATATAAATGATGTGACAAAAGTCCTCGGTGGCTGTAATGCGTTGATGGATAGTTTTTGGTATGATTATGACCGGGGGTGATTCGGTTTAGTTGACCATTGATAATTTGATGAAAATCCTCGGCCAAATGCGGGGATGATTAGATGTGGTGGTTTATTTATTAAGCTAAGTCTCGTGATAAAAATTGATGAAAACCTTTTAAAACCTAAAAGATAGTAGACTTTATTCTCTACTTGACTCTTTTAATGGATTCGCTTATTCACTGCAGATTAAACCTGGTTGTCTATTGTATTTTATCGGTTTAACTTTGTTGAAGGCTAATGATAATTTATTCGCATTATCTTAGTCCTAATATTTCTTCTTGGGCTAGTTGAGCTCCTTTCTTTCACTTTTTCTTCTCGTGAAATGAGAACCTAATTTGAGACAGTCTGGGAACGAAGTAATGGTCCAGAGGATAGCATTAGTAGTCTCACTATTACGTGAAATAGTGTGATAATAGTTGTAATGAGGACTCCTTTTGAGTTTGTATAATATCTAGTAGACAATATTTGTATTCAAACTCACGATTTATGTCAGATATTATACCTGACGATTAGGTTAATAAGTTGTATTTGAATTTATGTACCATGTAAGTGGCGACCCAAGATGGGTGACGTATACCTAATTTTGGGGGCGTCACAGTAACCATGGTAATATTACACAGTAAACAAGTTAGCATTATAAACTAACCAAATCCAAATTAGACAGTAACCAACATATATTTACTTAGTATCCATAACATAAAACATATTTGACAAAGATTTTACAAATAAAAACAAATAATATAAAAAATATCAATATGTACTTAAAGGTGTATTGGTTACTATTAGTCCAAACATCAAATTTGGTGTATTGGTTACTATTAGTCCATGTAACCAATACAATGTAGTCAATAAGTAACATCCAATATAAATGAAACAATTACAAAAGAATATAACATTATAATTTTACACAGTAACTAGGTCAGCACTATTGAGTAACCATTATAATTTTACATAGTAACAGTCAACATTAGACAGTAACCAATATAATGTAAAAGCAAATTATCGGTCGAGTATTAGTCAGTAACCATTATAATTTTACACAGCAACCAACTCAGCAATATTCAGTAACCATATAATGTTACACAGTAACCGAATCAGCATTAATCAGTAACCAAAAACAACCAATAAAAATAGGGTTTTCCTTGCATTTTACAATAAAAAATAACCAGTATAATTTATTTGTTACCAACTAAAGGCAGACTTTTGTAAGAATGTAACCAATTTGGCTAACAAGTAACCATTAATATAAAAAACATAAGTAGAAGTGTACATAACATAAAACATAATCAAGTCAGCATGAGTCACTAAATAATATTTTTACACAGTAACCAAGTCAGCATTATAATAATTTTATACAGTAACCAATTCAGAATTAGTCAATAACCGTTATAGTGTTTCACAGTAAACAAGTCAGCATTTGTCAGTAACCAATATAATATTACATAGTAACCAAATCAGCATTAGTCAGTAACCAAGTCAACATTAATTAGTAATATTATGCAGTAACCAAAATAGCATTAGTCAAGAATTAAGACATCATTAGGCGGTATAATGTTACACAAGAATAACAATACAAAATAATCAAGAACTAAACCAACATTAGACAAAGAACCAATTTATATAACCTTAGTAACCATAATATAAAACATGTTTTCAAATACATTTTGCAAGCACAACATTCAAAGATTCAAACTTTGTGACAATTTAAGTTCGAAAAACTTAAGAAAGATAATCAATTTAGTAATTCATAGTAACTATAAGTATCTATATGCTTATAAGTTTTAAACTTACATACCACAGTATTTGAATCGAAGCTGATGTTGATTTTGTATTCAACAATCACTGCAACAATGTTTTTGGGCACCGATCTTGAAAGGCGGCGTTGATTTTGTATGCTATTTTCGATCTTACTGATTCGTCGCGACAATGCTTTTCTTCTTAGAGATGCAAGATTATTGCGGTGAAAGTGTCGCGACTTTAAAAGCTTCGCGTCTTCTCCGATCTCGGTGGTGTGTCGCAGATGGTGAAGATTTGGATTTCTCCAGTATCAAAGTTGCATGTTTTGTTCGATCACTTGATTTTAGGAGTGGTTTAACAGATATAGAGAGTAAAATGAATCGGCGTATACGTGATTTTAACAACTTTATATTGTGTTGTTTTATTTTTGTAATTATGTTGTGCGTGTTTTATTTTTGTAATTACTTTCTAAATATTGTATATTAGTGTAAAGGACCCTTAATAATAACACGGTTTTAGTTGCAATTTCTTTTGCTATTATTTTATTTATAAGATTCTGTTTCTTCCATTTTCAAGTATTCTTTACTTGGGATAGATTAGAGCAGTTTTTTAGCCTGTGTGGCCCATAATTGTTGATCCAAGGCCCGACCATACTCTAGTTAATACCCAAAAATGAGTTATATGGCCAAAATATCTACTCTACATTGACACCTTTACAAGGCCTATTTGCTTTATGGTTTTCTTTATGTCCTATTCATTAAAGGGCCCATTTCATTAGAAACTAATTTCAATAGAAAATTAAGATTACATTATATATGACAACTCAGTTCTTTAATTGTAAAATTAGAATAAAAATCATGTTTGTAATTATATAACTTGAAATTTAAAATTTAAGAACACATTAGTTACATCATCTATGTTTGGTTCATAAGAATGTGGCCATAAAAGTTGGGCCTCAAAACTGGTTGTTAGAACATAGCCGTAGTTTCTTCATACTTGGAGCCCATTAAACAAGAATAAGATTTTAAAACCCGGCTCCTACCGAATTACCCGAAAAATGAACTTGCCAATATTTAAATATTGTGTTTGAATTAAGTGGACAACTTTTCTTAACATGTACTCCATCTATTCCAAAATTAAAAATATATTTTTAATTTTAATTTGTTGACATATTTTTATTTTACGATTATAAAATGACATGATACTCTTAATTTGTCATTACTTTGTTACTATCATTTTCAATATCAAACTATAATACTATGGTTATATTTGAGAACATCAAATTATCTTTAAAAGTCGTCGTTTTATAAATATATATTTAATTTTGGAGCGAATGGAGTATTAATTTTATGTACGTTCTTAGTGTCCCATTTTAACAAATTTAATTCTTAGATGAATTATTTACTTAATAGGTTAACATGGTATCAGAATGGTTAGTGTGGGTAATTTTGAGAGCTCTTTATATTACTAATGATGATTGTAAATATCTATTTAATTTGTTTGTCTACTTATGCACTTAAAATGAATTGAGTAATTCGATACTCAATACTCAACCTGATAGAGAAAATATTTATTAAATAGTCAAGTCGATGTTAATTATACGAGTTGGTTAGTATGAAATAAAATTTACCATAACTTCATTTTATATTTAATACTATATTAATATATAGATAGAGAGATTATTCTTTTACTTATATATTAATACTGTATTAAATATGAATTGAATTATAAATAGAGACAAAGAAAATGTACATACATGTATTTATCGAATGTAAGATGGAATAAATTAAATTAAATTAGGTGAGGCTGGGGCTGTGAAGAGCAGATTCTCTATCCCTATTTTCTTCTGTTCTTTCATTTAAATTTTAATATCTAATTTTGTATTTAATTTTAGAGTTAATCGATGTTAAGTAAAAAGTTAGATATTAAAATTTAAATAGAGAACATAGAAAAGACAAGGAAAATGAGTACAAGAGATTTGCTGTCGTGGCTGTGGCCCTGCGGGAGAATGTAATGATTGCTAAAGATGTAGTAGTGGGTGGGGAGTGGGGAGTGGGGACAAAGACAATGAGCAGCACGCCAGGCGGCAGGAAACAGAGCACGTCCCGACATTTATCGTCTATGCTTGACGCCATTTGTCGGCTCCCTTGATTATCCCACCCTCACCTCTCTATTCCTACGACAGTATATACATACATGCATGTCTCTACAGGAGTACTCCTATAGTATAGTGACATGTATGTATGTATAGAGAGTAGATCTTCTGTCTTTAATTTTTATGTCTTTTTGTGTCTTTTTATTTAAATTTAAACATTTAATTTTTTACTTAACACAAATTAATTTTAAAATTAAACAAAGAGGATAAAGAATCTGCTCTCATATATGTAAGAATTGTGTAAGTATATTTTTATTTTATTTTTTATTAATTTGAGAGAATCAAACATAAAACCTCTTATTTGGCAAAAAGTCTGTAATCAAAGCTTCTCTGGCCTCGGTGTTGTATATGTATTCTTAACTCACCCTTCTAAAGTTCCCAAAATAAAAAAATTTGTAATATACCCTCTTTTTGTTTTTAAAAAATAGTAGTAATGTATTTGTATTCTTGAAAATACTACTCCCTTCATTCTTAAATAAATATCGTTTAAGATTTTTACACATGGATTAAGAAAATCATTTAATACTATCATTTTATAATTAAAATTTGTGTGAAATTCCATCACAACCTCTATATGGGAAGTTGAAAATTATTAATACTAAGGGTGAGAATTTCTTGGGACAATGAGAGAAGGTAAGGGTGATATAGGAAAATAAATAATTTATTCTCCTAGAAAGTTATAAACGATAGATAAATTAAAACAAATTTTTTCTTCTAAAAGCGTCACTTATTTAGAAACGGAGGGAGTAATATGTTATACTCATAAATTTGAAAAAAATAATGTCATTCTTCTACATTATTATTAAAATTAGTAAACTATTTCTATATAATTTTTTATATTATAAATTATTCTTTTTGTGGAACGAATAGATTAAGATTTATTATATTATAGATTAAGATTTATTATATTTGATTTGATACAAGACATGTTTGTTACAACTTATCTGAGATAGTATCTTATACTCCCTCCGTCCCATGATAAAAGTCTTTATTATTATTTTGGTTAGTTCCATGTTAAATTTCTATTTTTCTTTAATAACCAAACTTTTACATATATTTTCTTATTATACCCGTAGCATTAAATATCTCATACTTTTCTTATTCTAATTCTCTCTCCATATTTAATGACATTATTATAGATAATTTTGTCATTTTATTAATCTTCTTAAATATGCGTGAAAAGTCTACCAGGATTTTTATCCTGGGATGGAGGGAGTATTTATTTTTAAAATTATTTGAAAAAATAGTGTTTTGTTTAAATACTGGTTTAAATAAATTATAAGTTGAGTACGTCATGCAACACCTACAATGCCCAAAAAAACAGTATATCTACTTGTTTATTTTCAGTTTAAAAATTTATTGGACATTTTAGATATATATATATATATATATATATATATATATATATATATATATATATATATAGTCGCTTCTTCAACTAATTAAAATGAACAAACCAAGAAACGAATCGATTATAACGATGATTTTTTACTTATATAGCATAGAAAGTCGGTTTTTTATACTATAATGAGAAAAAACCGTCGTTATATTGATTTGTCATTTTAATTCACTCCTAAAGATTCGTTGAGAGAATCTGCATATATATATATAATCGTTTATCCTCACCATATATAATAATAAGTTGTTTTAGAAGAATTGCACCAAATTAATAGGATAATTCAATTTATTACTCTCACCGTTTCTTAATATATGTCGTTTTAGGATTGTGCATAAGGGGCTTTTCGATAAAAAATTAATGAATCTGAATCTGAATCTGAATGAGCTGAATCTGAATCTGAATGAGTTGAATCTGAATCTGAATTAAAAAAGCTGTTTGATAATTGACATGTCTGAAACATCTGAATGACAAAATTTTATTATTTTATTCCTCTAAAAAAATTTAAAATATTATGTAAATTTATTTAATATTACATAATATAATAGTTAATATATTTTTTTTAATTTTTAAATTTTTAAATTTTTAAATTTTTTTTTTTTTACTTCATTCATTCTTTCATTCACCATTCAAATTTAAAAAATCGACTTAACCATTCGAATTTGTCCATCTTACCGATTCAAATTATTCAGACCCAAACAAACGACCAATCGATTCGGTATTTATTCAGATTAAATTTCCATTCAGTTTCATTCAGTTCTAAACAAACAACCCCTAAGTATTAAGGTAATGATTGTATAACATTAACTATAATATCAATTATACATATTGCTTTCAGTATTGAAAGAAAAGATTATAATTTATTGGATATAAAAAATAGTAGAAGTAACCAAAGTTATATTTAATACTTTGGGATAATATTAAAACTAAACAATTAATATTTATTTAAAATTATAAAACGATTTATATTAAAAAAACAGAAAGAGTAATATTTATTGGTGAGAATTCCGATTACAACGACTATATTGAATTCTTCCCGCACTAAGTAAGTAGGTGAGAGACATCATGAAACCATTGAAAATGTAAAAACAGTCTACTGGTAATTAATAGCATGCGCAAACATTACAATAAAACTCGGAACGATGGAATTATGCGAATGAATAATTAGGCAGATCAGATCTTCAAAAATTAGGCTAATCAATAATCATAGTCATTAGTTTATCAGCTTTTATAAGTACACATCATAGTGGAATTGAACAATTCATCATATATTAATTTATTATTCCTCCGTTCCTAAAAGATTATCGTTTTAGAAAAAAAAATTTGTTCCAAAATATTTGTCGTTTACCTTTCGAGGAGAATAAATTATTTACTTTCCTATATTATCCCTACTTTCTCTCATTGTCCCAAAAAATTCTCTCTCTTGTATTAATAGTTTTCAACTTCCCATAAAAGGGTAGTGATAAAATTTCAAACAAATTTTACTTGGTACTCCCTCCGTTCCTAAAAAATTGTCGTTTTAAAAGAAAAAATTTGTTCGAAAAAGTTTGTCGTTTACAAGTTTTAAGGAGAATAAATTATTTATTTTCCTATATTACCCCTACCTTCTCTCATTGTCCCAAGAAATTCCCTCCCTTGTATTAATAGTTTTCAATTTTTCATAAAGGAGTAATGATGAAATTTTAAACAAATTTTACTAGGTAAATGATACTTTCTTAATTCATGTGTCAAAACCTTAAACGACAATCTTTTAGGAACAAAGATAGTAAATGATATTTTCTTAATCCATGTG
Source organism: Panax quinquefolius (assembly GCA_020205615.1). Classification (NCBI taxonomy): domain Eukaryota; kingdom Viridiplantae; phylum Streptophyta; class Magnoliopsida; order Apiales; family Araliaceae; genus Panax; species Panax quinquefolius. Next base: position 113,541,435 of record CM035168.1, read on the forward strand.
TCAACACCTTAAACGATAATCTTTTAGGAACGGAGGTAGTATTAATATAGCGTGCATCATTGTAAATTAACCCAATAAATATATTGGACCACCTTCTTACATAAAAAATTAATTTATTAGGTTTATACTCCACCATATATACTTATTAACAATTTATATTATTGAATTTATCCGATATGAGATTCATGTGAAATATCTCAACAATATTCATATTTTACTTGAATATCATCCACTACAACAAAAAGGCTTATCATGACGATCAAGCATTAATGAATCGTGACACGGTCATGAGATGGATATCTGCTGATCGTATCGCGGTGACGTCGAAGATCATGAGATAATCTGTCATTGGAAGGACATCGGCGACCACCAATAATAATCAATTATTAGCGGATCGCAATTAGCGGCCAATACCGTCATTATTATGACTTATCGCCGAAGTCATTTGTCTTGTTTGACGTGTCTGCGTGTCGTGACGATAATAGCGGCCATATGCGATCGCTAGATTCAAGCGATCACGATACATTTTTTAGCGACCGCACGCGATCACGATCCTTTTTTTTTATTTTAAATTTTGCCTATTTTATTGATTTCCCAAAAATAACTCTTTTTACATTGCTTTCAATCCCAACACGAGTTATATATATATATATATATATATATATATATATATACAAGCATCCATATTAACATCCATCCAATACAATACAAAACATTCAAATATCCATGAATAAACATTCATCCAATACAATACAAAACATTCCTCCAACACAATATAATCGATATCGTAAACATCCATATAAACTAATACAATTGTCCAAAGAATGAATCTAAAAGAGTACAAGGCTTTAAAATTCTAAAAAAATAAGTCTAAGCGCTTCTTCATGGATCATCCAAATTAGGATCTGTAATTATCAAAGTAATAAAACATATATGTTACATATAAGTAAGACATTGATTTCGAGACTATAAATATATAAGACAATGTAGCTAAACAATAAACGATATATATATATACCGCTCTGTTGTTGTGTTGCTTTGCCTGCTCTTGCCGCCGCCATCGCCTCCGCCAACTCATCAGACTCAGAGACTGCAGATGCCCGCCCAAGATATCTGAAGAAGATCACGATCTGACAGATCGCTCTCACCACGATCGGCAGGAGTATGATAAGGTGGAATACCGATGATTGTATGTAGTAGATCGGGTGGCGAGCCGCCTGTGCTGTGCCACTTGATGGTCAAGGCGTCGTCTTTGTCCTTGGCCTTTGACATAATTTTTTTCTTCACGATGGACGCCTCTCCCATAATTCTTGATCAATCGACGGATGGCAGGGGTGCCTTCAGGATAGCGCTTCGTTCATTAAGCCCTTATAAGTGTCTGTCGGAAGATGAACAATTAAATAGTTACAAATAAATAAAAAAAATACTAAAGAAGGTCGTTACAATTTATAAACAACATATTAGGATAAAGTGAACTTATTACCGCTATCTGAACAGCTTCAGGTAGACCATCGCGAGTGACCATGTAGACCTTAACTAACTTAGGGAACCATTTTTACATGTTATCTATAGGCAATGTATGTACTCCTCACTATCTAACAACACTAGTCACACAAATCTCCAACAGTCTACAATAGAACACAACAAAAAACATCACATATACTCATTGCCATCACATATACACGAATGCATATATGGCCATTTGACTTATATATGAAGATTTAGACAAGTATGGATATTTTAGAAACAACTCATTAATAGTGTGATTGAAAAGAGTGCTTGTGTTTGTGTTTGTACTTTTCATTTTCTTTCTATTCTAAGCTAAGTTATACTTATAGCATACATATTAATAGTGTGTCATTTTCTTTATCTTCTCGACTGTGAATTATGGAAAAACTTCTTTGACCTTCTTCTCGATTGAATTATGGATAAACTTAATTCCTAGTTATGTTTTATGTTATACTCATGTTCAAGTTATATGGCCATTTGACTTATATATGAAAAAATTTACAGTAGTCTCCCTATAATATGGACTATCCACACGCGAGGGCATGCATACTTGACCAATTTCAAAGAAAATATAATCCCAACACACAAAAACAGAATGTGCACAACTATAATTCAAGGCACAATTTAGGAGAATCCAATATTCACAATGTATGAGCATAAATGTATGAGCATTATAGTACAATATTCACAATGTGTTTGCATATAAACCAACTGAAATTGAAAGGTGTCGAGGTGTATGAGCTTATGAGTGCAGAAAGAACACAGAAGGGAGAGAGATAGAGAGAGATGTGATGCCAATGATAATAAGGAACTCCATAGCATAGTTTATGATGACTTTTCATTTGCCACAAATCATGATGTCTATTATGGAGGGGTTTCCCATTCATTTTCGTGTATAAAGTCTTATTTTACTATTTTTTCTTTCATTTTGTGGTGTCTTATTGGATGTTATTTGTTGCTAAAAACCACCATTTCATTTTTCTTGTTGCAGGATTACTATAATCCATATTGGAGGAGTGGGGAAGGATGTGATCCGAACAATAGGGAGCGGATAATATGGTCGAGTTTTGAGATGAAATTACAATGAACAATGCCCACCTATGTCATAATATGCCACAAGTACCACCTATGTCATGCATTGGGGAACACAATTTCAATTGCCTTCTTCATTGCTTTGTCAATGAAACTATCCCATCCCAAAACTCTGGTCGCCCCAAACTTTGATTTAAGATACGCATATAGTAATTTTTATAAAATTTGAGAATTTAAAGAAATTTGTAAACTCAAGCCGAAATAAGGATCAAGAAAAAACCGTGTTTACGTCAATCTTATTAAACTATATTCGGATCAAATTACCAAGATTGAAGTCAGCCATGGAAGCATACTATGTAAGCACTGCAGAACAAATCAAAGCAAAACAAAAAACCGTGTAGAGATATTTACAGGAGTAAAGAAACTAGTGCACAATTTCTAAAGTAGTATGTTAAGTTCTGCACTCTACAAACAAATAAAGGTAAGAGACCTAATTTTCTTATAGAAGTTCACGATCAATAAAAATATCAAAAAACAAGTTCTTAGCTAAATTTACCTCATTATCATAAATAAAATCAGAACATTCCAAATAAATCCCAAAAGTTGATGCGCCCGATTATTAAAGTCCTGCTAAATTCACCACAATTTTTGGTTAAGTGATGCGAGGAGGGCCTCATTGCTATTTCACTATAATACATCTTCTAGCGAGAACAAATTTTCCTCCGTGCACTTGAGTTCTTCCTCTTCTCAAACTACAATTCATGTAATAATTTGTATCTCTTTAATAGGGGTAGTCTTATCAGCTATGCTAGCTCTTAAGCAAAGACAAACGGAGATCTTTAGAAACACACTGTCTTGGTTGGACTATATAAGTTCTTTATGAATGGCTTCGTATCTAAAGTGCTATATTTTCATTTGATTACTCACACTTATTTAAAAGCATTATAGTTTATAAAATCCAAACAAATTACTCAGTCAGGGTAAACTATTCCTAGATAGTTTTTAAAAATATGCATGTAACTTATCTATGGTTTTCGCCACATGCTCCACAAGGTTCTCTTATCTCTTTCTTCTCCTAGGCACGTTGTTGGGGAAGGAAAAGAAGGTACCAATAGGCCTGTAAGTTGTAAACAAGATGAGCTGAGTCGAGTTTTGGAACGAGCCTGAATATGTTGTTCGAATTCAACTCTTTTATCAACAAGTGGAGCTTGAGCCCGAGCCGAGTTAAATGAGCCTACTAAAGCTCAAATCGAGATAACCAAATTTAAATAATTATTATATTTATATATAATATATGAATAATTAATTAGTTTAATTAGTTAGAATCGAACTTAAGCGAACTATAGTGGAGTTTAGATGGTAGAGTTTAAAGCGGTTCAAGCTTCAATCGGACACGGTTTTAATTAAACGATCACAATCTTTTGTTAGAACACGACTTGATAAGCGAACTTGGGTAAGTATAGCCAAGCTTAAACAAACCAAGTCAAACTTCAACGAGCTAAGTCGAGCTTTGTTCACAACCAACTCCGTTCATTTACAAATTTGTAGGTATCAATAAATGCTTTTCTTTTAAGGACAACTCAAGATGCCAATATTGATATATGCTTGAATTTAACTAGGGCAATGGAGCATTTGTTGGAACAAATATAGCAACTAAAAATTATGAGTTTTGAAGGTTTCACTTATCAAATAATAATAACTAATTTCTACAGTTTCTCTCAAACTAGAATAAGAAAGTAAACCTCAGAACTTCTAATCCAATTTAACATATCAATCGAGCATAATCTTGGTAAGTACTATGTCCTCTTAGCAAATGGACTACGATTGAATACCATTCTCTTGTTAATTAATTTTTATATGAAATTTGGAAACTTGCAACTTAAATTGAAATTTATTGTTTATTTAATTAATTCCCATATACGATCTTATGACGGAAAGATGTAAAAAATGTGAGGATAACCTTATACAATGATCAAAAAAAAGTCATGCCTAGAATATAAACTCGATTATTTCTAAGCTATAATTCCAAAACAAAAGGAGTAAGCATTTACAAAATACCTTTACAAGAAGTCGATTATGTCCGTTGATTCCTGACAATAACACTCATAAAATAATAATAAATTTATTAAATATATCATCACTACAAATTTATTATTAACTATATTTAATCCTTAATTTGTAAACATTAAGTTCCAAACATAAAATTATTGATAATTATGCTTTAAAAAAAGTATACTACTTATATTTTACTAGTATTACGTATTCAATAAGAATTCTTTTTCTATTTTGTTTTTTGTTTCTAGCTCTTTCCTAGTTCCAAATTTCAAGTTCTAACCTATAGATTTGATAAAGAAACAAATCAAACAATCACCGCTTAACGTCCAAAACCAAAACCCATTAACTAAAATATAAAATCACATCCAACCCGACCGAGAAATAACAACGACCAAAACCCACAAAGTGAAACAACTAATCCATCAAATTCCAAATTGAAAACAAGATAAATATTAGGAAATTTTACCAAATTGGTTTGAGTATAGCATAGTTATTGATGTAATTTAAATGTACAAAAATAGAATTACATAAAGCACAATTAGTCTAATTTAGAGATTTAGGGATTAAGGGATAACTAAAAGTTTACTTTAGAGATTAATTGGGGTTACCGGTGTGGAGCAAATGGAGTGCGGTGGTGCGGAGTGGTAAAGGCGGTCTTGGCGGTGGTTTCTTCTCTTCCCCTACTCCCTCTTCTCTCTCCAAATCATATCTCCTCTTTGTTTTTTTCTTCAGATCTTGATGTCGCGAACCGTAGTCCGATTAAGTTTATAAGAATCATGATCACATCAATGACCGCGTGCGATCGCTAGTTTTTATGATGTGGACATATCGGTGACACGCTGCGGCACGATATAAATGGTCGCCGCTACCAAAGTTTCGCACCAAATTTTGGGGGAAATTCTTCTCAATGACCGATCGTGACCGCGATCGTGATGCGTTATTAATATATCTAATGACGAGAATCATTATCGATTCGCAGATATCGATCGTTAGTACTTATTATATCGACCGGATAGTGCGATGTACCGATATCATTAATCATGAGATGGCCATTTTTCTTGTAGTGATCACAAGTATCATATTAGAGTACTCACCACTAAACACACCTTCATTGAGTTATTTAAAAGTCATAATCGACTCTAATACTATTTTACCATGTCAAATGTCAAACGTTGGAGTACAACTTTGCTCTGTGTGAATCTTTTACCCTCGCCATCTTCCCTTTTACTTCAATACCAATATGTAGCAAATTCTTTTGATGTGTATTTTTCTCTGTTGTCGCTGCGAAGACACTTCAATAATTTTTTAATTTCTCTTTTTTCAACTATAGCATGGAAACTCTAAAAATTCTATAATACATGGTCTTTTGTTTTCAACAAAAACACCAACACCTTACGTGAAGTTTCATCAATAAAAGTAACAAAATATTTATTGTCACCTAAGGACTCAACCTCAATGGAATTACATACATCAGAATATACTCTCTCAAGTAACTTAGATTTTCTTTTAGAGAAGCTACTAAAATAAATTCTATACGGATAAACAAGGTGTGGTTATGGATGGGATTCTGGTAATAGAATACATGCATAAAGGAATCAATATAATCCCAATAGTTGTATTTGGTTTCTGTTGTATGACTAGATTCAACAGTACGAGTAGTATCAGGATTAATACCCCAATTGGCAAGAGGCATGATGCTCTTGATGGTTGTTTTACTGTATTGAATTGGGCTAGTCGGTTTTGATGGATCATGAAGCGTATGCTTAATGTCCATTGATGCTGTTTCAATGATGATTTGCTCATATACATAGCGATGCTGATTAAAACGAGAAGACTGTTGAGTCGTTAAATAACGTCTTTTGATCTCCCATGGATCTAACATCACAAATTCCAACAATCTTGTACTAATCAATGTTACCCATCCTCACAGACCCAGTTCTCTGCCACAAGTGATTGTGTCTCAAAATTTAAACCTTGCTACTTTCGCCTTATTTCCTCGTTGTGTATATGCTGTCCTTGACCATCTGCCTGGTGTTTTTTTCTTCTGGAACTGAATTGTTTAGTGACACAACTAAAGTTTCTCAACTGTTAGGTAATGAATACATTACTACCACCTTTGTATACTTCAGGTTCACAATCTTTTGAATCACAAAGATTTTATTATGTGCGTTTGATAATCACATATTAAAACAAATGAGTATTATCAGAGATATATTAAATGCGTTTGACAATAAAAAGAAAACCACCTTCTGTTTTAGGCTAATTACAGATTAAAACAAAAAATGATAAAATAGAAGGTAGTTTTCTTTTTATTTACTCGATCATTTGTTTGATCCAATTTCACTTTTATATTGGATGCATCGTGAATGATGCTTTCGTGCATTATATCTATATGTAGTTATGTAGGTTAAGTTTCATTATTCAAGTCGGATCGTTGAGTGATGAACAGTAGAGTAATGTTTGAATGAATGAATTTTTATTTATCTGAATTAATAGAACTTTTTTACATAAAATTGATTGTACAAATAAATCTCTTACTCTATTTATACAACTATATATATATATATATTAGTTATGATCCAACTGTCCAAACTATAGTAGTATTTATGCTAACTACTAATTAATTGTACGTTCTCCTAAATATAAAGAATAAGCAACACGTGTTACTAATTATTCTCCTAAATACACATAGAATAAACAACACGTGCTATTGTCAGTGTATATGAAAATCTCCTCCGTTGTATGATGCCGAGCCCGTGTTGAGTCCTTAATATAGATAGATACTTTAATTCCATCAGTCTGGATGTCAATCTTAATTACTGGCCAGGCCAGATGGGGTCATATATACATCTAATGTGACATATATATATATATATATATATATATATATATCATGATATATAATGGCATTGTTGTTGTGCGGAATATATCTTCATCAATATATGTACACCAAGTTCCATATTATAAATCATTACTAGCTATTACTCCATTTGTTTTTAAGCTGTTAAGGGAAAATTTTGTACCGAAAATAAAGATGATCACTTAAATTTTATATCATAAATTACTCTATAAATTAAAGAATGTAAGCTTGAAAATAATATTTACAAATCCGTCCTTGATTCCCGTGAGAATGTCTCAATCTCTATTGCTGTCTGTTATGTTTGCTTAGAAAAGGAAGAAAACTCTTTACTTGTAATTACTACTCTACTTCCCTCAGAGAACCTCCCTCATCTAATCTACTACACCAAACAAGCCTCTCATCTAATGCTGCCAAAGGCACTACCCCTATTTAATTTTATTATGAAATAATTTGACGCCATTGATTTGTTTGATATAAAAATATATTATTAAAATATCAAATTTTATTTTAAAAATTGTTAAAATTTTAAAAAATATACATTTATTCTAAAATTATTATTTGTGTTATGACAATATCAACTATGGGTGGTTTGTTTATTTGATACTCCTATACTACCTCTGCTCTAAAAAGAACAGAGAGAATTTTTTATTATGGGAGTATCATTTTAATTAGTAATGTATAAATAATAATCACTCGTATATTTTAAAATTTGGGACGTGATCAAACACTATTACTTTTGCATGTTTTACTGTATTTGTGAGCCTATATATATATATATATATATATATATATATATATATATATATATATATATATATATATATATGATGAAATTAAATTGAGACTAATATGAAAGTTTATACGATAAAAATGAGGTTATTCTAAACTATTACTTATACCACGTATGCAATTATAATTAACTAAACTAATTTTTTTTGAAATACATATCAAAACTGAATATATAACAGAAACAAAATCTCCATAGATTAATTAATTAAGTCCACCTAAAAATGGTTCAGTTTCTAAATTTGAAGTACCTTGAATTACTTTAAAAATAAGACGGTTACCAGTATATATATATATATATATATATATATATATATATATATATGTTTGGGTCAGTTCTTAGAATTAAGTAGCTAGCAAGCCAATTAAAGACGAGATTTAAACTACTACAGTCTACCTACAGATAAGTGGAATGATTAGGCATTAATTAATTATATATGTTGATATACTACTCAACTGTCGTCTATCCTTGATAAAAATCCAACCCTTTTAAATCACAAACCTCAGCTCGTACGTAATATAAATAAAACTTTGTTACGTTCGAGTTTAAATAATTCTGCGTTGCCTCTTCAATCGTGAATCAGAACTGGAACGTTGGACTAGAGACCTCATTGCTTCCCTCAGAAACTCCACCACCTCATCACTCTGATGTTTATCGCCGGATACGATCAAAACGTTTCGTATCCGGCCACCAAATGTGACCATTTCAGCTCTCAAGGGACTCAACCGGAGCGATTTTAGGGTTTCGACAAGGTCCGGAATGAGATCGGATCGGTCTTCACAACAAAATGAAGCCTTTATGAATAAGGTTTGGTCGTCATTAGAGTTAACCACAATGATATCATCGCTCTCGGAAGGGAAGGATTGGAGTTGCATGATATCTGAGGATTGTTGCTTCAGCTCTTTCAGTCGTTGAACCACTTTAGCTAGGAGGGTAGCTTTATCTGTCTGTAAACAAAAAGATAAATAAGATAAAGAAGGATTAATTGGAAACCCTAATTTCAAAAAAAAAAAAAAAAAAAGTTAGACAACTTTCCCAAACTAATTAAAGAGCGAGCCCCTAGCTTGAGGAATAATATATATATATTAATTAGAAAGCTACGGAGTTGATTCATTTCTTTTTCTTATCGGAATATATATTTCATCAAAAAAGATTCTGAAAAGAAGCTTTGGATCTGAAATATTCAGAACCTCCAAATATAAAAGAAAGCTAGCTAAATAATAGTAGTATCTCATCAATCCTTGATAGTATATAACAAGTGATCATGACATATATATATATATATATATATATATATATATATATATATGTTCCACAATATTAATTCAAAATTATACTTAGAGATTTGTCCATAAAATTGAATTTAGTTAATCCTACAAGTTAGAAGAAATTAACATTGATTTTATGATTGAAGAAATTAAAACGTTGGTAGGTACTTTGGAATTGCAAGGGAGAAGGGTACGGAGGCTATCGAGATGAGAATTGATTCGCTGTCGGCGGCGTTTCTCAGCTTCTTTATGATTGTTGGAAGCCTTGAGAGCTCTAGCTACTGCTGTATTGTCCTCAACTGCTACCAAATCATCCTTCATTATTATTCCTCCTCCGGACCCGGACCCCGACACGTTCCACTCTGACGAACTCATCGTCGCCGGGATTCCATAAGACCCAAAGTCATCGTTCCTGGAGATAAACTTCTGAAAATCAGAGCTCTCAGGCCTGTTTTCGGGTTGCATGTTGGTGTTTTCGATCGTAACTTTTTTCTGGTCCTTATTTTTGCTCCACTACTTAGGGTTCCCTCTCCGTTTGGATAGATTATCACACTAAATATGGTAGGTATACATTTACTTTATTACCACTACCGTTGTAAGTTGAGGTCTTAGTGATAATATAAAACCAATAGTTTTTTGCCACGTCATTGGTCTGCGTTGCTGCCACTAAGGCACGATACTAGCTAGTCCAAATTCCATATTCTATTTTCTCATCCGATAGTATTTTTTTTAAAAACAACGTTGTACAGTATTTGTAACATATATTCAAATTATACATAAATCACTAAATTTTATAAAAAAATTCAATTGAAATATATATTATACATTTTTTAAAAGTGAATCAAAAAATTTTTTTTGGACCGGTTGGTAATATAATGTCCCCCTAGATTTATTGTAATTTATATGAATCCCATATTGAATAGTGATGGGTATTTAAGCGAAATGTAGATATTATTGAGATATTTTACATACATGAATTTCACATTGAATAGAGTAAGAGTGTAGCTATATAAGTATAATGCATTGATTATTCATTGATGTGAGATGAATCGTTCAATTCCGCTACGTAAGTATTAACTATATAGGTGTAAGTATATTTTTTTTGCATTAAGTGGAAATAAAAAATTTAGAAAAACAAACGAATTCATTCTTTAGACCAATTCATTAATAGCTTTAGACAGTACACTTGACTTTATTTAGCTGTTGTTGGAGAATCGAGTAGGTCGCGTGCCACGTGCGTATTGTGTATATTTTTTTGAAGGAATTTAATTTATTTATCTTTAGGTTGAAATGTATTAAAAAAGATTTTGATAGTCAGAGTGGAGTGGCAGCCTTTGGTCCTGTGAGGGGTTTTTTTTCACATAGAAAAGCCCAGTTTAGGTTTAAGCTAGGACTTGACATTAGGCCCATTTTTATAAAGACAGGAGGGTAGGTTCTTGGCTCGACAGTTCCGAGAGAATGGTTCCTGGGTGTCCTAATGCTTGGTGGGCTGATTGCTTAAAAGAAGGTATATATGTAAAGTCATGGTGCGACTACTAAAGAATTAATAGATGCTACTCTACTCTACAATATTATTTTTAAGAGATTTAAGAAAAAAGAAAAAGAAAAAGAAAAATTAGAGAAGAAATCAAAAGTCTTTTGTTTACAAGTTTTTTAAGAGAGAAAATAAGTAGAGAGATCAAAAGTTCTTTATAATTTAGTGACCTTTTGGCCCCCGAGTGGTATGACTCAACACAAAACATAGTAATAATCATGAGATTTGGAGTTGGATGGTTGGCATATCAAAAAAAGGGTGCGTGAGTTTAATTAGTAATATAAAATTATCAAAAAAAAAAAAAAAGTCCCTTATAAATTATAACCTCCCGAATAAAATTCTTAGCATGTTTGAAAATCGAATAAATTTAACCTTTTTAGATTTCCAAAGAGAAGTAAATTGAACATGTGATATTACTCCACTAGACTATCAATTCATGTGATTGATGCTTATATAGTCAAAAGTAAGCTGCATTTAGTATAAAAAAAATACATATAAAGCAAAGATTAATGATTCATTCCCAACACTGCGATCACATCATTATACTACTACTATAGTAGAGTATATCCCATCCCATCCCTTTCCTTGAAAAAAATGGGGAAGGGAAAATAAAAGGGTTTCCCACTTCTCACTAGTGAACTAACTAATTAATTAATTATCAAAAAGCCAATAGTGATTAATGTCTGCTTTGATTGTGAAATGTGTTGATTGAAAGAGTGTTGGTCACTTGAATCAAAAGCTTTTTAATTACCCATCGATCATTACCTAAAAAAGTCGAATTTTATGAGGGCTTTATATCGATCATAATGATGGCAACAATTAATACTCCCTCTGTTATATATTGGCTGCTTGCTTTTATTGGCTAGCAGTTGTCATATATTGGCTGCTTGCTTTTATATATATGGATATATAAATAAAACTTGAGAATTAAGTAATTTTCAAAGCTAATATAATTCATATGCATGTGAAAGAAATTATATTAGCATATATGTTTAAAAATAATAATAATACTTCAATTTAACTATTACTATCAAGCATGACAAATCAATTCTCTATTATAAGGTAAAGATTATAATATTGACCTAGCTAATAAATCTCTCATTACAAATAATCATGGTGGGTTGTGTACAAGTCAATATAATTAATTATTTCCGGTGACTCAAACATTGAAGTTATCTCCAAACAAATTAATATACTCCCATTATAAATTCACTCGTATGAATGTGACTACTATTATTTATGTGAAAACAAAATACTACAGTAAGTATGATCATAGAGTCTAACTAATACTAATAAATACAAACTACTACATGGCTCGGGCGTCCATCAACATAGAAAATAAATTAATAATACAAATAAATACAAACTACTACAGTAAGTAATACTAGTAGGAGTAGTAATTTTTTTACCTTTGACATGTTTTTCGTATGTAGGAGTAGGAGGAGCATCTGCATGTCGCATTGAAACATGTAGACACGGATAATTTTGTCACATTAATATGACGTTGGATAATTTTATCACATTAACTTTTTTTTATTTACAACTCAGCAATGATGTGTCAAATTCCGTTAAAATCAAAGAACGTTAATAATTTTAACGACTGTAAGAAAAAAAAGTTTAACGACTCATTTGAAAATTGACCTAAAGTAGAACCAAAAAAAGCATTTTAATAAATGCGCGCGGTTGCTAAATTCAGACTGTACACTTGTATTGATTGACATTAAGCCTATTTATTTAGAATAGAACAGAAGAAATAAAATAATTTTATTACTATCAATAATTCATGTTTGTGCATAGAGATTCCAGTTAGGTTTAAAATGTTTTTGACTTTCTTGATTCAAAAAAGAAAAGAGCACAAGAGGTTGGTTCAGAAGAAAGGAAGGAGGGTGGAGGTGGAGACAACAAAAAAATTAATGGCTACTAATCATTCAGATAACAACATACACTTATCTTTCTTCCATCACCCCTACCGTTTTCGTTCTCGTTCTCGTTCTCGTTCTCTCTTAACAAGTCAACTCACTACTACATTTCTATTTTTCTTCTCGGTTAGATGCCAAAAAACCAAAACATTACCGAAAGGGCCAGCAGCTAAGCTTAGCTCCAGCAGCAGGCAGGCAGGCAGGCCGACCTTCAACTTCACAGCATCAGCAAGATGTAGTAAACTAGAGTAATAGGCAGAGCTATCAGCATCCCAAATATAACCCTGCACCAAATAAACAACAACATTATAACCATTTATATATATTATACAAGTGCTTTTCTCTAATTTAGGATACTACACATTCATCAAACAGCTTTTAACAGAAAACTTAATAAATAGGTAGTTCAGCCACCAAATGCAAAGAAACAAAATCAGTTATGAGATCGATCCAAGTCTAACCCAGTGCTAAGTATGTCTGGATGAACATTGTATTCCTTAGCAAAGACAAAAGGGACAATTCCTTGTGGAAGGGCTGCCTGAAAATGCAGAGTGAACAAAATGTGTGAGTAGATATGGAAATACTATATATATATATATATATATATATATATATATATATAGATTACATATGGTTTTAACTTACAAGTTTCTTTGAAATAAGAACATTAGATGAATGGGGTTGAGTAAGCTTAATCGTTGATTGAGGCTAAAGATTTATTAGAGAAGGAACTCGAGTCTTTCTAAGTCTGCACTGAACCAAATGAATTGAATTCCTTTTATAGAACAAGGAAAGCAATTATTACATTATTACTATTACAACAAGCTGGGGTAAAGTAAAAGTAAGAAACATTTAACTAAAGTAAAAATCTGAGGTAGAAACATTTTACTAAAGTAAAAGTCTGAGACTAATTCACTTGGGAGCAGTCTTTGGTGGCTGAGGAGGCAGTGACAAGAGGTGCTTGGAAAGGCGGTGCTAATGTCACATCACACTTTGATTGATTACTGCAGGAAAGAAAATGGATCTTGAGCATCTTGAAGGCCGATTGTGCCGTAAGGATCACAATTACCTTCGTCTCCAAGCTCTTGACTAGATGTTTTGAACTGAGAAGAAGCCTTGTCAGACTCTTCATGTATCGATCAAGTCTCGAATGAATAGCATCTGCAAGCGCCTTAATTGAGAATTAGAGTAACTAGAAACATTGGTAACTTCATCGGAATCGATAGAACGATTGATTTTTCTTTTGACTTATCGGTTGTTTTTTCTTGGTGATTCTTTGGGAGATCAACCAGAGAGGCCCTTGATGGTGAAGGGTGTGTGCTTAGGAGGAGTCGATAGAGGAGAAAGGCGGAAATTCTTTACGAACTTGGCAACTATTCTATCAACAAGAATTTATCCCACCATTTAATAAAAAAGCGGCGAGAGAAGCAAGAAATAGGGAAAGGTAAGTCCGAAAGCGGTCCCTAATTCTATGGACGATGAGAGGTAAAATCTTGTGACTTCTTGGGTAAATTTGAAGCGATATATTGCCATTTCAAAATCCAAGGATTTTGTATTTACTCTGAGAATATAAGGAAGGCTGGAATTTCCTCATATTTTGAATGATAATTATTATAATGACAAAAATGTTCTAAGCTTTGAGGAGAGATTTGGGGAATATATCGCGGCCTGGCTGTACCTTGTCCACCAAAGGATAAACCATTTGGGAAATTGACTCTTGAATTTGTGGTGTTGAAAAAAACCACGAATGACTATGATCTTCATTTTGATGAAGCATAATTTTATGCAAGCCTCGATATAATCATAATAGCGAGAAAGAGCTAGTGTGATTAGAAAGTGACTTGAGATCGGAAGGATGACTACCCTGATCGGATGATTGAGAACTTGCTTAATATCAACGAATGATAAAGAAGCTTGGATTTATCATCGTTGGCATAAATTGGTTTAATACAACTCGGTTCAGATTTTCTCACTCATTGAATTTATTAACACAGTACAATTACTGACATTATGAGTATGCGAGGAGGTTCATCTTCTCGTGGTCAGCGTGCCGCCCGCATTTCCGCCCGGTCGATTAATCAATCAAAAGGCTGTTGTTCCTCATCCAATTACCCAAACCCATTAATAAATTTCGGGTGCTTAGATACGGTCCCCAAGCCCTACTTCTCGCCCTTCTCTCAAGTACCAAACCTTTCGATATTTTCGCTAGTCAAACCCCTCGCTACTTCAACAAAATCTAGTCATCAAATGTCCGACTATCGTCAAATCTTCGATCAACACTTATTTCATATCGAAGTTACAAATGAAACCTAAAAATGACCCAATTGATTTTAGGCGCCCAAAGATTTTCCCTCTTGGATGGCATTTTCTTCCTTTAACTCTTTATAAATCCTTAGTGTATTATAGGGACATTCTTATTGAAACAGAGTCGGTATTTATTAAACCAATTTATGCCAACGATGATAAATCCAAGCTTCTTTATCATTCGCTGTATATTAAGCAAGTTCTCAATCTGTCCGATTGGGGTAGTCATCCTTCCGATCTCAAGTCACTTTCTAATCACACTAGCTTTTTCTGCTATTATGATTATATTGAGGCTTGGCATAAAATTATGCTTCATCAAAATGAAGATCATAGTCATTCGTGGTTTTTTCAGTTTGACCACAAATTCAAGAGTCAATTTCCCAAATGGTTTATCCTTTGGTGGACAAGGTACGATTTGTGCCATGATATATTCCCCAAACCTCTCCTTGCCCAGTTAGAACATTTGTCATTATAGTAATTATCATTCAAAATATGAGGAAATTCCAGTCTTCCTTATACTCTGTAGTAAATACAAAATCCCTTGGAGCTACGCAAGAAGTCACAATATTTCAGTCTCCGTCGTCCATAGGAATTAGAACTGCTCAGACTTACCTTTCCCCTATTTCTTGCGTCTCTCGCCGTTTTTTCATTAAATGGTGGGATAAATTGGTGTTGATAGAATAGTTGGCCAAGTTCGTAAAGAATTTTCGCTTTCTCCTCTATCTCCTCCTGTTAACACCCCTTCACCATCGCATACCTCTGCCACAGATCTCCCAAGAATCGTCAAGAAACAACAAGCTGATAAGTCAAAAGAAAATCGATCGTTCTACCGATTTCGATGAAGTTACTAATGTTTCTAGTTACTCTAATTCTCAAGGCGTCTTGCAGATGCTATTCATTCGAGACTTGATCGATTATATGAAGAGTCCGACAAGGCTTCTTCTCATCCAAAACATCTAGTCAAGAGCTCAAGACGAAGGTAATTGTGATCCTTACAAAGACAATCGGTCTTCAAGATGCTCAAGATTCATTTTCTTTCCCGCAGAATCAATCAAAGTGTGATGTGACATCAAGACTCTTCCGGCAGGCTGACCAAATTTCGCCACCAAAGACTGGCCCGGCAACTCGGCTAGTCAAGAAAGATCTTCTACTTTTTCACCAGTGATAATAATCATTCAAGCATCCGCCCCACGGCCGCGATTAAAAGAAGACGCTCGCTTTTCCCGAAAAGCAGATTTTTTTTTTTACCTGTAGCCTAGTCAGCAGCATCTTCTACTTTTTCACCAGTGACAGCAATCATTCAAGCATCTGACCCCATAGCCGCATTAGTCAAAAGAAGACGTCTGTTTTTCCACCGAAAGCAGATTCTTTTTCTTTTTACCTATACTTTTACTTTAGTAAAATGTTTCTACCTGTACTTTTACTTTAGTTAAATGTTTCTTACTTTTACTTTACCCCAGTTGTTGTAATAGTAACAATGTAATAATTCGTTTTCCTTGTTCTATAAAAGGAATTCGAATTCATTTGGTTCAGGCAGACTTAGAAAGACTCAGAGTTCCTTCTCTGATAAATGTTTAGCCTCAACCGCTGATTAAGCCTACTCAACCCCCATTCATCTAATGTTCTTATTTCAGTAAACTTGTAAGTTAAAACCATCTGTAATCTTTGTATCATAAATAAAAATTTATTTTAGTAATTGTGTTTGTATGCGTATTTGTTCTTCTCATCTCATTCTTAAATAGTCTCCTTCTGCCTATATGGTAAATAAATCATATTCTGGAACACCAGTCAATTTTACCTGAACAATTGCAACATGCAATAAAACTCCTCTCAAACCAACCGCAATTGAGGCAGCAGCCATGACCGCAGGACCCGTTAGGAATCGAACAGCCATAGCAAAGGTAGCAATTGAGTTCCCGCATGCAATTATTCTTGGCTGTAATGCCATGAATAAACCTGCAATTGCACAGTACAATCAAATATGTTACTGTAACAAATTAGACCCAATTAACTAGAATACATTACACATAAGCTATGAATCCAATGGAACATACCAAGACTAAACATGGCCATTCCAAGACCAGCATCGGAGAGAATGGCTATTGATTTTGCAATTATAGCAGGCATTTCAACACCCCATCTGGATAAAATAAAAAAAAAGTATGAGCAATGATGGTTCAATAATCATTCATAAATAAAAGAAACCTTCAATTTGAAATGAAATATTCAATCTTGCGTACTTGTATGAGACCAAAGACCAGGTGAGGCCGAAGAGGCTGGAATATGTGTTTGGATTCCGAATGAGTTTTCGCCATACCATAATCAAAATGAGTCTGGTCATGACACTAGCAGGTGGCATGGCAGTGGGATTGTTATCCCCATTCGTCATGGACTTGGGGTGCAACTCAGCCGTGGAGCTTGAGCCAAGCTTGGCTAGCATGGGACCTTCCCGATCAGCTCCATTCTGAACTTGTCTGTTCCCAAAGCTAAACTCATTCCGACCAAATTCATCATAGTCTAATTAAGATTAAGATAAATCAGTTCACGAATCATACGAATTAAAATATGATACAGATGGAAGTAGGTGACCTAGGACAAAATTTTATGTAATTTATACAGATATTTAGATATTCAATGAGCCAACATGGATAATAACATTATAGCATTATTAGAGAAGACATGTGACCATAATTTCAGGGCTTCTAGCAAAAAATCAAATACAAGAAAAATGAATCCCATACTAGATGCCAACATAATAGGAAAAAGACATAACAAACAAACCCCACTTCACTAACAAACAGATTAAGAAGTTCCAAGTCCAAAAACAGATTCAACAAAGACAAACATAGTTGCAGCAAAAAGTAGACAAGTCCAAAAATATGTATCATATATAATCAATTACTCATGATCAGAAGTCAAAACAATAAACATGCAAGTGACTCCGTGAACAATCAAAATCCATTAACCAAACTTAAAAGAGCATCAAAATCAAACCTTTAGGTTGAGCAACCGCACTAAGGTCGTTCCCATACTCTCCACCCCTGAACACATGAATCCCTCCTTCAGAAACCGGCGAAGCACTTGAGCTCCAAACAAACATGTGAAGATCTTTACCACCATCTGCCCCATTTGCTTTCTTCTTCGCCCCCGGTCCAGCAACCGGAGAAAAAATCCCAGCACTAGGCGGTGCAGGGTATCCTGCATTCCCCTGCCCATAAACCCCATTACCCTTTGTATGATTCCCAAAACCCCCTGTTCCACTCTCCTCATCAAAACCCAAGTTCCCAAAATTCGATTGCCTTGGACTCACATTACTAGATTTCTTTCCATTTACCATTGAATATATATCAGTATGGTTAAAGCTTGAACCTCTTGGCGTTGGATTTCTTGATGATTGCAGGGAATAAATCTCTGCATTTGTCAAGTTTGATGGCCTTGGCGTTAAAGAAACACCCGAATTAGGTCCATGTGATCTCCTTGAGAAAATTTCTGATCTTGAACTAGTTGATTTTCTCACTGTTACATGTAACTTTCCATCTTCACCAACCTCAGCCTCTGTTTGTAATGGCTCTTTACCGTCTAAAGATAAGACATCAGAGTCAACTCTGAATGAAATAATAGAGCCAGCAGTATCTGGAAATTGTTCTGCAATGAGAAGCCTAGCTCCCCTGTACTCAAACAAGAATAACATCAAAGTGTACCATATGATACATTGTAGCACAACTATTTGAACCATTAGGCTTCCTGAGGCCTCACCATACATACCCTTTAACAGGGGAATGCCCATGACTAGAGTGTTTGGGAGTGTGGAGAGAGAAAACAGAGTGATGGACCATTCTAGGCAGCCTCTAGAGCTGGTTCTTGACCAAATGGCTAGAACGGCAAGGACTATGATCTTTTGAAGGGTGTCAGCAGCTATGAACCTGAAGTTCATGGCATAAGGATTGTTGGTAGAGATGAAATGAAAGGAAAGAAGAGGAACTGCAAAGAGGGCTACAAATCGATTGATGCCTGAACACTGATCAGGGCTGAAGATTTTCCACCATTTCACTGAAGCATAAGCTAAGATCATGGCCACATAGAGTGGAACAACAGCCGTGAGTACATGGTAAAAGTCTGTCAGTGTGATCATTTTTCTTGGTTTGAAATGGGTTTATGTGGGCTTTAAGGATTATCGAGATGTAAAATGGGACAAATTATAAAACTCTACATATGGAAGAAAAAAAACGATATGGATGCAATGAAGTTAACAAACAATACCCAGTAGAGAATAAGGCTAAATCAGCCCATATTATAGTATCGAGGTAACAGCAGAAATGGAGAGAGACAATAATAATGAAGATAGGACTGTAAGAACACGCTGCCGGAGAATGAAGAGAGAGAGAGAAAGAGAGGCGATTTCACTGCAGACGGGAGGAGTGGGAAACCAAAGAAGTGATGTGTAATATTTATTGGGAATAAATGGCAGACAGAGAAATAAAAGCATAGGCCTTTTGGGAAGTTTTTAGTAGGAGTACTAGTCTTTTGATGATGAGGAATAGCTATCCGTAGAGAGAGAGAGAGAGAGAGAAAAAGGGGTATCTGTCAAAAGCAGCATCCGCTCTCATCACTTGAGAGGGAAATGACCAAACAGCATCGGAGGGAAAAAGAAAGGAGAGCGAAAAAAAAGTAAAAACAAACCAAACAGAGACTCTGAAGAGGAGTGGCCCTTGTAGTAAGATTCTCTCCGCTTTCTTGGTGGTAATTTAATTCAAAAATGTAGTAGAAGTAATTATTTACATGCTGTCTTTACGGCACATTCATACTTGAGAAATATATTTTCTGCTTTTCCTCTGTCGAGTAAAAGATTTTCCTTCTGGGGCCCACATCTTAATTCCTCCCTCCTGATTTTATGTGAATGATGGATACAACCTAAGAACTGGTGCTTGATACAAAGCCACTTTTGTCAGCTACTATATTAGTACTATAATATCAAATAAATAAATAAAGATTTATGGGAAGTGGTAATATGGGTCAGATGTAGTTTGGTTTTACATCAAAAAATTGGACAGATTCATGTCTAAAAGTAACCTAAATTTTCTTTTAGAGTGAAAAAGCCCTTGTTTTAGGTCATGTTTGGGAACTTTTTGTGTGATTTAATTGTTCGATTATACTAGCTTATTGTTGTGCATTTGGCCTAAAAAGTGTAAACTATCTTAAACCTGATATTCCTATGGCTATATGGAAAATGCTTTTAGATTGAATATACACATTTGTGGCCTTTGTTGCCTGCTGGTGGAGGTAGGGGTGGGGCAGTATATGGTGTCTCAGTTCTTGGTGGGATTGCTACTCATGAAAGGATGAGTTTTGCAATTTTCTTAAGGCCCAAACCAACCCAACCCATGACAAACATCATGGATGGCTTTATTAACCAACCTTGAGATTCACTTGACATGTTACCAAATACTACTACTATTTGAAGTACTAGTATGTTTTTGAGTCATTTAGATTGAAGGACTAATGATTAATTAAATAAGGTGTGACATTGGGTCAATTTAGATTTATAAAGAATGTTGTGAATGCATGACTCCCTAGCTAGCAAGCTAGCTTAATTCGCCTTCTTACGCTTAGTTTGTTGCCTTGTGCTGTAGTCAACATAAAATACCACCTAATAAATAATTAATTGGTAGTAGTAGTATAACTTTAGGAGTATGGGCCAGGTTAGGTCAAGCTCAGTCCCTCTTCTTGTTTCTTTTGTAAGTAGACTCCCTTCCCTATGTGACCGACCGAATTTACAAAAGCATTTCCCAAAATAACTTACCTTCTTCGATCATTTTTAATCTAACCTCATTTATTGTTTATATTTCAAATTTTCACTTATTAAATATTTTTACATACTTTTCATATGTACATATATTATTACTAAAATATATATTTATATATACGTATATATATATTAATTATTTAAAATTAAAATATATTTAATCAATTAAATTAATATAAAAATTTAAATTATCTATTTGATCATTTACGAAATAAAATAATACTAAACATTTAATTAAATATTTTTTAAATTAGACAACAAATAAAATTGAAAATAAAAAAATCTTAGTTAAAAAAGAAAAGAAAAAAGAACATACTAATAATTAAAAAAAAGACATATTAATTAAAATAAAAACATTATTATCATAATTTTCATAATTATTCATGAACATTTTGAGGACATCGTTGACTACGTCTGTTGTGACCCTCTTGTCCGCATTTTCCACAAACTCTAGCATTTCGCGAATTATCCATTTCAGTTCGAATCACTGACTCGAATTCTCCGACCACGTTTATTTTTCTTTTTCCTCAAATTCTCATCAGGTATGAGAAGACCATATGTGAGACCCCAGATTTTATCAATAAAAATTTAAATTTTGTCGAAATAATTTTTAATATTATGGTGTGAATTTGAGATAATATTATAGTTGTGGGTAGTATTTATAAATTTTGCAAAGTATGCAAGTGGTTATATTATATTCGATTGGTCAGGGAATATTCGGTTTAGCGAGGAATAATATTCATACAACGGCTCAATCATTGGTGGACCCTTATTAACGGAATTATTCATCGGATCGAGAAAGCGACAAAAATATTTTATTGAAATAACGGCGGAAGTTTTACCGTTGATATTGTTGAACTACTTTCAGTAGTAAAAGTACAAGAATACGTGTGGTTGCGTAGTAGCACACGGTATTGATTATTCGATGCTTATGTGAGAAGTCACCGGTTTGATTCCATTATTGTCGATTAATAATATGAATTATTATAGCGATAATGACGTTTTGTTTTATTCAGTATTATTAACGTAATAAAGCGAAACATCTTTTATATAAAATGTAATACTTTATTAAAGTTATTCTATAAATAAAATATATTATATTTTATTATGCGTAGTGTTGCGTAGTGTTTTGCATAGTGTTGCATAGTGTTTGCAGATAGTAAAATGTTTTTATATAAATAGAATATATTATATTTTATTTAAAAGATTTTGCTTTAAATATGGACCAGTCAGTTAAAGTAAATCAAATCGGATAGTTTCATGGATTAATTACTATGCATTCTATTTTCCTATAAATGAAGCTCATTCCTTCATTATTTTCTTACTTAATTCAATTGAAACTAGAGAGAAATTATAGAGAGAATTTATGAGAGAAAGTTATAGAAAGAAGAAGAGTATTCGCTACTTCATTACTTCTATATTCGGTTTTTTTACGGTAAGGGGTGTTATTTCTTTCTTCTTGAAGAGAACTTTATTATTCCATTCATTATTATTCATTGGAATAACTTTGTAAAAGTGTCATACCCTATACATAACTTTGATCACGTGGCATACCCTATACTTGGTGAAATTCTTATGTTATTCCATCGCTTATTATTTCATTGGAATAACTCAGATCACTGTGGTTTACCTATACTTGGTGACATTCTTCTATTATTACATTGGAACATCACATACGTGTGTTTTACGGACTGATTCGGGTTCCGCTTTTTTATTATTCTGTTGGAACATCACGCTCGTGTGTTTTTACAGGACTGGTTAAAATCTTTATCATTCTGTTGGAATATCCTATCGTGTGTTTTACAGGATCCGGTTCCATCTTTATTATTCATTGGAACATCACATCGGTGTGAATTTCACTTCGACGGTTCCGTTATTATTATTCATTGGAATAACTCAATACATCACAATACCGCATGCGTGGTGATTTCTTTTATTATTCCATTCTTTATTATACCCGGTTGGTTAAAACTTTGACTTCTATACTCCATGAAATTAGTAGAATATCCTTGATATTTGCGTTTCATCCAAAGATATCTTTTCATGGAAATATTCTTACGATCATTATTGAATTTTACTCTCTAAACAAAGATCATGTTGACAATTTGGACGTTAATAATTCATGGATTAAATAATTCTTGAACTTGTTTTATTGAATTACTATGTCATTGTCATCATCCTCGTGTTATATTATGTTATCTTTGGCTTACGTGCATAGATGAACTTAGTATGATTATGACCGAGGATCATTCGGTATAATCATGACTTGATATAAATGATGTGACAAAAGTCCTCGGTGGCTTTGTAATGCGATGATGGATAGTTTTTGGTATGATTATGACCGGGGGTGATTCGGTATAGTCATAACCATTGATAATTTGACGAAAATCCTTGGTAGTGGGTACGGGGATGATTAGATGTGGTGGTTTATTATTAAAATTTGAGTCTCGGTGATAAAAATTGATGAAAACCTTTTAAAACCTAAAAGATAGTAGACTTTATTCTCTACTTGACTCTTTTAATGGATTGCTTATTCATTGCTTGATTAAACCGGTTGTCATTGTATTTTATCGGTTTAACCTTTGTTGAAGGCTAATGATAATTTATTCTGCATTATCTTAGTCATAATATTTCTTACTGGGCTAGTTGAGCTCACCCTTTCTTTCACTGTTCTCTTCAGGAAATGAGAACATAGCTTGGACGAGTCGGGGAACGGAGTAATGGTCCAAGAGGATAGCATTAGTAGTCCTCACTATTCGTGAAATAGTGTGATAATAGTTGTAATGAGGACTCCTTTTGAGTTTATATAATATCTAGTAGACAATATTTGTATTCAAACTCAAAGTTTATGTAAGTATTATACCTACGATTAGGTTAAGTAAGTTGTATTTGAATTTATGTACCATGTAAGTGACGACCCAAGATGGGTGGCGTATACCTAATTTTGGGGCGCCACGGTTGGTATCGAGCTTAGGATATGATCCTTGGTCGAGATGTGAGATAAGAACTAGGAGGGAGAGCGGGGAATTCCTTCGCTAGTATGACCTACCTAAATTTATTTGGTATTTAATTGGCTCACGAGTATAGGGATAATATGTGATATGTTAATTAACCCTTGTTTTGTGACGGTGTTTGAGAATGGCATCTCGAAAATCTTTGAGATAAGCAATGAAGCACATGAGAGTGTTGATTCAAACTCAAACAAAAGGTAACGACCAACAACACGATAATAATCATCATCTTTGGTGGCAGCATTTATCGAATAATGATAACCATTGTGGGGGAAATTATCATGCTAATAATGGTAACCACTTGATTGGTAATCATGGCAAAGATAATAGAAGTGAAAATTGCAAGAAGAGAAGGTCATTTAGCCCAATTTTGTTGTGCACCAAAGTCGAGTCTAGCTTGGGACGGTGGCACCAAAGGTGGATATGGACAAAACAAAGTCGTTGGTTTTAGGAAGTGCATTTTTCATGACTTCTCAAAAAGCGAGTAAACCCAACGAAGTTAGTACGCAGGTTAGTTAATTATAAATTACGAAGTCTATACCTTATAAGATAGGGTTCTACCCATTATTTTATCTCTCTTGCTTGCGTTCAACGTTTAAATTTGACTCAGGAGAAGTTAGACTTTGACTTATTGGTTGAAACTTCGTTAGTAGGAGCCTTCGTTCGCTTACTATTTTTAAATCTTGTTTGATTCAAATAAACACTTTCACATTACTGTCGATCTTATCTTTTTGAAAATACTTGCCTTTGATGTGATTTTAGGAATCAATTGGTTAACTACTCATCATGCTTTTCGTAAGAAGGTTGTTAGCTTTTAAATTCATAACCAACTTTGTTATCTGAATTCAAAGTAACCAAACCCTAAAGTTAATCACATGTTATATCAAGCCATAAGTAAAGAGCCCCGATCCTTTCGTTGTTAACTTCCTTGTGTGGAATGCACAGAAGCCGGATTTTTACGTAGGCGACGTCGTGATGAAGATGGCAAGTTGATAGGTATCATTGTGAGAGTCTTTATCTAGGTTAAGGGATAGAAGTCACAGTTGGTATTAATGTGACGTCTTATTCAAGTCTTGGGACGAGAAATATGTGATTTTGAATGATATTTCTATCATTAATAAATTTCTTGACGTATTCTTGAAGATTTCCTAGCCTACCCTAGAGCGTGAAATCGAATTTTGTATTGACCCCAGTACAAAAACCCATTTCTTAAACCCTCAAATATTTCTTCAATTAAAAGGATCTGTTTACGAGGATTATGATGAAAGTCATAATAAAAGCATTGGACTAATGAAAATCATGGGTATATGAAGTATTAGTAAGTGTTATGATGAGTTATGTTGGTTATTATGTGAAAACATGAAAGTTTCTTAGAAATCACAAAGAGTTGAAAAAATCGATTTTGGTGAAAAGCGTAACATGAAATTCAATTGACCATATCTCCTATTATATTTTGAATTTTTGAATGTGGTCAAGTCCTAGAGATAGATCTATGAGTTACCTAACTAATCCAAGTGTAATTACTGGAAAAGGTGTTGTAGATTTTTGTGTGGACTGATTTTAGCAAAGGAGTGCAAAGCTGCAAAAACTAAAAAAAATCACGCCATGATTTTAGAGGGGCTGTTTCGGCCACTTAAATTATGAGAAAAATTCTGGCCTTTTGGGACATGAAGGTATATGGTATAAAGTACCTCCTTTCCAAAAATGAGTTCATTCTGACTTAAAATGAGCAAGTTATGACTATTTCAATATTTAGGTTTTTTCGATAAAAAAAACGCTATAACCGGAGTTCTATAACTCCGATGACCATGAAATTTAAACTGGAAGCTCAAGTTAACATGTGTAAGGTCCTGTCAAGATTTGAGAATTTTTGGAGTTAAACTTGAGGTATCTAATTTCTTAAGGAATTAATTAGAAATTGATTTTTGAAAAATAGTAAATGAATTTTAAAAATTCTGAGAAAAATATATTTTCATTATGGGACTATATTATGCTAAATCCCAGAAAAGAAATATTTTTGGGACTGATTTGGTATTTTTCATGAAAATAGTTTAATTCTGAACATATGAGTTAAATATGTTATGTGAAGTAACAAAGTTGAAAATAAGATTTTATGGCTAGAGAATCCTATATAGAGTATATGCATATTTTTGAGAGATTTGATAATTGGTGATGATATCTTATGAGTATGGCATTTTGAATGATTAAATGTATTATATAGAAAGCGTAAACAATTAAGATAAATTGTTTATAAATTTAAGAAGTGATTAAAATATTGTTATAATACTAATGATATTAGATTATGAGATTATTAAGTGATTGATAACATGGGGATATTCTTGAATCTTGGATAAATTATATTATAAATGTTTAATATTTATCCTTTATCTCATTTGATTGCTTCTTTATATCATTATCCTCATGTTTATATTATGTTGAAAGTCATCGTGGCTGAAAGTGCATAGATGGACTTGGTATGATTATGACTGAGGATTGTTCGGTATAATCATAATCAGTAATTGAAAACACAATTATCTTTGGCCAGTAGTGCATGGATAATTGTGGTCGTGATCTTAATGAATACACAATTATCTTTGGTAGTAGTGCGTGGATAATTGTGGTCGTGATATTAATGAATACACAATTATCTTTGGTAGTAGTGCATGGATAATTTGTGGTCGTGATACTAATGAATACACAATTATCTTTGGCCGTAGTGCATGGATAATTTGTGGTCGTGATCTTAATGAATACACAATTATCTTTGGTAGTAGTGCATGGATAATTTGTGGTCATGATATCTTAATGAATACACAATTATCTTTGGTAGTAGTAGTGCTTGGATAATTTGTGGTCGTGATACTTAATGAATACACAATTATCTTTGGTAGTAGTGCATGGATAATTTGTGATCGTGATACTAATGAATACACGATTATCTTTGGTAGTAGTGCATGGATAATTTGTGGTCGTGATCTTAATGAATACACGATTATCTTTGGTAGTAGTGCATTGATAATTTGTGATCGTGATACTAATGAATACACGATTATCTTTGGTAGTAGTGCATGGATAATTTTGTGGTCGTGATCTTAATGAATACACAATTATCTTTGGCCGTAGTGCTTGGATAATTTGTGGTCGTGATCTTAATGAATACACAATTATCTTTCGTAGTAGTGCATGGATAATTTGTGGTCGTGATACTTAATGAATATCCTCGCCCGTAGTGCGGGGATGATTCGATGATATGAATTAATTATTGATGTGGCGCCCACAAAATTAGGTATACATCACCCATCTTGGGTAAACACTTACATGGTATGTAATTTAAATACAACTTATTAACATAAGCATAGGTGTACAATCGACATAAAGCGTGAGTTTAAATACAAATATAAATCTACTAGATATTATACAAACTCAAACAAAAAGTCCTCATTCTGATTATTATCACACTATTTTACGAATAGTGAGGACTACTAATGCTATCTTGGGACCATCACTCGTTTCCGACTCGTCCCAAATTTATATTATCATTTCAAGAAGAAAGCAGTGAAAGAAAGGGTGAGCTCAACTAGCCCAAGAAGAAATATTATGACTAAGATAATGCGAATAAATTATCAATAGTCTTTGATAATGTTAAAGCGATAAAATACAATAAAACAACCGGTTTAAGCTGCGGTGAATACGCAATCCATTAAAAGAGTCAAGTAGAAAATAAAGTCTACTATCTTTTAGGTTTTAAAAGGTTTTTCATCACTTTTTTTATAGTGAGACTCAAACTTTAATAAATATTTCACATCATCGAATCACCCCGCACTACTACCGAGGATATTCTTTAGTATCACGACCACAATTATTCATGCACTACGGGCCAAGAATATTTGTGTATTCATTAATGGTCATGATCATGCCAACAATCGTCCATCAATGCACTACTACTAATCGAGGATTTTTATCACATCATTTGTAACATTACGGTCATGATTACACCGAATAGTCTCTCGGTCATAATCATACCAAGTCCATCTATGCACTACAAAAGCCAGATGACTTTCAAAAAAATATAAACATGAGGATGATGACAATGATATAAGAATTCAATAAAACAAGTTCAAGAATTATTTTATCCGGGAATTATTAACGTCAAATTGTCAACACGATAATCTTTGTTTTGTAGAGTAAAATTCAAGAATGATCGGAAGAATATTTCCATGAAAAGATCTTTGGATGAACGCAAATATCAAGGATATTCTACTAATTTCATGGAGTATAGAAGTCAAAGTTTTAACCAATTTGGGTATAATAAAGAATGGAATAACAAAAGAAATCACCGTGCATGCGATAGTAATCGCATGCATGAGTTATTCCAATGTAATAATAAATAACGGAACGGTCGGGTGAAATTCTGCAAGCGAGGATGTTCCAATGAAGAATAATAAAGATGGAACGGATCCGGTAAAAAAACACGAGATAGGATATTCCAACAGAATAATAAAAAGGCGGAACCAGTCAGGTAAAAACACATGCAGCAGGATGTTCCAATGAGAATAATAAAGAGCGGAACAGGTCGGTGTAAAAACACTGTGACAGGATGTTCCAATGAATAATAATAAAAGCGAAACCAGTCCGTCGGTGTAAAACACACGAGCAGGATGTTCCAACGAGAATAATAGAAGAATGTCACCAAGTATAGGGTAAACCACTTATACAAAGTTATTCCAATGAATAATAAGCAAATGGAATAACAACAGTTCTCTTCATGAATAAGAAAGAATAACACCCCTTACATTTGGTAGGAGATTGAATCTGCAAAGACGGTGTAGTAACAAAATACTCTTCTTCTTTCTCTCTTATTCTCTCTATACTTTCTCTCTATAGCTTGAATGAATTCGTGAAAAATAATGAAGCCCTAGGCCTCTATTTATAGAAGATTTCTAGCTTAGCACCGCTTAGTGTGAAAAGCGAAGTGGCTCGATTTAATGGTTTCGCCTTTGTAATGTGAAACGACAAGTGGTTCGACGTCTGGTAAAGGTAATTACTATTAACGAAGGTAAATACTATTCATAAGGGTAATTACTATCGATTGAAGGTAATTATTACTATCGACGAAGGTAAATACTATTCACAAGGGTAATTCTTATTGACGAAGGTAATTACTATTGTGAAGGTAAATACTATTGATGAAGAGACTCTTAGATGATGACATATGAGCCCCCATAAAATAATCAAACTTACCACAAATCATTTTTTTTCATCAACACATAATTAATCTTTCAACAATTATTAATCATTTATAACTTGTCGTCTCAATTATTAATTTAATACTATAACATATTATCTGAGATAATCTTGTGACAATAATTGAATCAATAATATAAGAGATATGATCAAAGAATTCATGTAGCAATAATTGAAAGCATAGGTGAGTGACTTCTCACGTAAGCATCAATAATCAATCTTAGTGTCTACTTATGCAACTACGCCAGACATCTTGTACTTTACCAACGGTAGTTCAACGGCAGTTTTAACGGTAACACCTCCGTAGTTATTTTTATAAAATATTTTTTATCGTTTTCTCAATCAAATGATAATTACATTGTTGGGGTCCACCAATGATTGAGCCATTATACGAATATTCCCTAACAAAAAGAATATTCCCCAGACCAAACGAATATTTTATAACAACTTGCATACTTTGCAAAATTTATAAATATTACCCACAACTATAACATTATATCAAATTTATTCCATAATATTCAAAAATAATATTTATAGAAAAATTCATCTTTATTTATAAAAGTCGGGTCTTACAACTCCCTTCTTATGAAATTTCGCCCTCGAAATTAGGGTACGATACACACTGGTATGTCGAAGAGGTAAGGATACCTTGATTTCATTTGATTCTAACTCCCAAGTCATTTCCTCAACATCGTGGTTCCTCCACAAAACTTTGACTTGAGGTATAACCTTGGAGCGTAGAATATGTTCCTTCTTATCCAAAATTTGAACAGGAACCTCTTCATACGCCAAATCTTCCGCTATTTCGTCAGGATTCTAACTCAATAATATGGTTCGGGTCTTTCACATATTTACGTAACATAGATATGTGAAAAAGCGTTATGAACACGAGACATATTTGGCAGAAAGCGAAGTCTATAGGCCACGGATTCCTACTCGATCGAGGATTAAAATGGACCGATGAATCGAGGGTTAAGTTTTCCTCTCTTTCCAAATCTTGTAACTCCTTTCCATGGAGCAAACTCTTAACAACACATGATCTCCTATATCTAATTCCACGTCCTTTCGATGAAGATCAAAGATAACTCTTTTATCGATTTTGTGAGGTTTTTATACGTTGTCGGATCGTTTGAATCTTTTCCGTAGTCATACGTATTCAACTCCGGTCCCAACAACGTTGCTTCACCCACCTCATCCCAAAGATCTTTGAGAAACGACACTTTCTTCCATACAACGCTCGAATGGAGCCATGCCAATACTTGCTTGATAACTGTTGTTGTAGGAAAACTCCACCAATGGTAAGAACTTGTCCCAACTCCCTTGAAATCAAGGACACGAGTCTTAATAGATCTTCAAGAGTTTGAATAGTCCTCTCCGATTGTCCGTCCGTCTCGAGGATGATATGCCGAGCTAAATCGTAAGTCTGTGCCCATAGCTTTTGCAAACTAACCCAAAATCGTGAAGTGAATCTTGGGTCTCGATCGGAAACTATGGATACTGGGCATACCATGCAGTCTTACAATCTCGTTTTATGTACATCTGAGCGAAGACGCGTTCAAGTGTATAAGTTTTCATTATCGGTAAGAAATGAGCAGACTTGGTCAACCTATCAACAATGACCCAAATCGCATCAATGCCTCGAGAAACCTTAGGAAGGCCGAGTGCTTGAAATCCATGGTAATATGCTCCCACTTCCATTCGGAATTTCAAGTGGTTGCAATGGACCTTTTGGTACTTGATGCTCCGCTTTAAATCGTTGACAAGTTAGACACCTTGAGAGATAAACAGTATATCTCTCTCTTCATATTGCTCCACCAAAATGTATAATTTAATATCATGATACATTTGGTACTCCCGAGATGGATTGCAAATGGTGTGTTGTGTGCCTCCATCATGATATTATACTTTAAATCGTGGTCGTTAGGAACACAAAGTCCGGAGTTGACTCAAGTATTCCTTCTTCATCGATTCTTGCTTAGGCGATAGCACCTTCTTGCACTTTCTTCCTCATACGCATCGACTCCGTGTCCGTAGCTCGAGCGACTTTAACTTTATCAATTAAAGTCGGTTCTACTCGTATACTCGCTTATCATCACATCGTCCCCTCAGAGTCTTTAATTCTATCTCCATCCTTTGCAAGTCACACAAAATGGGCTCTTTACGTTGACAATATCTTTTCAGACTTGCATATGATTTTCTACTCAATCGTCACTACCACGTTCGCTTTTCGGGATGGTATTGGATGGTATGATCATAATCTTTCATCAGATTCAAGCCAACGTCGTTGTCGCATGTTGAGTTCCTTTTGAGTGAAGAAATATTTGAGGCTTTTATGATCCGTAAAGATCTCCACTTTCTCCCCATACAAGTAATGCCTCCAAATTTTAAGTGCAGAAGATAACAACCGCTAACTCTAGATCATGAGTAGGATAATTCCTCTCATATTCTTTGAGTTGTCATGAGGCATAAAGCTATTACTTTTCCATGTTGCATGAGAACACATCCCAACCCTTTGCTCAAGCATCACTTGTAGATGACAAATCCCTCCGAGGCAGTTGGTATTGTCGTAACAGTCTTTGAAATAAGTCTCTCTTGAGTTCTTGAAAACTCTTCTCACATTCTTCGCTTCCAATAGAACTTTGTATCTTTCCGAGTCAACCGGTGAGTCGATGGAATAGCGATTCGAGAAAATCCTTCCACGAATCTCCGATAATAACCCATTTAAACCGAGAAAGCTACGTACTTTGATCATCGATTTAGGTTGTTCCCGACTTTGAATAGCTTCAATCTTTCTTTGGGTCAACAGATATTCCATGACTTGATACCACGTGCCCAAGGAATGCTACTTCTTCAAGCCGAACTCGCATTTCTTCAACTTGGCATAAAGCTTATATTCACGAAGCTTTTGGAGTATCAAATTTCAAGTGTTGCTCATGATCTTCACGGCTTTTGGAATAAATAAGGATGTCATCAATAAAGACGCGACCACAAAGTGATCTAAATATTCCTTGAATACTCGGTTCATCATATCCATGAAGGCAAAGAGAGCATTAGTCAATCCAAAGGACATGACTAGGAATTCATAATGCCCGCGTCTTAGAGTTAAAGCCGTCTTTGGAATGTCACGATTCTAATCTTCAATTGGTGATATCCGGAACGAAGATCAATCTTTGAAAAGAATTTGGCTCTGCAATCGGGTCAAACAGTCATCAATACGTGGCAATGGATACCTATTTTTGATGGTGACGTGATTCAACTCCCGATAATCAATACAAAGTCGATACTCCCATCTTTCTTTTCAAGAATGTAACAGAGCACCCCAAGGAGAAGTACTAGGACGAATAAAGCCAATGTCTAACAATTCCTCGCAGTTGGGTCTTTAACTCTCGAAGTTCAATAGAGCCATTCGATATGGGGCTTTGGAAATAGGTTTTGTCTTAGGGTTCAAGGTCGATACAAAATTCAATTTCACG
This sequence comes from Panax quinquefolius, assembly GCA_020205615.1. Taxonomy (NCBI): domain Eukaryota; kingdom Viridiplantae; phylum Streptophyta; class Magnoliopsida; order Apiales; family Araliaceae; genus Panax; species Panax quinquefolius. The sequence continues at coordinate 113,574,234 of CM035168.1, forward strand.
CCTGGGGCTAGGCTGGGAAGTTCTTGAGAATACGTCAGAAATTTATTAACAATTGGAATATCGTTTAAACCGGCGTATTTTTATTTAAATCGTGACATGAGCTAAGAAAGCTTGACATCCGTTTTTCAATAAAGCGAATAGCTTTATGGCTTGAGATGACCGTGATTGATTTTAATGGTTTGGTCGTTTGAATTCGCATAATAGGTTGATTAGGAATATGAAAGCTAACAACCTTACGAAAACAATCAATTTTTGCATAATAAGTAGTTAACCAATCAATCCACAGAATCACGTCAAATGCAAGTATTTTTAATGAAATAAGATCGACAAGTAATGTGAGGTACCGATTTGAACCAAACAAGACTTATAAGCAATGTGGATGTAATGAAGGTTTCTCCCAACGGAGTTTCCACAGATAAGTCAAAGTCTAATTTCTCCTGAGTCAAATTTAATCGATGGCGCAAGTAGGAGAAATAAAAGAATGGGTAGATCCCGGTATCAAATAAAGTATAGACTTCATTAGAGTTTATGATAAGCTTACACCGTGATGACCTCATTCTGATTCCTTGCTCTTTGGGAGGTCACAACAAATGCTCTCCTCAGACTACCGGTTTTGAATTTTCCGGGATGGCCTTTGGTGCCTCCATCCTAGTGAATTTGTCTTGAACGCACAAAATCGAGCTAAGTGACCTTCTCTTCCACAATTATAACATGCTTTGGACGGCATGACGCAGATTTGATCGATGTGTCCCTCTCTCGCATTTGAAGCATATGATAGGTGGTCTTTCTCCTTCCTTAACAATGGGTCTTTGGTCCGACGTCTTTCCATCATTGTTGAATCTCCTTTTCTTGAAATGTCCATTCTTATTGTTTTGGCCTCGATTACCACCAAGTGGTTACCATATCGGCCTGTTGATTCCCTCCACGCTTGTTGTCACTTTCGATGACTATTCTCGCCGGTATTATAATTTCTTTACCGCTCTCTTTTAGTTGCGTTGACTCATTATCGCGCTCCACTAATCGAGCCCTATTTACAACATCCGAATACAAACACGGTTTATGAGAAATAAGATGTTGACGTATCTCCCGCTTCAAACCTCTTAAAAACATTCGCGCCATTTCTCTTCATTATCCACCAAGTGGGACGCGAACCATGATAACTCGCAAATTTTGCCTCGTATTGCGACACGGTCATATTGTTTTGTTCCAACTTGATAAACTCCACCTCCTTCACGTATGGCGAATACTTTCAGGAAAGTATTTGTCGTTGAAACGACTCTGGAACTTCTCCCAAGATATCTTGATCACAATTTGGTTGAGTACGTTTTTACCGATTCCCACCAAGAATCCGCCTCCTCAAAGAACATAAAAGCGGCAAAGGAACCTTTGCTCCTCGGAGCATCCCAAGACATCAAATATCTTGGTAATCTGCTTTATCCATGCTTCCGCCAGAAGTGGTTTTGGCTCTCCCTTAAACTCCGGTGGTCCCAGCTCCTTAAATTGTTTAGCGGTGACCACCCGAGAGTTTTCCGTGTTTCCACCCCACGTTTTGGATGTGAGTCGCTCGCTTTCTTTGTTGCAGATAAATCAGATAAAGCCTCGAACATTTGATCATTCGTCATTTCGTCGGTGTTGTTGTTTGCATGAGGATTGTCGCCTTCCTGATGCACATTATCCTGATTATTGATATGTGGTGAATCAACAATCGCCTGCGCTCCATTGCTATTCTCAACATTCTCAGATGTCATTTTCAGATACTGCCACAAAACAAAAGGTTAATTGACATGTAATAAATTATCCCTATCTTCTGACCAACCAATAAAATATCACATAAACTTAGGTAGGTCATACTAGCGAAGGTATTCCCCGTCTCTCCCCTCCTAGTACTATTCTCACATCTTAGCCAGGGATCATATCCCTAAGCTCTGATACCAATTGTGACGCCCCAAAATTAGGTATACATCACCCATCTTGGGTCGACACTTACATGGTATGAAATTTAAATACAACTTATTAACATAATTGTACGTATACAATACGACATAAATGTGAGTTTAAATACAAATATAAATCTACTAGATATTATACAAACTCAAACAAAAAGTCCTCATTATGATTATTATCACACTATTTTACGAGAATAGTGAGGACTACTAATGCTTATCTTCAGGACCATCACTCGTTTCCTCGACTCGTCCCAAATTTATATTATCATTTCACGAAGAAACGGTGAAAGAAAGGTGAGCTCAACTAGCCCAAGAAGAAATATTATGACTAAGATAATGCGAGAATAAATTATCAATAGTCTCAATAATGTTAAACCGATAAAATACAATGAACAACCGGTTTAAGCTGCAGGTGGAATACGCAATCCATTAAAAGAGTCAAGTAGAAAATAAAGTCTACTATCTTTTAGGTTTTAAAAGGTTTTCATCATTTGTTTATAGCCGAGACTCACTTTAATAAATATTTCACATCATCGAATCACCCCCGCACTACTGGCCAGGATATTCTTTAAGTATCAATGTACCACAATTATTCATGCACTCACGGCCAAGAATATTTGTGTATTCATTAATGGTCATGATCATGCCAACAATCGCGTCCATCAATGCACTACTGACCTTTGAGGATTTTTATCACATCATTTGTAACATTACTGGCCATGATTACACCGAATAGTCTCTGGTCATAATCATACCAAGTCCATCTATGCACTACAGCCACGTATGACTTTCAAAAAATATAAACATGAGGATGATGACAATGATATAAGAATTCAATAAAACAAGTTCAAGAATTATTTTATCCGGGGAATTATTAACGTCCAAATTGTCAACATGATCTTTGTTTTGTAGAGTAAAATTCAAGAATGATCGGAAGAATATTTCCATGAAAAGATCTTTGGATGAAACGCAAATATCAAGGATATTCTACTAATTTCATGGAGTATATAAGTCAAAGTTTTAACCATTTGGGTATAATAAAGAATGGAATAACAAAAGAAATCACCATGCATGCGATAGGCCTTACAGACAGAGTTATTCACGAATAATAAATAACGGAACCGAGTCGGTGAAATTCACACCAACAGGATGTTCCAACAGAATAATAAAGATGGAACCGGATCCGGTGTAAAAACACGAGATAGGATATTCCAATGAGAATAATAAAGAGCGGAACCAGTCCGGTGTAAAAACTGTGAGCAGGATGTTCCAATGAGAATAATAAAAAGGCGGAACCAGTAAAGGTGTAAAACACATGCATGCGAGGATGTTCCAATAATAATAATAAAGGCGGAACAGGTCTGTAAAACATACGACATGGATGTTCCAGCGAGTAATAATAGAAGAATGTCACCAAGTATAGGGTAAACCACTTATACAAAAGTTATTCCAATGTAATAATAAGCAATGGAATAACATGATTCTCTTCATGAATAAGAAAGAATAACACCCCTTACATTTGGTAGGAGATTGAATACCGGCGATTAAGCAGTAGTAACAAAATACTCTTCTTCTTTCTCTCTTATCTCTCTATACTTTCTCTCTCTATAGTCTTGAATGAATTCGTGAAAATAATGAAGCCTCAGGCCTCTATTTATAGAAGATTTCTAGCTTAAGACCGTGTGAAAAGGCAAAGTGGCTCGACGATCGGGTTTGGACGCTTTGTAATGTGAAAACGACAAGTGGTTCGGACGTCGGTAAAGGTAATTACTATTAACGAAGGTAAATACTATTCACAAGGGTAATTACTATCGTGAAGGTAATTACTATCGAGCGAAGGTAAATACTATTCACAAGGGTAATTACTATTGATGAAGGTAATTACTATTGTGAAGGTAAATACTATCGTGAAGAGACTCTTAGATGATGACATATGAGCCCCCCATAAAATAATCAAACTTACCACAAATCATTTTTTTCATCAACACATAATTAATCTTTCAACAATTATTAATCATTTATAACTTGTCGTCTCAATTATTGATTTAATACTATAACATATATTATATGATGATAATCATGACAATAATTGAATCAATAATATAAGAGATATGATGATGCAAAGATTATGTAGCAATAATTGAAGCATATTTGAGTGACTTCTCACGTAAGCATCGATAATCAATAAGTGTCTTACTTGTCTGACTCTGGCGTATTCTTGTACTTTTACCATAGGGTAGTTCAAGCAGTTTTAACGGTAACACCTCCGCCGTAGTTATTTTTATAAAATATTTTGTCGTTTTCTCAATCCAAACAATAATTACATTGTGGGGTCCACAATGATTGAGCCATTATCGAATATTCCTAACAAAAAGAATATTCCCAGACCAAACGAATATTTTATAACAACTTGCATACTTTGCAAAATTTATAAATATTACCCACAACTATAACATTATATCAAATTTATTCCATAATATTCAAAATGATATTTATAGAAAAATTCATCTTTATTTATAAAAAATTTGGGTCTTACAATTGAAATTTGAGTCTCAAAGAATGAAATATTAATTCATGGATATGGTAAAAGTCATCTTTGGTCAGTAGTGCATTGATAGACTTGGTATGATTATGACTCAGGATTATTCTAAGTATAATCATGATCAGATTGAAAACACGAATATCCTCGCCGTTGGTAAATGGATAATTCGTGGTCGTGATACTATTAAGTCGCGTCTCAAAGATTATTGGTTTTCTGATTGTATATCTTTAGCTTTGTAGTGCAAAAGATGAATTGTTAATGAATAGTTTCAAGTGATTTCAAAGATGAATTTAATATTTTTAAACGATAAAGGTATTCAAGGTATCCTCAACTCTTTATCATACTGTGTCGCACCCTAATTTCGAGGGCTTAAATTCCATAAGGAGGGAGATTGTGAGACCCCAGATTTTATCAATAAAATTTAAATTTTGTTAAATAATTTTTAATATTATGGTGTGAATTTGAGATAATATTATAGTTGTGGGTAGTATTTATAAATTTTGCAAAGTACGCAAGTGGTTATATTATATTCGATTGGTGGGGAATATTCGGTTTAGCGCAGGAATATTCGTGATAACTACCAATCATTGGTGGACCCTAATAACGGAATTATTGCCGGATCGAGAAAACGACAAAAATATTTTATTGAAATAACTGGCGGAAGTTTTACCGTTGATATTGTTGAACTCCTTCGGTAGTAAAAGTACAAGAATACGTGTGGTCGCATAAGAATACACCTGTATTGATTATCGATGCTTATGTGAGAAGTCACTCATTGATTTGATTCCATTATTGTCGATTAATAATATGAATTATTATAGCGATAATGACGTTTTGTTTTATTCGTATTATTAACGTAATAAAAGCGAAACATCTTTTATATAAAAAATGTAATACTTTATTAAAGTTATTCTATAAATAAAATATATTATATTTTATTACGCATAGTGTTAGATATAGTGTTTTTGCATAGTGTTGCATAGTGTTTGCATAGTAAAATGTTTTTATATAAATAGAATATATTATATTTTATTTAAAAGATTTTGCTTTTAAATATGGACCGTCGTCAGATTAAAGTAAATCAATCTGGACCGTTCATGGATTAATTACTTATGCATTCTATTTTCCTATAAATAAGCTCATTCCTTCATTATTTTTCTTAATTCAATCGAAACTCTGTAGAGAGAAATTATATAGAGTTTATGGAGAGAAAGTTATGAAAGAAGAAGAGTATTCTCGCTACTTCATTACTTCTATATTCAGTTTTTTTACGGTAAGGGTGTTATTCTTTCTTTCGAAGAGAACTTCATTATTCCATTCATTATTATTCGCTGAATAACTTTCGTAAAAGTGGCATACCCTATACATAACCTCGTGATACGTGGCATACCCTATACTTGGTGAAATCCTTATGTTATTCCATTGCTTATTATTCATTGGAATAACTTTGTATCATGTGGTTTACCCCTATACTTGGTGACATTCTTCTATTATTCTCGCTGAACATCCTCGTCATGTGTTTTACACAGGACCTAGTTCCGCTTTTTATTATTCATTGGAACATCACATGCATGTGTTTTACACCGGACGGGTTAAAATCTTTATCATTCTGTTGGAATATCCTATCGTGTGTTTTACACCGGATCCGGTTCCATCTTTATTATTCTGTTGGAACATCCCGCTTGTGTGAATTTCACCGACTGGTTCCGTTATTATTATTCTCATTGAAATAACTTTGTCTGCAAGCAATCGCATGCATGGTGATTTCTTTTGTTATTCCATTCTTTATTATACCCGGTTGGTTAAAACTTTGACTTCTATACTCCATGAAATTAGTAGAATATCCTTGATATTTGCGTTTCATCCAAAGATCTTTCATGGAAATATTCTTCCGATCATTATTGAATTTTACTCTCACTTAAACAAAGATCATGTTGACAATTTGGACGTTAATAATTCATGGATTAAATAATTCTTGAACTTGTTTTATTGAATTACTATGTCATTGTCATCATCCTCATGTTATATTATGTTATCTTTGGCTTACGCAAGCATAGATGAACTTAGTATGATTATGACCAGTGGATCATTCTAAGTATAATCATGACTTGATATAAATGATGTGACAAAAGTCCTCGATTCTTTGTAATGCGTTGATGGATAGTTTTTGGTATGATTATGACCAGGGTGATTCGGTATAGTCATGACCATTGATAATTTGATGAAAATCCTCGACCGTGGTAATACGTGGATGATTAGATGTGGTGGTTTATTATTATTGTCGAGTCTCGGTGATATAAAATTGATGAAAACCTTTTAAAACCTAAAAGATAGTAGACTTTATTCTCTACTTGACTCTTTTAATGGATTGCTTATTCCATCCGCAGCTTAAACTGGTTGTCTATTGTATTTTATCGGTTTAACACTTTGTCAAGGCTAATGATAATTTATTCTCGCATTATCTTAGTCATAATATTTCTTACTGGGCTAGTTGAGCTCACCCTTTCTTTCACTGTTCTCTTCAGGAAATGAGAACATAGCTGGGACGAGTCGGGGAACGAAGTAATGGTCCAGAGGATAGCATTAGTAGTCCTCATTATTCTGTGAAATAGTGTGATAATAGTTGTAATGAGGACTCCTTTTGAGTTTGTATAATATCTAGTAGACAATATTTGTATTCAAACTCACAGTTTATGTCGTATTGTACACGACAGTTAGGTTAGTAAGTTGTATTTGAATTTATGTAACATGTAAGTGACGACCCAAGATGGGTGACGTATACCTAATTTTGGGGGTGTCACACCATATCTCTCCCACTCGTGTGCTATTGGAAATGTCCAATAAGCTTGATTGGGTATTGGATGAAATTCATATTGCCACATCTCATATAGAGTTGTCAAATTATGATATGGTTCAATGTATTGTTTCCAATCAAGATTGCATGTCAAACAACCAGCAACTATATGTGAACATGGAGAGTGATACATGTTCCATTTTCCAAGTCTGCAAATACCCTTACGCAGATCTACAAGATATGTTTGTTGCCACCTTTCCAAGATCCCTTATTTGTTTTGTATCGTGCAGTAATTATCTCGAATACACCTCTCTGTTCATGGTATGGGATGATCTTGTGTGCTGATGCCTTCCGCTCAATGTTTTCGAAAAGCTCTCTTGATTTCTTGCAATACGTATGCCCATTTTGAATGTCGCTTAAAGTCTGAGTACGTCTTTCCGCAACTAATTTTACAGAGCGGTAATATATATACTCCACCATCGATGTGATCGGTAAGAAACGAGCGGATCTTAAATTTCCATTGAAACTTTCGATCATATTTGTTGTTGCCTGACCATAGCGATATCCTCCATCATGAGACATAGTCCACATATCTAATGGAATATTTCGTAGCCATTTTTCAGCTTCAGGATTAAGCTCTTTTATTTTCATCATTGCTGCCTCAAACTTCCTCACTTGAGAAGTATTTCCAGCCATCCAACATAGCATCTTCAGATGTAAACCAGGAAAAGTTGAACTAAAATTGATGCGAACATGTAAAAGACAATAACGATGTATACCCATGTCACCAGTGAAGCCATTCTGCTCTCTTTTCATTGCTTCAATGATTCCAGCATGACGATCCGAAATTATGCACACACCCTTTCTAGTCCGACATACATATCTTCGAAAAGCTGCAGAAGAACCAAGACCGATTGAGGGTCGCTTTCTTCATTAACTAACCCGTAAGCAAGTGGATATTGGTGGTTATTTGAGTCAAATCCCATTGCAACCAACAACTTTCCATTATACCTTCCTTTCATAAATGTGCCATCAATACAGATAACTGGTCGAGTATGTTGCCACTCATCTGCCATTGGTTTGAATGCCCACCACACACGATTGCGCATCGATGTGTTGTATCTCATAACTTCAACTTTCCAATCAAGCACTTGTACTGGATTAAAGTGTATCAAAGCACTTAAAATTTAGGAAGTTTTGAGTAAGAATTCGTCCAATCACCATACACATCTGATATTGCTTTTTGTTTTCCCATCCACGCCTTCTTGTAACTAACATGATACTTGTACATTGCTGTGATTTGCTCCCTGATGTTACTGACTTTTATGTATGGACTTTCCGTGATCTAAAATATGAAAATATAAAATAGTAACTAATAACCCAATAAAAAATGATGAATTCATAAGACAATTAATTGATAATCTTACTTGTTGTTTTATGGTATTTGCAATCAACCTCGAGCTAAGCTTTTTGTGGTCTCTCTGAATTGTTCTCAAAAGACAATTGTGTACAACAGGTAACTTAGTGATTTCAAAGTAGCCACATCGTTTCTTTTTTATAACCCGAATTCTCCATGGACATTCAACCACGACGCATTTTGCTTCAAACAATGTTGTGGTACTCTTCAGGACACGATAATTTCTGGAATCACTTATGTGACTTGCTTTTATTGCATCTATAACACTTTCTTTATTTGCAAAACATTTACCTTCAAATAGATCATCGCTAAGCGGGTTGAAATTGGGAAAATCACCTGAATTATCAGTGACATTGTTGTTAGTAATCTCCTCGATTGTGAACTACATGCTAAAAAGAGGAATATGTCCTTTAACATCAACCCTAGCACTTTCATGAATATTATCTCTTTCCTCGTTATCGATGACTTGATGAATCAAGTCATCCAGATCGTCATTATCTGTTTCACCACTATCTCAGTATCTTGACAAGAGATGAAATCATCAAGACCACTTAGATTGTAAATCGCATTAGATTTTGCTACTTCATCGTCTCTGCAGTTCATGTGAATAACGACTATTTGAGTTAAAATCACTTTCAGCTCATTTGTGTAACTAGGACCAACATTTGTATAATTAGGACCAACATTTGTGTAACTCCTGACCAAAGATTTGTATAATGACCTCAGATATCTTAAAATTCAAATGGATTAAAATCTTCAAAACGATTATTATTTTGGGACATAAAATTTTCATATCCAAGAGTAATTGTGTTGGTTATCCGAAAAAATTATCCATCCGTAATTAAACAAAACAAAAACAAATATTAGTAAGAAGTACCAAATACATAATATACAATAATAGTATATATATTTCAAACTTAGAGATCAAGAAGAAACTAACGAACTTTGATTGGCATGTTTTGATTGGATTCATAGTTCAAAAATATATATAGACATGAAAATTTAGAATAATAATTGAACACAATAATATTTTTCATTTATTAAATAGTTGATTGGACAATACAATATTAAAGCTTGAAATGACAAATCGATAATAAAATAATGTATAATAAAGCAATGTAATTTTGAAGGAATTTGCAGTCAATCTCATTTTTTGGGCCCAAATAAAATGTTGTGTTTCTTTTACGACCAACTTTAGCACAGCCCAGTACCCACATTCTTTTCCTTGCCATTATGTCCTACTTCTGTGCCAACAAAATTTAAATAATTCAACAAAAACAAACCCACATGTTTTTAGACTACGGCCCACCGTTGGCCCCTATATGTTTTAAAGAAGACAAAAAACTGTATAGTATTCGTTCCCTCTACGCTCTGTTTCTGAGTTTTAAAATTGACAAAAAAAAAATAGACAAAAAAGTTAAGTTTTCTTTCTAATTCTTATGTTTCTGAGTTTTTTAATAAACGAAAAAAAAAGAAATGGATAGAAAACTTTGTCACTTTTCCTGCCAAAGTTTTTCATCCAAAATTAGCCTGATTTGGACAGAAAAAAATATATTGAAATAAGTACTATTTTTATAATTCACATATTATTCTCAACTTTTAATATAATAAATTTTAAATTACAACTCATGCCTTCAATTTGTTTTTATCTACTAAACCTAATCTGATAAAAAAAGAAAAATATAAGCGTGAATAACTTGCCGCGAACAAGTTCTCTTCTTTGGTTCAAGCCCAAGCTCACTGCTCCCTGCAACAAACATTCTATAATAGTTACTGTCATCTCTATGTTCTTCTAAGTAAGAATATTTGTAAGACCCCGAAATTTTTTTAAATAAAAAGGAATTTCCTCTATTTATTATTTTGAAATAGTAAGGGTTGATTTGATTAATGTGGATAGTTATGGGTAAAATACGCAAATATTTCGAATAAGCAAGTGGTTATAAAATATTCATTATTATCGGGGAATATTCGTTTGGTCGTGGAATATTAAATATCGTTTGGGAATATTAAATGCACGATACCTGCGCATCTTTTTGTGGGCCCCATAACGGAAAGTGATTGGATGAAGAAAACGATAAATATAAGTTGTTTATAAATAGCAGTAGTTGTTATTCTGCTAATTATCTTTGTTGAAACCCAAATTGGTTAAAACACATTATACTGGCGTTGTTGAGCGGTAGACACGGTATTGCACCAATTATTGATTCTTACGTAAGAAGACACTACTCAATAATTGTTACAAGATAATTATTGTTCAAAGATTTTATTGATTTAATAATTCTTTGCATTGATATTTTATATTCTTTGTTGTTTCAATAATTATCATTACACGGTATTTTTTATTATCGGAAGCAATAATTCATATTATCCGAATAATATTATTAGATAACATTATTGGCAATGTCTAGAAAGTTCGCATCTAAGAAGAGGTTTGGTCACCTAATTGCGGCCAAGAAGTGAGAAATCTTTATCGAAAGCCCCTCTTTCCAGGAATGTACTGGTCACAAGATCTTTGTGATTCAGTAATATTATTTGTGAATAATTAATTATTGATTTATATGATGAGGAAAATATTGATTTTATGTGGATATAGATGGAGAAAATTTTAATGTGACAATTGTTGAAAATTAATATTTTATCTTTTTCCGATAAAATAATTCATTTAAATATATTATTTTAATAATATATTAACGGTGATATTTTTACAACGAATGTGGGATATATGAGTATACGAGGAGGAGGAAGAGTATTTTTGTTGCAATAAATGTTTAAAACATGTTAAACATGTCGGTTGGACCCCATTTATTGGTGAAATTTGATTCTGACTTGTAAAATTGTCCGTATGTGGATTTTGGTCAATTTTCATTTGGAATTTGGAAAAACTTTCTTACGCAAAGTTGTAGAGAATTGAATTTCCTATAAGAAGTCGAGAGATCGAATTTTCCGATAAAAGAGCTATTTATTATGAATTATTGAAGTTCAAGCTCAAATAATTGATTTTTGGAAGTTTTAATTATTTATATCAACAAAAACGTTTTTATTGTTTTGGTTGTCCCCCCATGTGTTGTAAAAATGCTGATTTCAAGAGTCTTGGTTGGCGTAAGAATATATATATAATATATTATTATTATATTAAATTTTCTACTTTGGTGTTCTAAGCATTTTCCTATAAATAGGGTGCTTAGGTTAGAATTGAAAATCACACCAGAAACTGAAGTTTTCTCTCTCTATATTATCGAGCGTATTCTTGTGAGTATTTTGAGTATACTTTGAGTATTGCTATACGGTGCAAGTTCAAGTCATAACCTATATTCGGTGTTTCAACTAGAAGTACTGTCTTTCGATGTAAGGGATGTTATTTTCTTCTCAAATGATATTATTTCTTCAATATCATTATGCTGAAATATTGGTTGGAGTTTTTATCAAATTTGGAACTTTTTCATGTCGAGGTTACTTATTCATGAGTTACTATTCACGAGTTACTATTCATGAGTTCTTATTCACGAGATTCTTATTCACGAGTACTATTCATGAAGCGTGAAGATGTTTTTGTGGAATTTCTATCTTTTGGTGTGAGTTACTATTCACGTATATGGCCTTTATTCACGATACTGAAGACTATTCACGAATACGGACTATTCATAGAAAAATGAAAATTTTTCTTTTCGCCTAAAATATCTATTCGGATACTAGCTTTGATTGTATCCATGTTTTGATCATTCTTGAATTTTACACCCCTATGATTATTTTTGAGGTATTTTTGGACGTGGATAAAACAAAGTACGAATCCTTAATCCTTAATCCTTGTCATTTTGTTTCTTTGGATTCGCTTTCTTTAAAAATATTTTCATCATCTTCTACCTTAAATGATGATATTATGGAATATCTTTGGCTGTAGTGGTAAAGATGAATGATTTTGAAGAATATCTTTGGCCCAGAGTGCAAAGATGAGCAGTGTTTAGATGAACATGATTAATCGATGAATATCTTTCGCCTATAGTGCAAAGATGAATATTTGATTCGGATGTATGTTGATTGATGTTACAGGATAAAAGATGACGATTTAACTTTTAAATTCATACATAGAAGATAGTAGTTGCATTCTCTATTTAACTCTTCTAATGAATTATTATTTCATTGCTGAATATTGGTTTAAAACTTGTTTCTATTGTATTCTATTAGTTTTTTTCCTCGTTGAAGACTAATGATAATTTGTTGTATATTATCTTAGTCATAATATTCTTTACTTGGGCTAGTTGAGCTCACCCTTTTCCTTGTTGTTCCATTTTTCTTCTCGGGAGGCGAGAATGTAGCGAAGTACTAGTTTGGGTATGGAATGAAGGTTCTAGAGAGAGTTATTTTGTAGTCCTCACCATTTTGTAAAATAATGTATCAATAATTATGATGGGGATTTATTTATGTGTGGATATTGTGCAGATGGCAATATCTCGTATTTAAACTCACGATTTATATGTTGTAATAATAAAGTTGTAGTTATTTCGTACCATGTATTTGGCGACTCGAATGGGTTGGATGGAATGGACCTATTTTGGGGGCGCCACGGTTGGTATCGAGCTTAGGATATGATCTCTGGCGGAGATCGGGGAATAGAACTAGGAGGGAGAGACGAGTAAATCCTTCGCTAAAGTGTGTCCTACCTAAGCTTATTTTTAGTTGGTCAAGATATAGGGATATTATGTGATATATTGATTTCTTAATTAACCCTTGTTTTATGACAAGATTTGAGAATGTCGATCGAGAATATTAACGATTGGAGTAAATGAGTCCAGAGAGATGCATGTATTTTACCAATGAGGAGAACGTGCAACAGTGGCAATGTACCTCCCGTGAACAACAATTAAACTGGCGAGATGATGAACGAGGGATGTTTAGAAGCTTTTTGCAGTTCATGCAAAATCGCAGACGAGGAGACTCGTGTTCAAAATACAGGAGGAAATGATAGCAATTCACGGGTGGTCACAAATGCAAGCAGTTCAAAGAGTTGGGACCACGTAATTCTGGGAAAGCCAGATCCGACAAGGCGCGAGACGTGGGTCAAACAAATTACCAAGATATTCGACGTCTTGGGATGCACGGAGGAACAGAAAGTTCCATTCGCCACCTTTATGTTCCGTGGCGAGGCAGACATTGGTGGAATCAGGAAGCGCACTCCATCCAAACCGCACTCAAAGATGTCATGGGAGAGACATTTTAGAAAGCAGTTCAATGATAAGTACTTCCACGAAAGTATTCGCTCATATGAAGGAAGTGGAGTTTATAAGATCGGAGCGAGAATAACATGGCGGTGTCCCAAAGACGAAAGGCGAAGTTCACGGAGTTATCCAGTCAGACCTCATTTAGTGGAGAATGAGGAACGATGACGCGGATGTTTCGAGAGGTTTGAAACCCAGATACGTCGATTTCATTTCTCATAAATTTCTCTCTATTCGAGATGTTGTCGTGAGGCTCGGTTGTTAGAAGCGAGATAACTAGTATATTCAACCGAGGGACCATAACCGAGGATTATATCAAGATAGCGATCATCGAATAATGATAACCAAATGGAGGAGAAAGAAGAATACGGACAAAGGCGGTAACCACACTCGGTGGTAATCGTGGCCATGAAAATAGAAGAAGCGAGTGGGAGGAGATTTTAAAAGAGGAGATTTAACAACGACCATGTAAAGACGCAGCGGTCTTAAGAAGAATCGGTTCTAAGGGAGGAGAACGACCACCAGTCGTATGTTACAAATGCGGGAAAGAGGGACATATCAGCCCAAACTGCCCACAACAGTTTAAGTTATGCTACAATTGTGGAAAAGAAGGACATATCGTTCGAGATTGTACGATGTCAAAATCCAGTCTAGCGGGAATGGTGACTCAAAAGGATGTCCCAGAAAGGTCAAAGTCAACGGTTCCTGGAAGAGCGTTTGTCGTGACTTCATTAAAATGCGAGGAACCCGAACGAAGTTAGACGGGTTAGTTAATTATAAATTCTTGCGAAGTTTATACCTTACTAGATCTGGGTTCTACCCATTCTTTTATCTCTTTGCTTTGCGCTCAACGTTTGAACTTGACTACGGAGAAATTAGACTTTGACCTATTTATGGAGACTCTGTTAGAGAAACTTTCATTACATCCGTTGTTTAGAAATCTTGCTTTGATTCAGTTGGCACTATCACATTACCGTTAACCTTATTTCTATAGAGATATTTGCTTTTGATGTGATTTTAAGGTTAACTACTCATCATGCCGAAATTGATTACTTTCGTAAGGTTGTTAGTTTTCATATTCCTAAGCAACCTGTTATTCGAATTCAAGCAATCAAACCATTGTAGTCAAACATTTTCATATCAAGCCATGAAGTCAAATTTATTACGGATGTCAAGTTTTCTTAGTCTATGTTATGGATTCGAATAAAGACACGTCAGATTTGAATAATATTCTGTTGTTATTGATTTTCCCGACGTATTTTCAAGAATTTCTTGGCTTACTCCCAAAGATCGATATTAAATATTGTATCGACTTTGAAACCCAGACAAAACTCATTTCTAAAATCTCATATCGAATGGCTCCTATTGAACTTCGTGGAGTTAAAAATTCAACAATAGAATTTGGTACCGAGCCTTTATCCGGTGACTTCCTTTGTGGAATACAATCAAGTCGACTCTCCGTAGGGGACACCATATTAGATGCGAGTAAGTAAACCGATAGGTGTCATTGTAACGCTTATCCAAGGTTGGGATATGAGTCACGGTTGAGAACAACCTAAAATTCAGAATCGAAATACGTAGCTTTAAGCTTAGTTGGTTATTATCGGAGATTCGTTGAAGGATATTCTCGAATCGTTATTCCATTAACGCAAATTGACTCGTAGAGATACAAAATTCGAATGGAGCAAGGAATGTGGGAAGAGCTTCAAGAACTCAAGACGAGACTCATTTCAAAGATATGTTCGACCATGCCATCCTCGAAAAGTTTAACGTGGTAAATGACGTGTTGAGTAGAAGATCGTATACAAATCACGAAAACGATATTGTCAAAGACTCATTTCAGATAATTTACAAATAATAGAGATGGAGATGAAAACTCTAGTTACTGTGGACGCCCCCAAAATAGGTATACATCACCTATTCCGAGTTGTCAATACATGGTACGTAAACAACTACAATTTTATTATTACAACAAGAAATCGTGAGTTTGAATACAAATATTATCTTCAGATAATATCTATACTCAAATAAATCCTCATCACATTTATTGATACATTATTTTACAAAATGGTGAGGACTACTAAACAATCCTTTCTAAAACCTTCATTCCATACCCAGAACTGCACTCGCTATATATATTCTCGCCTCCCGAGAAAAATGGAACAAGAAGGAAAAGGGTGAGCTCAACTAGCTCAATAAAAGAGTATTATGACTAAGATAATATATAACAAATTATCGTTAGTCTTCAACAGGAAAAATATAATAGAATACAATAGACAACAAATTTTAAATCAATATTCGCAATGAAATAATAATTCATTAGAAGAGTTAAGTAGAGAATGCAAACTACTATCTTCTATGTATGAATTTAAAAGTTCATCGCTCTATCTTTTATCCCGTAACATCAATCAATATACATCTGGAATCAAATATTCATCTTTTGCACTATGAGCCAAAGATATTCATCATTGGTCATGTTCATTTAAACACTGCTCATCTTCAGACTACGGGCCAAAGATATTCTTGTAAATCATTCATCTCTTTCACTACGTGCCAAAGATATTCTTAAGAAATCATTCATCTTTGCACTATGTGCCAAAGATATTCCATAATATCATCATTTAAGACCGAGGATGATGAAAATATCTTTTTTTAAAGAAACGAATCCGGTGAAACAAAATGACAAGGATTAAGGATTAAGGATTCGTACTTGGTTTTATCCACGCCCAAAAATACCTCAAAAATAATCATAGTGGTGTAAAATTCAAGAATGATCAAAACATGGATACAATCGAGTTAGTATCCGTAATATATATTTTAGACGAAAAGAAGAAATTTATTTTTCTATGAATAAGTATCAGATATCGTGAATAGTGCCGTATACGTGAATAGTAACTCGACACCAAAAGATAGAAATTCCACAAAAACATCTTCACGCTTCATGAATAGTACTCGTGAATAGTAACTCGTGAATAGTAACTCGCTGAATAGTAACTTCGTGAATAAGAACTCATGAATAGTAACCCATGAATAAGTAATCCCGACATGAAAAAGTTCCAAATTTGATAAAAACTTCAGATCAACATTTCAAAGATAATGATATTGAAGAAATAATATCATTACTTAAAAAAAATAATATCCCTTACCTCGAAAGATCAAGATTTTTAGCTAGAATCTAACGTATAGTCTTTGAAGGAACTTGCACAATCTAGCAATACTCAAAGTATACTCAAAATACTCACAAGAATACGCTCGATAATATAGAGAGAGAAAACTTCAGTTTCTGGTGTGATTTTCAATTCTAACCTAAGCACCCTATTTATAGGAAAATGCTTAGAACACCAAAGCAGAAAATTTAATAAAATAATAATATAATTAAACAAATTCAAGCCCACCTTAGACCAACTGAATTCAGCACATTTGTATCACATGTGGGATTGCAAAAAACGTTTTTCTTAAATAAAACAATTAAAACTTCCAAAAATTAATTATTTCAGAACTTCAGAGCTTCAATAATTCATAATAAATAGCCCTTTCATCAGAAAAATTGAATCTCGCGATTTTTTATAGGAAATTCAATTCTCTACAACTTTGCGTAAGAAAGTTTTTCCAAATTCCAAGCAGAAATCGACCGAAATCCACAAACCAAGCGATTTTACAAAGTTATAATCAAATTTCAAATAATAAATGGGGTCCAACCGACATGTTTAACATGTTTTAAACATTTATTGCAACAAAAATACTCTTCCTCCTCGTATACTCATATATCCCACATTCATTGTAAAAATATCACCGTTAATATATTATTAAAATAATATATTTAAATGAATTATTTTATCGAGAAAAAGATAAAATTTCAATTTTCAACAATTGTCATTTTAAAAATTTTCTCCATCTATATCCACATAAAATCAATATTTTCCTCATCATATAAATCAATAATTAATTATTCACAAATAATATTACGTAATCACAATATTGACAACCGTGTAGTTCCTAGAGAGCAGGGGCTTTCCAATAAGAATTTTTTCTTCTTACGCAATTAGGTGACCAAACCTCTCCTTAGACGTAACTTTCTAGACATTGCCAATAATGTTATCTAATAATATTATTCAGATAATATGAATTATTGCTTCGATAATGAAAATACTTGTAATGACAATTATTGAAACAACAAAGAATATAAAATATCAACGCAAAGAATTATTAACTCAATAAAATATTGAATAAGTAATTATCGTAACCATTATTGAGTAGTGCCTTCAATAATTGGTGCAATACTGGTGCCATCTTGTGCAACAACGCGTAGACATCGTGTTTTAACCACCGGGTATTCCAATAGTATTAATGGTAACAACTACGTAGTTATTTAAAAACAACTTATATTTGTCATTTTCTTCATCCAATTGTTTTCCAGTTATGGGGCCCACACATGGTCACAAGCAAATCGCATTTAATATTCCCCGACAAAGACGAATATTCCACGACCAAACGAATATTCAAAGCAATAATGAATATTTTATAACCACTTGCTTATTTTGAAATATTTGCGTATTTAACCCTTAACTATCCACATTAATCAAATCAACCCTTACTATTTCAAAATAATAAATAAAGGAAATTCATTTTTATTTAAAAATTTCGGGGTCTTACAACCTCCCCTCCTTATGAAATTTCGTCCTCAAAATTGACGACGCGACGACTCGTGTGTGTTTGAAAAGGTGAGTATACCTCGCTTTCATTTTCGTTTCCAATTCCTGTGTCATTTCCTATATAGCATGATTCCTCCACAAAACTTTAACTTGTGGTATGACTTTCTTGGCGTAGGACATGCTCCTTCCTATCCAAGATCTTGACAGTACCTCCTCATACGTTAAGTCTTTGGCTATCTCGTCCGGTTCTAACTCAATAACGTGGTTGGTCTTTCACATATTTCTGAAATATGGATATGTGAAACACATTATGAACACGAGACATACTTGGAGGTAACGTAAGTCTATAGGCTACATTTCCTACTCGGTCAAGAATTTGAAATGGACCGATAAATCGTGGATTGAGCTTTCCTCTCTTCCCAAATCTTGTAACTCCCTTCCATGGAGCAACTTCGCAACAATACATGATCCCTACATTAAATTCCACGTCCTTTCGATGAAGATCCGCATAACTCTTTTGTCGATCTTGTCTTTGTTTGTATACGTTGTCGAATCATTTGGATCTTTTCGATAGTCATATCGTCTTAACTCGGGTTCCAACAATGTTGCTTCACCCACCTCATCCCAACATATTGGAGAACGACATTTTAAATCCATATAATGCTTGAATGGAGCCACACCTATACTTGCTCGATAATCTGTTGTTGTAGGAGAATTCCACCAATGGTAAATACTTATCCCAACTACCCTTGAAGTCAGGACACAGAGTCTTAATAGATCTTCAAGAGTTTGAATAGTCCTCTCGATTATTCGTCTGCTTGGGGATGGTATGCCGAACTAAATCGCAAATCCGTGCCCATAGCTTTTTGTAAGCTAACCCAAAATCTTGAAGTGAATCTTGGGTCACGATCCAAAACTATGGATACAGCATGCCATGCAACCTCACA
Source organism: Panax quinquefolius (assembly GCA_020205615.1). Classification (NCBI taxonomy): domain Eukaryota; kingdom Viridiplantae; phylum Streptophyta; class Magnoliopsida; order Apiales; family Araliaceae; genus Panax; species Panax quinquefolius. Next base: position 113,593,745 of record CM035168.1, read on the forward strand.
ATCTCATTCACGCATATACTAAAGCAAGACGCTCAAGGAATAAGTCTCCGTGATCGGCAAGAAATGAGCGGACTTGGTTAATCTATCAACAATAACCCAAATAAGATTGATGCCTTGAGAAACCGTAGTAGGAAGACCGAATGAAATCCATAGTAATGTGTTCCCACTTCCATTCTGGAATCTCAAGTGGTTGCAACGGACCCTTAGGTACAAGATGCTCCGCCTTTACACGTTGGCAAGTTAAACACATCGAGATAAACTTTGCAATCTCTCTCTTCATATTGTTCCACCAAAATGTATGTGAAGATCACGATACATTTTAGTACTTCCAGGATGGATTGCAAATGGCGATTGTGTGCCTCCATCATAATCTTGTACTTCAAATCGAGTCGTTAGGAACACAAAGTCTCAGAGTGGACTCAAGTATTCCTTCTTCATCAATTCTCGCTTCCTAATAGCTCCTTCAGTACTTTCTTCTTCATACGCATCGATCTCCCGGTCGGTGGCTCGAGCAACCTTAACTTTTCTATTAAAGTTGGCTCTATGCGTATACTTGACATCATCGCACTCGTTCTCGTGATATGATCTTCTACTCAATGCGCCACCTACCACGTTCGCTTTACCGGGATGGTATTGAATAGTGTGGTCGTAGTCTTTCAATAGCTCGAGCCAACGTCATTGCCGCATGTTGAGTTCTTTTTGAGTGAAGAAATATTTAAGGCTTTTATGGTGCGAATATATCTCCACTTTCTCCCCATATAGATAGTGCCTCCATATTTTTAGCGAAAAACGATCACGGCCGCTAACTCTAGATCATGAGTAGGATAATTCCTCTCATACTCTTTAAGTTGTCGCGAGGCATAAGCTATGACCTTCCCACGTTGCATGAGAACACATCCTAACCCTTTGCTCAAGCATCGTCAGAGATAACAAATCCATCCGAACGGAGATGGTATTGTTAGAACAGTCTTTGAAATAAGTCTCCTCTTAAGCTCTTGGAAACTTTTCTCGATTCTTCGCTCCAAACGAATTTTGTATCCTTCCGAGTTAATCGAGTTAATGGAGTAGCGATTCGAGAAAACCCTTCCACGAATCTCCGATAATAACCATTTAAGCCCAAAAGCTACGTCTTGATCACCGATTGGACTTGGTTGCTCTAACTTTGTATTGCTTCAATCTTCACGGATCATGAGATACTCCATGTTTCGACACCACGTGCCCAAGGAATGCTACTTCCTTAAGCCGCGAACTCGCATTTCTTCAATTTGGCATATAGTTGGTTTTCACGAAGCCTTTAGAGTACCAAACTTCAAATGGTGCTCATGATCTTCACGGCTTTTGGAATATATGAGGATGTCATCAATAAAGACAACAACGAATTGATCCAAATATTCCTTGAATACTCGGTTCATCATATCCATGAAAGCCAGCAGGAGCATTAGTTAGTCCGAAAGACATGACTAAGAATTCATAATGCCCATACCGAAGTTCAAGGCGGTCTTTGGAATATCCTCGATTCTAATCTTCATTTGATGATATCCGTAGCGAAGATCGATTTTTGAAAAGAATTGTGCCCTCAGAATTTGGTCAAACAAGTCATCAATACGAGGTAGAGGATACCTATTCTTGATGGTGACATGGTTCAATTTCGATAGTCAATACAAAGTCGCATACTCCCGTCTTTCTTCTTTACAAATAAGCAGAGCACCCCAAGGAGATGTACTGGGGACGAATGAAACCGATGTCCAACAATTTCTCGTAGTTGGACCTTTAACTCCACGAAGTTCAATAGGAGCCATTCGATATGGGGTTTTAGAAATGGGCTTTGTACGGGTTCAAGATCAATAAAGAATTCAACTTCACGCTCGGGGTAGGCCGGAAGGAAGTTCTTGAAATACATCGGGAAAGTCAATAACAACAGAATATTATTCAAATTTGACATGTCTTTATTCAAATCCATAACATGGGCTAAGAAAGCTTGACATCCGTTTTTCAATAAACGAATAGCTTTATGATTAGATATGATAGTGATTGATTTTAATGGTTTAGTTGCTTGAATTCGTACAACAGGTTGGTTAGGAATATGAAAACTAACAACCTTACGAAAACAATCAATTTTAGCATGATGAGTAGTTAACCAATCAATACCTAAAATCACATCAAAAGCAAGTATCTTTAAAGAGATAAGGTCAACAGGTAAGGTAATGGTGCCAACTTGAATCAAACAAGATTTATAAACAGTGGATGTGATGAAAGTTTCTCTAACTGAGTTTCCACAGAGATAGGTCAAAGTCTAATTTTTCCTGAGTCAAGTTTAAACGTTGAGCACATGCAGGAGAGATAAATGAATGGGTAGCACCCAGATCAAGTAAGGTATAAACTTCGCAAGAATTTATAAATAGCTTACCGTGATCACCTCGTTTGGGTTCTCGCATTATGACCGATCACAACAAACGCTCTTCCGGAATCGTTGACTTTGACTTTTTCGACAGATCTTTTGAGTCACCGTCCCTCATTGAACTAGGTTTATTACATCAGTACAATCTCAAGCGATATGTCCTTCCTTTCCACAACTATAGCATACCTTGAACTGTTGTGGGCGGTTTGGACCGATATGTCCCTCTTTTCCGCATTTGTAGCATATACGATGGGTGGTCGTTCTCCTCCCTTAGAACCGGTTGTTGTTGCAAGACATGCGTCTTCACATGGTCGTTGTTAAATCTCTCTTTTTAAAATCTCCTCCGACTCGCTTCTTATTTTCACGACCATGATTACCACCACGAGTGGTAACCATTTTTGTCCGTCTGTTTCTTTCTCTGCTGGTTATCATTATTACATTGTTCGCTATCTCGGTACGATCCTGGTTGTGGTCCCTCGGTTGACCGTATTTCGTTATCTCGCTTCTAATAATTGAGCCACATTTACAACATCCGAATAAAGAGAAAATTTATGAGAAATGAGATATCGACGTATCTGGGTTTCAAACCTCTAAGAAACATCCGCGTCATACGTTCTTCATTCTCCACCAAATGAGGTGCAAACTCGATAACTCGCAAACTTTGCCTCGCATTGAGACAACCGCCATGTTGTTTTGTTCCAATTTGATGAACTCCACTTCCTTCATACGTATGACGAACACTTTCGGAAAGTATTTGTCATTAAATAGCTTCAAACGTCTCCCAAGACATCTTTGAGTGCGGTGGATGGGGTACGCTTCCTGCATTCTCCACCAAGATCCGCCTCGCCACGGAACATAAAGGTTGCGAATGGAACCTTCGTTCCTCCGTGCATCCCAAGACATCGAATATCTTGGTAATTTGTTTGACCCATGTTTCACGCCATGATCGGGATCGCTTTCCCTTAAATTCTGGTGGTCCCAACTCTTCAGGCGCTTGTTTGTGACAACCCGTGAATTGCTATCATTTCCTCCTGTATTTTGAACACGAGTCTCCTAAATTCGATTTTTGCATGAATCGCAAAAAACTTCTAAACATCCCTCGTTCATCATACGCTTCAATGGTTTTGTTCACGGGAGGAACATTGCCCGGCTGTTGCACGTTCTCCTCGTTGGTGAGTATAGGCATCTCCACGGTCTCATTTCCATTGTTAATATTCTCAATCGACATTCTCAAATACATGTCATAAAACATGGGTTAATTAAGGAAATCAATATATCACATAATATCCCTATATCTTGACCAACTAACAAATAAGCTTAGGTAGGACACACTAGCGAAGGATTTACTCGTCTCTCCCTCCTAGATTTCTATTCCCGATCTCCGCCTGGAGATCATATCCTAAGCTCGATACCAAATGTGACGCCCCCAAAATAGGTATACATCACCTATTACGAGTTGTCAATACATGGTACGTAAAACAACTACAACTTTATTATTACAACAAGAAACTGTGAGTTTGAATACAAATATTATCTTCTAGAAAATATCTATACTCAAATAAATCCTCATCACATTTATTGATACATTATTTTACAAAATGGTGAGGACTACTAAACAATTCTTTCTAAAACCTTCATTCCATACCCGACTCGTACTCATTTATATTCTCGCCTCCACGAGAAAAATGGAAGCAAAGAAGGAAAAGGGTGAGCTCAACTAGCTCGGTAAAAGAGTATTATGACTAAGATAATATACAACAAATTATCGTTAGTCTTCAATGAGGAAAAATATAATAGAATCAATAGACAACAAATTTTAAATCAATATTCGCAGTGAAATAATAATTCATTAGAAGAGTTAAGTAGAGAATGCAAACTACTATCTTACATGTATGAATTTAAAAGTTCATCGCTCATCTTTTATCCTGTAACATCAATCAATATACATCTGGAATCAAATATTCATCTTTGCACTACTGAGCCAAAGATATTCATCGATTGGTAAGTGTTCATTTAAACACTGTTCATCTTTTTACCACGGGCCAAAGATATTCTTGAAAATCATTCATCTTTTCACTACTGAGGCCAAAGATATTCTTAAGAAATCATTCATCTTTTGCTTCTCTGGGCCAAAGATATTCCATAATATCATCATTTAAGGACCGAGGATGATGAAAATATCTTTTTTAAAGAAAGCGAATCCGATGAAACAAAATGACAAGGATTAAGGATTAAGGATAAGGTACTTGATTTTATCCACATCCAAAAATACCTCAAAAATAATCATAGTGGTGTAAAATTCAAGAATGATCAAAACATGGATACAATCGAGTTAGTATCCGAATATATATTTTGACGAAAAGAAGAAATTTTATTTTTCTATTGAATAAATCAGTATCGTGAATAGTCAGATATCGTGAATAGTCTTAGATATCGTGAATAGTAACTCAAGCACCAAAAGATAGAAATTCCACAAAAACATCTTCACGCTTACATGAATAGTACTCGTGAATAGTAACTCATGAATAGTAACTTCGTGAATAGTAACTCATGAATAGTAACCCATGAATAGTAACCCCGACATGAAAAAGTTCCAAATTTGATAAAAACTTGAGATCAACATTCAAAGTATAATGATATTGAAGAAATAATATCATTACTGAAAAAATAATATCCCTTACCTCGAAGATCAAAGATTACTTACATTTAGAATCTAGGGTATAGTCTTTGAAGGAACTTGCATAATCTAGCAATACTCAAAGTATACTCAAAATACTCACAAGAATACGCTCGATAATATAGAGAGAAAACTTGGTTTACGGTGTGATTTTCAATTTAACCCAAGACCTATTTATAGGAAAATGCTTAGAACACCCAAAGCAGAAAATTTAATAAAATAATAATATAATTAAACAAATTCAAGCCCACCTTAGACCAACTGAATTCAGCACATTTGTATCACATGTGGGATTGCAAAAAACGTTTTCTTAAATAAAACAATTAAAACTTCCAAAAATTAATTATTTGAACTTGAGCTTCAATAATTCATAATAAATAGCCCTTTCATCGGAGAAAATTGAATCTCGCGATTTTTATAGGAAATTCAATTCTCTACAACTTTGCAGAAGAAAGTTTTCCAAATTCCAAAGAAATAAATAGAAATCCACAAGCAAGCGATTTTACAGTTATAATCAAATTCGATTCGATAAATGGGGTCCCATAGAGCATGTTTAACATGTTTTAAACATTTATTGCAACAAAAAATACTCTTCCTCCTCGTATACTCATATATCCCACATTCATTGTAAAAATATCATTTAGTTAATATATTATTAAAATAATATATTTAAATGAATTATTTTATCGAGAAAAGATAAAATTTCAATTTTCAACAATTGTCATTTTAAAATTTTCTCCATCTATATCCACATAAAATCAATATTTTCCTCATCATATAAATCAATAATTAATTATTCACAAATAATATTACAGAATCACAATATTGACAATGACGGTGGTGTGAGGAAGAGGGCTTTCAATAAGAATTTTTTCTCATGGTGGCGCCGCAATTAGGTGACCAAACCTCTCCTTGAGCGTAACTTTCTAGACATTGCCAATAATGTTATCTAATAATATTATTCGGATAATATGAATTATTGCTTCGATAATGAAAATATCGTGTAATGACAATTATTGAAACAACAAGAATATAAAATATCAACGCAAAGAATTATTAACTCAATAAAATAATTGAACAAGTAATTATCGTAACCATTATTGAGTAGTGCCTTCAATAATTGGTGCAATCGTGGTATATCTTCTTGTGCAACAACGCCAGACATTGTGTTTTAACCACGGGTATTCCAACGAGATACCAGTAACAACTACGCCGTTATTTAAAACAACTTATATTTTGTCGTTTTCTTCATCCAATCGTTTTTTAGTTATGGGGCCCACACATGGTCGCTACCGTCGTCATGCGAATATTCCCCGACAAAGATCTGAATATTCCACGACCAAACGAATATTCCCAAACAATAATGAATATTTTATAACCACTTGCTTATTTTGAAATATTTGCGTATTTAACCCTTAACTATCCACATTAATCAAATCAACCCTTACTATTTCAAAATAATAAATAAAGGAAATTCCTTTTTATTTAAAAATTTCGGGGTCTTACATTACCCACGTGATGATATACGAGTATAATCGACTTTAATCGATAAAGTTAAAGTCATTCAAGCTACACACCGGAAATGATGAATTTGAAGAAGGAGGTGCGAAGAAGTTATTTCAAAAGCGAGAATCGGTGAGGTGAGAAAGCTCAAACCTTCGATTTATTAATCCATTTGAAATTCTCGATTGAATAGGAACCGTGGCCTATAGACTCGTTTTACCGCAAAGTATGACGGCGTGTTCATAACGTTTTTCACGTATCGATGTTACGTAAATATGTGGACTAACGAACTACGTCATTGAAAGTTTAACCGGACGAGATAAGAAGACTTAACGCATCACGAGGAGGTACTGTCAAGATCTTGGATAGGAAAGAACATGTCCTATGCATCGAGGTTATACCACAAGTTAAAGTTTTGTGAAGAAACCATACTATTGAGGAAATGACCGGGAGTTGGGAAACGGAAATGAAAGCTTTTAGCTATTCTCATCTTTTTCAAACACAGTACGCACGTCAATTTCGAGGACGAAATTTCATAAGGAGGGAGGTTGTAAGACCCGAAATTTTTTTAAATAAAAAGGAATTTCCTCTATTTATTATTTTGAAATAGTAAGGGTTGATTTGATTAATGTGGATAGTTATGGGTAAAATACGCAAATATTTCGAATAAACAAGTGGTTATAAAATATTTATAATTATCGGGGAATATTCGTTTGGTCATGGAATATTCGTATTGTCGGGGAATATTCGCATTTAATGACGCAGTTTTTGTGGGCCCCATAACGGAAAGCGATTGGATGAAGAAAACGATAAATATAAGTTTTTTATAAATAATGGCGTGAAGTTATTTACCAATAATCATTGTTGGAATACCGGTGGTTAAAACACATTAATACGCTTTGTTGAAGCAGGTAGCACGGTGATTGCACCAATTATTGATTCTTACGTAAGAAGACACTTACAATAATAATTATTACAAGAATTATTGTTCAAAGATTTTATTGATTCAATAATCACGCATTGATATTTTATATTCTTTGTTGTTTCAATAATTGTCATTACACGGATTTTTCATTATCGAAGCAATAATTCATATTATCCGAATAATATTATTAGATAACATTATTGGCAATGTCTAGAAAGTTACGTCTAAGGAGAGGTTTGGTCACCTAATCAGGCGCCAAGAAGGAGAAATCTTTATTGAAAGCCCCTCTTCCTGAGGAGAACTACGGTCACAAAGAGATTGTGATTCTCAGAATATTATTTTTGAATAATTAATTATTGATTTATATGATGAGGAAAATATTGATTTTATGTGGATATAGATGGAAAATTTTTAATGTGACAATTGTTGAAAATTAATATTTATATCTTTTTACGATAAAATAATTCATTTAAATATATTATTTTAATAATATATTAACGGTGATATTTTTACAACGAATGTGGGATATATGAGTATACGAGGAGGAAGAGTATTTTTGTTGCAATAAATGTTTAAAACATGTTAAACATGTCGGTGGACCCCATTTATTGACTGAAATTTGATTATAGCATGTAAAATTGTCCGTATGTGGATTTCGGTCAATTTATGTTTGGAATTTGGAAAAACTTTCTTCTGCAAAGTTGTAGAGAATTGAATTTCCTATAAAAAGTCGCAAGATTCGAATTTTATGATAAAAGAGCTATTTATTATGAATTATTGAAGTTCCGAAGCTCCGAAATAATTGATTTTTGGAAGTTTTAATTATTTATATCAACAAAAACGTTTTTATTGTTTTGGTTGTCCCCCCATGTGTTGAAAACATGCTGATTTCAAGAGTCTTGGTTGGCGTAGGAATATATATATAATATATTATTATTATATTAAATTTTCTACTTTGGTGTTCTAAGCATTTTCCTATAAATAAAAGGTGCTTAGGTTAGAATTGAAAATCACAATTTAAACTCCAAGTTTTTCTCTCTATATTATCGAGCGTATTCTTGTGAGTATTTTGAGTATACTTTGAGTATTGCTATATTGCTGGCAAGTTCAAGTCATAGCCTATATTCTGTGTTCAACTAGAAGTAATGCCTTCGATGTAAGTGGATGTTATTTTTTCTCAAATGATATTATTTCTTCAATATCATTATTTGAAATATTGGTTGGAATTTTTATCAAATTTGGAACTTTTTTCATGTCGGGGTTACTTATTCATGAGTTACTATTCACGAAGTTACTATTCATGAGTTACTATTCACGAGTTACTATTCACGAGTACTATTCATTAAGCGTGAAGATATTTTTTGTGGAATTTCTATCTTTTGGTGTTTGAGTTATTCACGATACCTATAATTATTCACGATAATCGACACTATTCACTTAATATGACACTATTCACCGAAAAATGAAAATTTTTCTTTTCGCCTAAAATATATATTCGGATACTAGCTTTGATTGTATCCATGTTTTTCATTCTTGAATTTTACACCCCTATGATTATTTTTGAGGTATTTTGGACGTGGATAAAACAAAGTACTAATTTAATCCTTAATCCTTGTCATTTTGTTTCAATCGGATTCGTTTCTTTAAAAATATTTTCATCATCTTCATCTTAAATGATGATATTATGGAATATCTTTGGCCTCAGTAGCAAAAGATGAATGATTTCTGAAGAATATCTTTGGCCCGTAGCAAAGATGAACAGTGTTTAGATGAACATGACTAATCGATGAATATCTTTGGCCCGTGAAAGTGCAAAGATGAATGAATTTGATTCCGTATGTATGTTAATTGATGTTACAGGATAAAAGATAGACGATTTAACTTTTAAATTCATACATGTAAGATAGTAGTTGCATTCTCTATTTAACTCTTCTAATGAATTATTATTTCATCATGTAATATTGGTTTAAAAACTTGTTGTCTATTGTATTCTATTAGTTTTTTTCCCGTTGAAGACTAATGATAATTTGTTGTATATTATCTTAGTCATAATATTCTTTCTTGGGCTAGTTGAGCTCACCCTTTTCCTTGTTGTTCCATTTTTCTTCTCGTGAGGCGATGAATGTGTAGTACTTAGTGGGGTATGGAATGAAGGTTCTAGAGAGAGTTATTTTGTAGTCCTCACCATTTTGTAAAATAATATATCAATAATTATGATGGGGCTTTATTTGCGTGTGGATATTGTCTAGATGGCAATATCTGTATTTAAACTCACAATTTATATGTTGTAATAATAAAGTTGTAGTTATTTCTGTACAATGTATTTGGCGACTCAGAATGGGTTGGATGGAATGGACCTATTTTGGGGGCGTCACAATATTCACTTTTGTTTCTTTTAGGTACGAGAAAAGACATTCAAACATTCCAGCTCACGTATCCCCTTGCTTCCGTGTGAAAGAGGGAGACCATGTAATTGTTGGTTAGTGCAGGTGTAAGACCCCAACTTATTATAAATAAAATTAAATTTTTTTCTATTCATTATTCTAAATTAATAAGGGTTAATTTGATATAATGCTTTGGTTATGAGTGAAATGTGCAAATTTTACAAAATAAGCAAGTGGTTATAAAATATTTCTTTTGTTGGGGAATATTCGTTTGGTCGTGGAATATTCTTTTTGTCGGGAATATCCGTATGACGGCGCAGTCAATTGTGGGCCCCATAATGGAAAACGGTTGGATGAAGGAAAATGATAAAGTTTGAGTTTTATAAATAACGTCGTAATTATTACCGTTAACACTGTTGGAATACCTGGTGGTTAAAATACAGTAATATGCATACATTACAAAGATTACACAGATTGCACAAAGTATAATTGAATTATTGATTCTTACGTAAGAAGGCAATACTTAATAATTGTTACAGTAATCACTGTTCAATATTTTATTTTATTGATTCAATAATTGTTGCGTTGATAGTTTATATTATTGTTGTTTCAATAATTATCACTGTACAGTATTTTCCATTATCAGATCAATAATTCATATTATTTGAATAATATTATTAGATAGCATTATTGGCAATATTTAGAAAGTTCTGTCAAGGAGATGTTTGGTCACCTATGTGACGCCCCCAAAATTAGGTATACGTCACCCATCTTGGGTCGCCACTTACATGGTACATAAATTCAAATACAAGTTACTAATATAACTGTCGTGTAGAATACGACATAAACTGTGAGTTTGAATACAAATATTGTCTCATTGGATATTATACAAACCCAAAAGGAGTCCTCATTACAACTATTATCACATTTATTTCACGTAATAGTGAGGACTACTAATGCTATCCTCTGGACCATTACTCCCGTTCCCGACTCGTCCCAATTTATGTTCTCATTTCACAAGAGAATAGTGAAAGAAAGGTGAGCTCAACTAGCCCAAGAAGAAATATTATGACTAAGATAATGCATAATAAATTATCATTAGCCTTCAACGATGTTAAACCGATAAAATATAATAGACAACCAATTTAAGCTGCAGAGTGGAATATGCGATCCATTAAAAGAGTCAAGTAGAAAATAAAGTCTACTATCTTTTAGGTTTTAAAAGGTTTTCATAAATTTTATCACTAAGACTCGGTTTAAAGAATAAACCACAATATCTAATCATCCCCGTACTACCTGGCCAAGGATTTTCATCAAATTATCAATGGTCATGACTATATAAGAATCACCCCTGGTCATAATCATACCAAAAACTATCCATCATCAGCATACGTGCCACTGAGGACTTTTATCACATCATTTATAACAAGCCATGATTATACCGAATGATTCCTGGTCATAATCATACTAAGTTTATCTATGCACGTAAGCCAAAGATAACATATTATAACATGAGGATGATGACAATGACATAATAATTCAATAAAACAAGTTCAAGAATTATTTTATCCAGGAATTAGTAACGTCCAAATTGTCAACAAGATACTGTTTTGTAGAGTAAAATTCAAGAATGATCGTAAGAATATTTCCATGAAAAGATCTTTGGATGAAACGCAAATATCAAGAATATTCTACTAATTTCATGGAGTATAGAAGTCAAAGTTTTAACCATTTGGTATAATAAAGAATGGAATAACAAAGGAAATCACCATGCATGCGATGTAATCGCTTGACAGCAAAAGTTATTCCAACAAATAATAAATAACGGAACCGGTCCCACAGAAACGCATGCATGAGGATATTCCACAGAATAATAAAGAATGGAACCAGTCCCACAGAAACACATAGACATGGATATTCCAACAGAATAATAATAATAAAGACGGAACCAGTCCTGTAAAACACACATGAGAGGATGTTCCAATAGAATAATAATAAAGATGGAACCAGTCCTGTAAAACACACGCATGTGATGTTCCAATAGAATAATAGAAGAATGTCACCAAGTATAGGGTAAACCACGATACAAAAGTTATTCCAATGAGAATAATAAGCAATGGAATAACAATAGTTCTCTTCATGAATAAGAAAGAATAACACCCCTTACGTACAACAAATAATATCCCTTACTTAGTAAAAGACATTTGGATATCAAAGTAGTGAAGTACCGAATACTCTTCTTCTTTCTCTCTATAGATTTTCTCTCTATAGCTTCTCTCTATAATTTTCTCTGTAGTTTCAATTGAATTCGTAAGAAAATAATGAAGGAATGAGCTTTATTTATAGGAAAATAGAATGCATAGTAATTAATCTATGAAGCGGTCCAGATTGATTTACTTTTAATCGACGGTCCATATTTAAAGCAAAATCTTTTAAATAAAATATAATATATTCTATTTATATAAAACATTTTACTACGCAAACACTACGCAACACTACGCAAAAAACACTATGCAACACTACGCATAATAAAATATAATATATTCTATTTATAGAATAATTTTAATAAAGTATTTTGTTTTATATAAAAGATGTTTCATTTTATTACGTTAATAATACTGAATAAAACAAAAACGTCATTATCGCTATAATAATTCATATTATTAATCGACAATAATGGAATCAAACTGAGTGACTTCTCACATAAGCATCAATAATCAATATCGTGTGCTACTATGCAACCACACGTATTATTGTCTTTTTTACTACCGAAAGTAGTTCAACAAGATCAGCCCAGAAACTTCCGCCGCTTATTTCAATAAAATATTTTTGTCGTTTTCTCAATCCGACAATAATTACGTCCTAGGGGTCCACCAATGATTGAGTAGTTGTATTGAATATTCCTCGCTAAATCGAATATACCCGGAACCAATCGAATATAATATAACCACTTACATACTTTGCAAAATTTATAAATACTACCCACAACTATAATATTATCTTAAATTCACACCATAATATTAAAAATTATTTCGACAAAATTTAAATCTTTATTGATAAAATCTAGGGTCTCACAACCTAATTGCGCGCCAGTAAGGAGAAATCCTTATTGGAAAGCCCCCTCTTTCCTAGAAACTGCCTGGTTGCCATTATTGTGATTCTGTAATATTATTTGTGAATAATTAATTATTAATTTATATGATAAGAAAATTTTTATTTGATGTGGATATAAATGATGAATTTATTTATTTTATGTGGTTATAAATGAAGGAATTGATCTTTGAGGTATTTTATCGATTATTTTGTCGGAAGGAAGTATTAAAATCACCCGCTTGTTGATTTAGGATATTTTACATTTGGAATTTGGAAAAACTCAAAGCTACAAAGTTGTAGAGAATTCGATTTCGTGTGGAATGGACATAAAATTCGTATTTTTCTGATAAACAGGCTATTTTCTATGAATTACTAAAGTTTCAAAAAATAAAATAATTTTTATTAAAATTATGGGTGGGACCCATTCTTATTTGAAAACATGTGGGCTGCTGATTTTTGGTTCAAAGGTGGCTGGTCTTTGTTGGCAACTTAGGTTGCGTAAGAGAAAAAATGAAATAAATTATTATTTTATTATTTTAGTCTCCTATGTTGTTCTAGCATTTTCTTATAAATAGACGCTTAGGTTAGAATTGAAAATCACACCAGAAACAAGTTTTCTTTCTCTCTAGATTATCGAACGTATTTTTGTGAGTATTTAGATACTTTGAGAGTTGTTGTTCGGTACAAGTTTCCTTCGGCTTTTTATCCGATATTCCGATCAGAAGTACCGTTATTTTGAGGTAAGGGATGTTATTTTCTTCTTAAATGATATTATTTTCTTCAATATCATTATGCCGAAATATTGGTGAACTTTTAAATTTAATTTGGAACTTTTTGTGCCGGGGTTACTATTCACATATACGGCACTATTCACGAATACGACACTATTCACCAAAAATAAAAATTTCTCTTTTTGTCTAAGATGTCTATTTTGGCTACTATCTTTGATTGTATCCATGTTTTGATCGTTATTTTTGAATTCTGCTTCACAATTGGTTATTATGAAGTATTATTGATCTTGGATAAACTGTTATACTAATCTCTAATATTTGTCCTTACGTCTCACTTTGGATTCATTTTTTAAAATATTTTTCATCATTCTCGATCTTAAATGATGATATTCTTGAGTATCTTTGGCTCAGAGTGCAAAAGATGAATGATTAATCGATGAATATCTTTGCCCAGTAGTGCAAAGATGAGCAGTGTTGAGATGAAACATGACTAACCTGGTGATATAAAATGAATATCTTTGACCAGTAGTGCAAAGATGAATATTTGATTAAAATGTATATTTATTGTTATTCTGGGGATAAAATATTGATGATGAACTTTTAAATCTTAGAAGATAGTAGAATTCATTCTCTGCGTGACTCTTCTAATGGATTGTTGTTTCATTGCAGAATATTGATCTAAAACTTGTCATTTCTATTATATTCTATCGATTTTTCCCTGTTGAAGACTAATTATAATTTGTTGTATATTATCTTAGTCATAATATTCTTTTTCTTTGGGCTAGTTGAGCTCACCCTTTTCCTTTTTTGTTCCATTTTTCATCTCGGGAGGTGGGAACATAAAGCGAGGATCGAAGTCGGGGTATGGAGTAATGGTTCTAGAAAGATGTTTTAGCGATCCTCACTATTTTCGTAAAATAGTGTATGAATAATTGTAATGAGGACTTATTTGAGTGTTGATATTGTTTAGAAGACAATATTTGTATTTAAACTCATAGTATGTGTTGTCGAATTTTGTACGATAATTGTATTATTGAAGTTGTAGTTTGCTTTCTGTACCATGTATTTGGTGACTCAGAATGGGTGTTGTATACCTATTTTGGGGATGTCACAGTTGGTATCAAAGCTTAGGGATATGATCTCTAGCGGAGATCGGGGAATAAAACTAGGAGGGGAAGATGAGTAAATTCTTCGCTAGTGTGTCCTATCTAAGCTTATTTGTTGGTCGGTCATAATATAGGGATATTATGTGAAATATTAATTTGTTTAATTAACCCTTGTTTTATGGCAAGATTTATGAATGGGCACGAGAAGCGTTAACAATGGAGTGTATGAGGCGTGGAACAACCTTTAGTCACAAACCAGGAGAACGTGCAACAGGATGACAATATTCCTCCTATAAACAACACTACCGAGCAAACGATGAATGATGGAATGTTTAGGAGATTTTTAAATTTCATGCAAAATCAGACGAGGGAGACTCGTGTACAAAATACAGGTGGAAATGATGGCAACGCGCGGTCTGTCACAACCAAGTAGTTCAAGGAGTTGGGACCACCAGATTTTTGGGGAAAGCCTGATCCGATTAAGGCGAAAACATGGGTCAAGAAAATCATCAAGATATTCGATGTCTTGGGATGCACGGAGGAACAGAAGGTTCCATTCGCCACCTTTATGTTCCGTGGTAAAGTGGATTACTGGTGGGAATCTGTGAAGCGTACCCAGCCAGCTGCACTCAACATGTCTTGGGAAAGATTTCAGATACTTTTCAATGACAAGTACTTTCCTGAAAGTATTCGTCATATGAAGGAGGTAGAGTTTATTAGGATCGGAAGCGAACAACATATGCGGTGTCTCAAAGACTGGCGAAGTTCGCGGAGTTATCTAGGTTTGCACCTCATTTGGTAGAGAATGAGGAACGTATGACGCAGATGTTTCTGAGAGGTCTAAAACCCGAGATTCGTCAATACCTTATCTTTCATAAATTTTCTCTGTATTTAGATGTTGTCAACATGGCTCAATTATTAGAGAGAGATAATGAGTATACTCAACCGAGGGACCAAAACTAGGGTCATACCGGTGACAGCAATCATCAGAACGATGATAACCAGCGAGGAGTAAAAAATACGGACAAAGGCGGTAACCACTCGGGTGGTAATCGTGGCCATGATAATAAGAGAGGTGAGTCAAGTGGAAATTTCAGAAAGAGGAGATTCAACAATGACGGGAAGACATCAACAACAGCACCAACACCAACAACAAATTCTAGGGGAGGAGAACGACCGCCAGTTAGATGTTACAAATGCAGGAAAGAGGGACATATCAGTCCAAACTGACCACAACAATCCAAGGTATATTATAATTGTAGAAAGGAAGGACATATCGCTCGAGATTGTACTATAGGGAAACCAAGTTCAGAGGGGATGGTGACTCCAAGGGCTACCCCAGATAAGTCGAAATCAGCGGTTCCTAGAAGAGCGTTTGTCATGACTGACCAAAACGTGAGGAACCCGAACGAGGTAATCACGGGTAAGATAATCTTGAACTCTTGTGAAGTTTATACCTTACTAGATACCGGTTCTACCCATTCTTTTATCTCTCCTGCTTGTGCACAACGTTTAAACTTGACTCCGGAGAAATTGGACTTTAACTTATCTGTTGAAACTCTGTTGGGTGAAACCTTCGTTACATCTACAGTTTATAAATCTTTCTTGATCCAAGTTGGCACTATCACATTACCTGTTGATCTTATCTCTTTAAAGATACTTGTTTTTGATGTGATTTTAAGAATTGATTGGTTAACCACTCATCATGCCAAAATTGATTGTTTTCGTAAGGTTGTTAGTTTTTATATTCCTAACCAACCTGTTATACGAATTCAAGAAACTAAACCACTAAAATCAGTCACTGTCATATCAAGCCACAAAGCTATTCGTTTATTGAAAGACGGATGCCAAGTTTTCTTAGCCCATGTTATGCATTTGAACAGAGACAAGTCAGATTTGGATAATATTTCTGTTGTTAGAGAATTTCCTGATGTATTTCCTGAAGAACTCCCCGGTCTACCACCAAAACGTGATGTTGAATTCTTTATTGACCTTGAACCGGGTACAAAAGCCATTTCTAAAACCCCATGTCGAATGGCTTTTATTGAACTTTAGGAGTTAAAAGTCTAACTACAGGAATTGTTAGATATCGGTTTCATTCGTCCTAGTACATCTCCTTGGGGTGTTCCTGTTTTATTCGTAAAGAAGAAAGACGGGAGTATGCGACTTTGTATTAACTACCGAGAATTAAACCATGTCACTATCAAGAATAGGTATCCGCTACCTCGCATTGATGACCTGTTTGACCAGTTACAAGGAGCACAATTCTTTTCAAAGATCGATCTTCGTTCGGACATCATCAAATTGAAGATTAAAGCGAGGATATTCCAAAGCGCCTTGTAACTCGCAGACGGGCATTATGAATTTTTAGTCATGTCTTTTGGATTGACTAATGCTCCTGCTTTTTTCATGGATATGATGAACCGTGTATTCAAGGAATACTTGGATCAGTTCGTTGTTGTCTTTATTGATGACATCCTCATCTATTCCAAAAGCCGTGAAGATCATGAGCACCATTTGAAGCTGATACTTGAAAGGCTTCGTGAAAACAAGCTTTAAGCCAAGCTGAAGAAATGCGAGTTCTGGCTTGAGGAAGTAGCATTCCTTGGGCACGTGGTGTCAAAACATGGAGTATCTGTTGATCCGGTGAAGATTGATGCAATACAAAGTTGGGGAGCAATCGAATTCGATGGCCAAAATCTGTGACGCAGCTCGGGCTTATTTGGTTATTATCGGAGATTCGTGGAAGGATTTTCTCGAATCGCTACTCCATTAACTCAGTTGACTCGGACAGATACAAAATTCGTATGGAGCGAAGAATGCGAGAAGAGTTTCCAAGAGCTTAAGAGGAGACTCATTTCGGCACCTGTTCTGGCAATACCATCTGGGTCGGATGGATTTGTTATCTACAACGATGCTTCAGGCAAATGGTTAGGATGTATTCTCATTCAACATAGGAAAGTTATAGCCTATGCCTCACGACAACTCAAAGAATATGAGAGGAATTAATTTACTCATGATCTAGAGTTGGCAACAGTCATTTTCGCGTTGAAAATCTGGAGACACTACCTGTATGGGGAGAAAGTAGAGATTTATACGGACTATAAAAGCCTCAAATATTTCTTCACTCAAAAAGAACTCAATATGCGGCAACGACGTTGGCTTGAGCTGTTGAAAGATTACGATCACACTATTCAATATCATCCTGAAAAAGCAAACGTAGTAGCTGACGCATTGAGTAGAAGATCATATGCGAGTATGAGTGCGATATTGTCAACACAAAGGCCCATTTTGTATGACTTGCAAAGGATGGAGATAGAATTAAAGACTTCAGGGACCCACGTGATGATGGCGAATATACGAGTAGAACCGACTTTAATCGATAAAGTTAAAGCTGGTCAAGCTACAAACCTAGGTCTGATGCGTATGAAGAAGAAAGTGCAAGAAGGTGCTATTCCAGAAGCAAGAATTGATGAAGAAGGAATACTTCGAATCAACTCTAGACTTTGCGTTCCTAACGATTCAGACTTGAATCATAGAATCATGATGGAGGCACACAACACCCCGTTTGTAATCCGTCCTGGGAGTACCAAAATGTATCACAATCTTCGAAATACATTTTGGTGGAACAATATGAAGAGAGAGATCGCGGAGTTTATCTCGAGGTGTTTAACCTGTCAACATGTAAAGGCGGAGCATCAAGTGCCAAAGGGTCCATTGCAACCACTTGAGATTCCGGAATGGAAGTGGGAACACATTACTATGGATTTCGTTACGGGTCTTCCCAAAGTTTCTCAAGGCATAAATGCGATTTGGGTTATTGTTGATAGATTAACCAAGTCTGCTCATTTCTTGCCAATACGTGAGACTTATTCCCTTTAATGTCTTGCTCGTATGTACGTGAATGAGATTGTGCGATTGCATGGCATGCCAGTATCCATAGTTTCGGATCGTGACCCAAGATTCACTTCAAGATTTTGGGTTAGCTTGCAAAAAGCTATGGGCACGGATTTACGATTGATTCGGTAAGATACCATCCTCAAACGGATTTAACAATCGAGAGAGGACTATTCAAACTCTTGAAGATCTATTAAGACTATGTGTTCTAGACTTCAAAGGGAGTTGGGATAAGTACTTTCCATTTGGTGGAATTCTCCTACAACAACGATTATCAAGCAAGTATGTACATGGCTCCATTTGAGGCGTTGTATGGGACGAAAGTGTCGATTCTCCAAAGATCTTTGGGACGAGGTGGGTGA
Source organism: Panax quinquefolius (assembly GCA_020205615.1). Lineage (NCBI taxonomy): Eukaryota > Viridiplantae > Streptophyta > Magnoliopsida > Apiales > Araliaceae > Panax > Panax quinquefolius. The sequence continues at coordinate 113,612,821 of CM035168.1, forward strand.
AACAACTTTGTTGGGACCGTAATTAAGACGCATGACTACAGAAAAGATCCAAATAATTCGACAACGTATTCAAACCTCACAAGATCGAAAAAAGAGTTATGCTGATCTTCATCGAAAGGATGTGGAATTTAAAATTGGGGATCATGTATTGTTACGTATTGCTCCATTGAAGGGAGTTACAAGATTTGGAAAGAGAGAAAAGCTCAATCCAAGATTTATTGGTCCATTTGAGATTCTTGACCGAATAGGATATGTAGCCTATAGACTCGCATTACCTCCAAGCATGTCTCGTATTCATAATGTTTTTCACATATCTATGCTTCGTAAATATGTGAAAGACCCGAACCATATTATTGAGTTAGAACCAGACGAGATAGCCTAAGATTTAATGTACGAGGAGGTACCTGTTAAGATCTTGGATAGGAAAGAGCATGTCCTACGCACCAAGGTTATACCACAAGTTAAGGTTTGGTGGAGGAACCATGCTATTGAGGAAATGACCCGGAAGTTGAAATCAGAAATGAAAGCGAGGTACCCTCACCTGTTCGAAAAACCAGGTACGTACGTCAATTTCGAGGACGAAATTTTATAAGGAGGGGAGGTTGTAAGACCCCATGTAAGACCCCAAATTATTAATAAATGAAATTTTAATTTCCTCTATTTATTATAATAAGGGTTGATGTGATTAATATGATTAGTTATGGGTAAAATGCGGAAATATCTTAAATAAGCAGGTGGTTATAAAATATTCATATTTTGTCGGGGAATATTCGTTTGGTCGTGGAATATTTTTCGTTCGGGAATATTAAATGCGATGGGCAGCCTTGTGTGGGCCCATAACGGAAAGCAATTGGATGAAGAAAACGACAAATATAAGTTGTTTATAAATAATCACAGTAGTTGTTATCAAGTATATTGTTGAAATACTCGGTGATTAAAACACAATGGGCACCAGTATTTCACCAATTATTGATTCTTACGAAGAAGGCACTACTCAATAATTTTTACAAAGAATTATCGCTCAATTATTTTATTTTAATTGATTCAATAATTGTTTGCGTTGATATTTTATATTATTGTTGTTTCAATAATTGTCATTACACAAGATTTTCCATTATCGGATCAATAATTCATATTATTTGAATAATATTATTAGATAGCAATATTGGCAATGTCTAGAAAAGTTGCGTCTCAAGGAGAGGTTAGGTCATCTAATCAAGGCCAAGAAGAGGAGAAATCCTTATTGGAAAACCCTATCCATCCCTGAACCGTTTGTCGAGATTGTGATTCATTATATTATTTGTAAATAATTAATTATTAATTTATATGATGAGGAAACTATTGATTTTATGTGGATATAGATGGAGAAAATTTTTAAAGTGACAATTGTTAAAAATTAATATTTTATCTTTTTCTGATAAAATAATTCATTTAAATATATTATTATATTATTATAATATAATAACGGTGATATCTTTACAATGAATATGGGATATATGAGTATATGAGGAGAAGGAGCATTTTTATTACTTAAAATATTTAAAACATGTTTTTCATGTCTGTGGACCCCATTTCTTGACTGAAATTTGATTATAGCCTGTAAAATCGCCCGTTTGTGGATTTCGGTCAATTTTTGTTTGGAATTTGGAAAAACTTTCTTCTGCAAAGTTGTAGATAATGGAATTTCCTATGAAAAAGGTGCAAGTTTCGAATTTTCTGAGAAAAGGGCTATTTATTATGAATTATTGAAGTTCTAAAGCTCCGAAATAATTAATTTTTGAAGTTTTAATTATTTTTAATAAGAAAAATGTTTTTTACATTTTTGGGACTCATTTTTACATGTGTTAGGTTGCTGAAATCAGATTCTAGGTGTGCGTAGGAAATTTATATAAATATATTATTAATTTATTAAATTTTCTGTTTTGGTGTTCTAAGCATTTTCCTATAAATACGGTGCTTAGGTTAGAATTGAAAATCACACCAGAAATTGAAGTTTTCTCTCTCTTTCTCTCTCGATATATTGAGCGTATTCTTGTGAGTATTTTAATACTTTGAGTGTTGCTATACGGTGCAAGTTCAAGTCATAACCTATATCCTGTTTCATTTTGAAATCTTGCCTTTTACGATAAAGGATATTTTTTTTTTAAAATGATATTAATTCTTCCAATATCATTATGTCAAGTATTGATCTAAACTTTTAATCAAATTAGGAACTTTTTGTCTTTGGAGTTACTATTCACGATATACAAGACTATTCACGATACGACATTATTTACTTAATACTAAGACTATTCACGTAAAAAATTAATTTTTTGTTTTTCGTCCAAAATATCTAGTGTGGATACTAGCTTTGATTGTATCCATGTTTTGATCATTCTTGAATTTTACTCCATTAAAATTATTATTGAGGTATTCTTAGACATGAATAAACCGAAATACGAATCCTTAATATTTATTCTTTTGTTTCATTGGATTCGTTTTCTTTAAAATATTTTTCATCATCCTCACCCTAAATGATGATATAACCGAAAATCTTTGGCCTGTAGTGTAAAAGATTAACGATTTTATGATGAATATCTTTTGGCAGTAGTAAAAGATGAAGCAGTGTTGAGATTTAAACATGATTAATGATGAATATCCTCGTCGTAGGTAAAGGATAAATATATGATTCAAGATGTGCATTGATTGATGTTACAGGATAAAATACTATTGATGGATCGTTAAATTCATAGATAATAGTAGATTTCATTCTCTACGCCACTCTTCTATGAATTATTATTTTCCACGCGAATATTGATCTAAAACTTGTTGTTTAATGTATTTTCTCGATTTTTTCCTCGTTGAAGACTAACTATAATTTGTTGTATATCGTCTTAGTCATAATATTTTTATTGGGCTAGTTGAGCTCACCCTTTTCCTTTTTATTCCATTTTTCTTCTCGTGGAGGCGAGAATGTAATGGAAGATTTAGCCTGGGGTATGGAATGATGGTTCTAGAGAGTTGTTTAGTAGTCCTCACCATTTTGTAAAACAATGTATCAATAATTGTGATGAGGATTTGTTTGCGTATGGATATTGTCTAAATGATAATATTTATATTTAAACTCACTGTTTTTATATTGTATTAATAAAGTTGAAGTTATTTTTGTACCATGTATTTCACAACTCGGAATGGGTGATGTATACCTATTTTGGAGGCGTCACAGTTGGTATCAGAGCTTAAGGATATGATCTCTGGCGGAGATCGAGGAATAGAACTAGGAGGGGAGAGATGAGTAAATCCTTTGCTAGTGTGTCCCACCTAAGCTTATTTGTTGGTTGGTTAGTATATAGGGATATTATGTGATATGTTGATTTCTTTAATTAACCTTTATTTTGTGGCAGTATTTGAGAATGTCGACTGACAATATAAATAGTGGAGCAATTGAGACCGTGGAGACACCTTTACCCACCAACGAGGAGAACGTGCAATAGGCTGGCAATGTTCTTCCTGTGAACAACACCACTGAGCAGATGATGAACGAGGGATGTTTAGAAGCATTTGCAGCTCATGCAAAATCGCATTTGAGGAGACTCGTGTTCAAAATACGAGGAAGAAATGATAGAATTCTTTGGTTGTCTGCATAAGCGAGTTCAAATAGTTGGGACCACGAGTAACTCGAGAAAGCCGGATCCGATTAAGTGAGACGTGGGTCAAATAAATCACCAAGATATTCGATGTATTGGGATGCACGAGAGGAGCGAAGGTGCCATTCGCCACCTTTATGTAAAAGTAATAAGGCAGACATTGGTGGGAGTCTCGTGAAGCGCACTCCATCCACCAAGACTCAAAGATGTCTTGGGAGACATTTCAGAAACTTTTCAATGACAAGTACTTTCCTGAAAGTGTTCGTCATATGAAGGAGGTAGAGTTTATTAGACTGGAGCAAAATAATATGACGGTGTCCCAAAGATGAGGCAAAGGTTGCAGAGTTATCCGTGTTTCAGACCTCATTTGGTGGAGAATGAGGAACGATGACGCTTAATGTTTCGGAGAGGTTTGAAACCCAGATACGTCAAGATCTCATTTCTCATAAATTTTTTCTCTATTCGATGTTGTCAACATGGCTCAATTATTAGAGCGAGATAACGAGTACGTTCAACCGAGGGACCACAACCAGGATCATACCGGAGATAGCAGTCAATAGAACAACGATAACCAGCGGAGAAAGAAAAGGACGGACAAAAATAGTAACCACTCTGGTGTATCTGCTCTACTCCTCACCATCTTCCGACGTAGAACAAATAGATCTTTGTGATTGAAAATTTCAAGACACTAGAAATCACCCCTCCTTCTAGCGCCAATGTTAATGCCAAGATCTTCTCCGACGTCCCAATCACGTAAGACGCCCTGATCCTGCACAGTAAACACGATTAACACCAAAAGCTTGACGGCTTCGACCGTCGGGGGATAGCTCAGGCGTGAGAGTTAGTACCGGTGTTCACAAGGGTTAACAATGGAGAATAAAATATCTAGAGTCTTGAGAGATAAAAATCTTAGTTGAATGTGTGTGTACCTTTTCTTGAAGACTTCCTTGCTAGGTTATACTCTTCGCCTTGGCCATCGTGCCACCACTACCGTCGACGATACCATTTCACTCCTCAAATGATTTCTGCCGACGCATGTAGGTGTCACCTTTCCATGCATCGCTTATGCTTGGTCACGGTTATAATCCCATCCACATTAATGCATTGCAGTTACCACAATCAACTATCATGTTTTTTCATCATTACAAGTCAAAGATGGAGATATTAAAATATCTAATGGGTCAACCCACGGATCCGACCCGATCTTGTAAGGACTTAACGGAAACAGTATAGTGACTAGGCCAAATAACATTAAGACCTACTGGACTAACTAAATAGGCAGGCCCAAATCATTCGGCCCAATAGATGAAATATAATGACCCAACACCCTGTATTAAATTGTTTTGCCTACGGCATAATTGTCTTGTTGTTGGAGTTGAATTCGCACAACAATTATAATGAAAAATATTGTGCTTAGTTGTTCTTTTATAATGGAATGAACCATTCTCGTTTCATTCCGGCCATTCTTTCATCAATTTCATTCATTCAACCAAAATTTTGCATTAAAAAAATACTAATAATGTACATGTTGATTATTATAATATGATTATATTCAGCCAAGCATAACACTTGATCCATATCAATAATAAAAAAAAAATCTGTACCACTAGCTAAGTCAATAAAAGTATTTATACACACACATAAACAGCCCCTATTTAACAAATACTTCGTTCACCATATCCATTTCAAATTGCATGGCTGAGTAGCTAGCTATATATTCCACTTGTTAACAAGAAAATCAATGGCTAGCAGGAAAGTTTCGAATCAACTGGAGCCATGGTCCAACCTAGATGGCAAAGTAGTGCTGATAACGGGTGCATCATCCGGGCTTGGCAGGGAGTTCTGCATCAAGCTTGCCAGCATTGGTTGCAAAGTTATTGCAGCCGCTCGGCGTGTGGACCGGCTCAAGTCCCTATGCGATGAGGTCAACCAATCGTCGACTACTCCTCGAGCCGTAGCTCTTGAGCTGGATGTCACTGCCGATCCTCCAACCATAGAGGCAGCTGTAGAAAAAGCTTGGACAGCTTTTGGACACATCAATGCTTTAGTTAACAATGCTGGAATTAGAGGTCACATTTCTTCAACTTCGCCATTTTAAGCACTCCATAAATTTTGTGCTAACTATAAATTCAGTTATTTTTCTGCTAACATATTCTCTTATTTTAGTTATTGGATATATATAATGCTCATGATATATCCAACCACATATGGCTGTCAGTGACCCATATCTTGATCTTGATTTGATTTGATTTATTTGAGCAGAGTTCCTGCTCATTTATTCATTGATATGTGATAATTTGATCAACTGGATCAATAATTTAAATTCATCAAATCATGGATCTGATTTAATTTGATCAACTAATCTAACAAAATAATAATAATAAATACCGCAAAACCTTCACTAAGATCACGACAATTTCAACGGTCTAATTAATTCATTTAATTAATGTAAATATAATTATGAATACTATAAACTATCTAAAAATTACTATTTAGTAGTTATAAAGTTTATTGTTCTCAAAATTTAAATGAATCATGTCAATTTTAAATTTAAAAATATCTCTTTCAGAAAATTATTACTCCCTCCGTCAATTTTGTCCCACAATATCTGCTTTTTCAAGATTTCAATGCATTTTTTCCCTTTGTTTTCCAAGTTTGCCCCTTTACCTTAATTGTTGATAGTTATTACTCATTCAAGTCTCTCCTCTTTTTTAAGCATCCTTTTCATATTTTCATCAATAAGAATGTATTGCCAAAGTTATGCTTCTTAAAAGACATTGGCACACTCTTCCATGGACAATCTCCTTTTACTAAAGCCTTAATTGCAGAAAATAAAAAATTAGCACATAAGCGTATTTTAATATTTTTATCATATATATTAGTATGTGTGTAGAACTCTAGAACAATTGTGGGACGGAGGGAGTATTTATCAAACGGATTGAGTAAATAATTAAGTTTGATTATATATTCACCAACTGTGTATGCATTAAGTGGTTATGTCTGTTTCTACTTTTATATATCTACGTCAATTTGACATTTTATTATACGCATTAATAGTGTTAAAGGAACGCATAGAAATAGCCCGTATACTAACGGTCTCAACTTATAACATACGACTATTTTATTTCACCCACCTTTATATATCTATGTTGGGTGATTTTTGACATGATCAAAAAATAAAATAAAATAAAATAAATAAATTTTTTAGATAGAGAAAGTGAAAAATTTTAGTGCGAGACTTAAAAAAATAATGAAGTGAAAAATTTAGAAAATATTATTTCATTAGTTAATATAATTTTATTAATAATAACATTTTATAAATTAATATAATTTTACGAATAAATTTTTTTAAATGGACCGATTGGATCAAGTAGATCATGTGGGGCAAATCAATGATTCATTGCATAATAAATTAGATACTTGATCCATTATCACGGATCATATTGAATCAGAGCATAATTTGTTTTGATCTGACCCGTTGACAAACCTACAACCACATATCGATTGCATGCATGAACCAACTAACAGTAACGTAAGTTGATAGGAATTTGTTGCATTTTCTGTAAGAACCTAATTTTTAAATAAAGATGAATTTTTTATAATTATTATTTTTGAATATTATGATATAAATTTGATATAATGTTATAGTTATGGGTAATATTTATAAATTCTGCAAAATATTCAAGTTGTTATATTATATTAGATTAATTGGGGAATATTCGTTTTAGTAGGGAATATTAAATGCAATGTTAGTATCAATCGTTAGTGGGCCATTACAATGTAATTATTATCGGATTGAGAAAGCGACAAAAATATTTTATTGAAATAACGGCGGAAGTTTACCGTGATATCTTGTTGAACTACTTTAGGTAGTAAAAAAGCGATGACGTTATGTGGTTAAGAAGACACCGCGGTGATTGATTACGACTTTATGGTGTTTCACTCGGTTTGATTCCATAAATCGATTAATAATATGAATTATTATAATGATAATGACGTTTGCTTTTATTCAGTATTATTAACGTAATAAAAGCGAAACATCTTTTATATAAAATGTAATACTTTATTAAAGTTATTCATAAATAGAATATATTATATTTTATTACGATAGTGTTCAGATAAATGTTTTGCGATAGTGTTGCGTAGTGTTTGCAGATAAGTAAAATATTTTTATATAAATGTAATATATGATATTTTATTTAAAAGATTTTGCTTTTAAATATTAATCGTCGATTAAAAGTAAATCAATCCTGACTGCTCATGGATTAATTACTATGCATTCTATTTTCCTATAAATAGAAGTTTCATTCCTTCATTATTTTCTTACTTAATTCAATCAAACTCTGTAGAGAGAAATTATAGAGAATAATCGATAATAATGGAATCAAACTGAAGTGACTATGATTATCGCTTATAATAATTCATATTATTAATCGATAATAATGGAATCAAACCGAGTGACTTCTCACATAAAGATCAATAATCAATACCGCATGCTATTATGCAACACACACGACATTATTTCTTTACTACCTGAGTAGTTCAACAAAGATTCACGGTAAAACTTCCGCCGTTATTTCAATAAAATATTTTGTCGTTTTTCAATCCGCCAATAATTTCGCTAGGGTCCACCAATGATTGAAATTGCAATTAATATTCCCCTCGCTAAACCGAATATTCCCCGAAACCAATCAAATATAATATAACCACTGTGATACTTTGCAAAATTTATAAATACTACCCACAACTATAATATTATCTCAAATTCACATCATAATATTAAAAATTATTTCGACAAAATTTAAATCTTTATTGATAAAATCTGGGTCTCACAATCTCCTCCTTATGGAATTTCGCCACCGAAATTAGGGTATGTACCCATTATGATAAGTGGTGAGGATACCTCAATACCTTTATCGTTAAAATATTAAATTCATCTCCACAATCCGCCAAAGATATTCATTAATAATTCATCTTTGCACTATAAAGCTAAAGATATACAAATCAGTAAAACCAATAATCTTTGAGACGCAACTTAATAGTATCACAACCACTAATTATCCATGCACTATCGCCAAGGATATTCGTGTTTTCAATTACTGATATGATTATACCGAATAATCCGTGGTCATAATCATACCAAGTCTATCAATGCAATACTACTAAAGACGACTTTTTACCACATCCATGAATTAATATTTCATTCTTTGAGACTCATTTCAATAATTAATTCATATCATCGAATCATCCCCGCACTACGTGCCAAGGATATTCATTAGTATCACGACCATTTAATTATCCATGACTACTACTAAAGATAATCGCAGTATTCATTAGTATCACACCACCACAAATTATCCATGCACTACTACCAAAGATAATCGTGTATTCATTAGTATCACGACCACAAATTATCCATGCACTACGGCCAAAGATAATCGTGTTTTCAATTACGGTTATGATTATACCGAAAAATCCCTGGTCATAATCATACCAAGTCCATCTATGCACTACTGGCCACGTATGACTTTCAACATAATATAATAATGACGGGGATAATGATATAAAGAATCAATCAAATGAGATAAAGGATAAATATTAAACATTTATAATATAATTTATCCCAGATTCAAGAATATCCCCATGTTATCAATCACTTAATAATCTCATAATCTAATATCATTAATATTATAACAATATTTTAATCACTTTTAAATTTATAAACAATTTATCTCAATTGTTTATGCTTTACCATATAATGCATTTAATCATTCAAAAATGTCATACTCATAAGATATCATCACCAATTATCAAATCCTCAAAATATGCATATACTCTATATAGGATTCTCTAGCTATAAAATCCTATTTTCAACTTTTACATTTCACATAACATATTTAACTCATATATTCAGAATTAAACTATTTTTATGAAAAATACCAAATCAGTCCCAAAAATATTTATTTTCTGGGATTTAGCATAATATAGTCCCATAATGAAAATATATTTTTCTCAGGATTTTTAAAATTCATTTACTATTTTTCAAAAATCAATTTCCAATTAATTCCTTAAGAAATTAGCTACCTCAAGGATAACTCCAAAAATTCCCAAATCTTGGCAGAATCTTACACATGTTAACGTGAGCTTCCAGTTTAAATTTCATGGTCATCGGAGTTATAGAACTCCAGTTATAGCATTTTTCGTCGGAAAAACCTAAATATTGAAATAGTCATAACTTGCTCATTTTAAGTCAGAATGAGCTCATTTTTGGACAGGAGGTACTTTATACCATATACCTTCATGTCCCAAAAGGCCAGAATTTTTCTCATAATTTAAGTGGCCGAAACAGCCCTTCTAAAATCATGGCAAAGACTTTTTCAGTTTTTTTTTGCAGCTTTGCACTCCTTTGCTAAAATCAGTCCACACAAAAATCTACAACACCTTTTCCAGTAATTCCACTTAGATTAGTTAGGTAACTCATAGATCTAACTCTAGGACTTGACCACATTCAAAATTCAAAATATAATAAGAGATTTGGTCAATTGAATTTCATGTTACGCTTTTTCACCAAAATCGATTTTCAACTCTTTGTGATTTCTAAGAAACTTTCATGTTTTCACATAATAACCAACATAACTCATCATAACACTTACTAATACTTCATATACCCATGATTTTCATTAGTCCAATGCTTTTATTATGACTTTCATCATAATTCTAAAAATGATCCTTTTAGTTGAAGAAATATTTGAGGTTTAAGAAATGGGTTTTGCAGATCGGGGTCAATACAAAATACGATTTCACGCTCTAGGGTAGGCTAGAAGTCTTCAAGAATACGCCAAGAAATTTATTAATGATAGAAATATCATTCAAAATCACATCTCGCCCAAGACTTGGATAAGACGTCACATTAATACCAACTCGTGACTTCTATCCCTTAACTCGATAAGACCTCACAATGATACCTATCAACTTGCCATCTTTAGTCACGACGTCGCCTATGAGATAGTCCGGCTTTGGTGCATTCCACACAAGGAAGTCAACAACGAAAGGATCGGGGCTCTTTTACTTATGGCTCGATATAACGTTGATTAACTTTAGGGGTTTGGTTACTTTGAATTCAGTGATAACAAGGTTGGTTAGGAATATGAAAGCTAACAACCTTACAAAAAGAATAATGAGTAGTTAATCAATCATTTTCAAAAATTACTTCAAAGGCAAGTATTTTCAAAGAGATAAGATCGTGAAAGTGTTTATTTGAAACAACAAGATTAATAAAAAAGTGGAGGTAACGAAGGTTTCTCCCAACGAAGTTTCAATAGATAAATCAAAGTCTAATTTTTCCTGAGTCAAATTTAAACATTGAACACAACTAGGTAGAATAAAAGAGTGGGTAGAACTTGTATTGAATAAAGTATAGACTTCAGTAATAATTTATAATTAATTTACCCGTAATAACTTCGTTCGGGTTTCTCGACAAACGCTTCTCGCTTTAATTACCGAAGTTTGACTTTTACTATAGGTACATTCCACCCTTAAGTGCTTCTTCACATTCCTCGATCCATGATTTGAATCATTATTCTCCGATCCATATCGAATTCGGGTTGACCGCCATGCATGTGGTAATTCCGAATTCGATGTTGGGTTCTCCCAATTCATTCCAAAAAGCAAAGTCCATTTCATCTATTTTGGCTTTATTGGATCGGACGCCTTTTTTCTACACTATCAACGCGCGTTGTGCGCCTTTTTTACCCATGCATCGCCTATTCTCCTTCGCTCGGTTGTTTCTTCTTTCAAATTGATCTTTGATTTTTAAATTCTCGATTTCAACTTTAATATCTTACACACCGCCAAAGCGTGATTTTGTTCGAGCATCACATATCGGGTAACCCAATTTTGAATTGTTGTATCCTTTTGTTCCACTAATCGTTTGCCGTTCTTCAACTCGTTCTTCTTCTAGCTCACGAACACGATTTTGTAATTCTAAGTTTTGATCATAAACTTCTTCTAACCAATTCTCCCAGGTTCCCTTCTTCCTCTTCTTCCTCACTTTCATTGCTACCTCCGCAGAACTAATTTCGGGTGCAACAATTAGTTCTTCATTCACTACGTGGATATCTCTAATTTGTTCCTCGTCTCGATAATCGCATTATCCTCGATTAGTGATTAAAGGTGTCACAACTGGTCACATTCACTCCATTGTGAATATTTTCACCGCCATTTCCAAACACCGCCACAACACAAGGGTTAATTAATATATCAAATATTATCCCTATACTCCCAACCACCAATTAAATAACAAATAAACTTAGGTAGATCATACTAGCAAAGGAATTCCCGCTCTCCCTCCTAGTTCTTATCTCAAGATCTTAGCTGTGGATCATATCCCTAAGCTCGATACCAACCGTGACGCCTAAAATTAGGTATACGCCACCCGCCTTGGGTCGCCACTTACATGGTACATAAATTCAAATACAACTTACTAATATAACTGCTGTATGTACAATACGACATAAACTGTGAGTTTGAATACAAATATTGTCTACTAGATATTATATAAACTCAAAAGGAGTCCTCATTACAACTATTATCACACTATTTCACGTAATAGTGAGGACTACTAATGCTATCCTCTCGGACCATTACTCCGCTCCCCGACTCGTCCAAATTTATGTTCTCATTTCAAGAAGAGAAAAGTGAAAGAAAGGTGAGCTCAACTAGCCCAAAGAAGAAATATTATGACTAAGATAATGCGTAATAAATTATCATTAGCTTTCTTCAATGTTGTTAAACCGATAAAATACAATAGACAACTAGTTTAATCTGCAATGAATACGCAATCCATTAAAAGAGTCAAGTAGAAAATAAAGTCTACTATCTTTTAGGTTTTAAAAGGTTTTCATAAATTTTTATCATTAAGACTCGGTTTAATGAATAAACCACAATATCTAATCATCCCCGTACCACTGGCCAAGGATTTTCATCAAATTATCAATGGTCATGACTATACCGAATCACCCCTGGTCATAATCATACCAAAACTATCCATCAATTTGCATTACAGCCACCGAGGACTTTTATCACATCATTTATAACAAGCCATGATTATACCGAATGATCCTCGGTCATAATCATACTAAGTTCATCTATGCACGTAAGCCAAAGATAACATAATATATCATGAGGATGATGACAATGACATAATAATTCAATAAAACAAGTTCAAGAATTATTTTATCCGTGAATTAATAACGTCAAATTGTCAACAAGATATTGTTTTGTAGAGTAAAATTCAAGAATGATCAAGAATATTTCCATGAAAAGATACTAGATGAAACTTTAAATATCAAGGATATTCTACTAATTTCATGGAGTATATAAGTCAAAGTTTTTAACCAACTGGGTATAATAAAGAATGGAATAACAAAAGAAATCACTACGCACGCGGTGATTGATAGACAAAGTTATTCCAATGTAATAATAATAACGGAACCAGTCAAGGTGAAATTCACACCGATGTGGATGATCCAATGTAATAATAAATCTTTGAATAATAAACAATGGAACCAGTCCTGTAAAACACACGCATGTGATATTCCAATGTAATAATAAATGCGGAATAATAAACAATGGAACTGTGTCCTGTAAAACACACGCATGTGATATTCCATCGTAATAATAAAGAATGGAATAATGAAGAAGATCACCAAGTATAGGGGACTCACAGATACAAAGTTATTCCAATGTAATAAATAAGAATGGAATAATATAAGGATTTCACCAAGTATAGGGTACGCCGCCAGATACAAAGTTATGTATAGGGTATGCCACTTTTTACAAAAGTTATTCCAACAAAATAATAATGAATGGAATAATGAAGTTCTCTTCATGAATAAGAAAGAATAACACCCTTACTTACGTACAACAAATAATATCCCTCACCGTAAAAGACAATGGATATCAAAGTAGTGAAGTACCGTATCACTCTTCTTTCTTCTTCTCTATAGATTTTCTCTATAGCTTCTCTCTATAATTTCTCTCTCTGTAGTTTCAAAGAATTTGTAAGAAAATAATGAAGGAATGAGCTTCTATTTATAGGAAAATAGAATCGCATAGTAATTAATCCATGAACGGTCCGTATTGATTTACTTTAATCTGACTATCCATATTTAAAGCAAAATCTTTTAAATAAAATATCATATATTCTATTTATATAAAAACATTTTACTATGCAAACACTACGCAACACTACGCAAAACACTATGCAACACTATGCATAATAAAATATAATATATTCTATTTATAGAATAACTTTAATAAAGTATTCATTTTATATAAAAGATGTTTCGCATTTTATTACGTTAATAATACGAATAAAACAAAACGTCATTATCGCTATAATAATTCATATTATTAATCGACAATTATGGAATCAAACTGAGTGACTTCTCACATAAGCATCAATAATCAATACCGTGTGCTACTATGCAACCACACGTGTGACGCCCCCAAAATAGGTATACATCACCCATTCTGAGTTGTCAATACATGGTACAGAAACAACTACAACTTTATTATTACAACAGTAAATCTATGAGTTTAAATACAAATATTATCTTCGAGACAATATCTATACTCAAATAAATCCTCATCACATTTATTGATACATTATTTTACAAAAATGGTGAGGACTACTAAACGACTCTCTCTAGAACCTTCATTCCATACCCCGACTAAATACTCGCTTATATTCTCGCCCCGAGAAAAATGGAACAAAAAGGAAAAGGGTGAGCTTAACTAGCTCAATAAAGAATATTATGACTAAGATAATATACAACAAATTACCGTTAGTCTTCAACAGGAAAAATCTAATAGAATAAAATAGACAACAAATTTTAAATCAATATTCGCAATGAAATAATAATTCATTAGAAGAGTTAAGTAGAGAATGCAAACTACTATCTTCTATGATGAATTTAAAAGTTCATAAATCATCTTTTATCCCCGTAACATCAATCAATATACATACGAATCAAATATTCATCTTTTGCACTACTGTGCCAAAGATATTCATTAGTTGGTCATGTTCATCTAAACACCTATTCATCTTTGCGACTACAGCCAAAGATATTCAATAATATCATCATTTAAGACCGAGGATGATGAAAATATTTTTAAAGAAACGAATCCAAGTGAAACAAAATGACAAGGATTAAGGATTAAGGATTCAGTACTTTGTTTTATCCATGTTCAAAAATACCTCAAAAATAATCATAGTGGTGTAAAATTCAAGAATGATCAAAACATGGATACAATCAAAGCTAGTATCCGAATAGATATTTTGGACAAAAAGAAGAAATTTTATTTTTAGGTGAATAGTAGTCAGATACGTGAATAGGCCAGTATACGTGAATAGTAAATCTCGACACCAAAAGATAGAAATTCCACAAAAAACATCTTCACGCTTCACTTAATAAGACTTCGTGAATAAGAACTCATGAATAAGAACTCGTGAATAAGAACTCATGAATAGTAACCCCGACATGAAAAAGTTTCAAATTTGATAAAAAGTTCCAACCAATATTTCAAAGATAATGATATTGAAGAAATAATATCATTCGAGAAGAAAATAACATCCCTTACCTCGAAAGATCAAGATCTTCTAAATTTGAAACAGGATATAAGGCTATGACTTGGACTTGCAACCAGATAGCAATACTCAAAGTATACTCAAAATACTCACAAGAATACTACCGATAATATAGAGAGAGAAAACTTCAGTTTACGGTGTGATTTTCAATTCTAACCTAAGCACCTATATTTATAGGAAAATCGCTAGAAACACCAAAGCAGTAAAATTTAATAAATTAATAATATTATTTTTTCAAATTTCCTACACCCACTAATTTGGTCCAAGACATCAGCCACCATGTGACAAAACAATAAAAACGTTTTTCTTAATTTAAATAATTAAAACTTCCAAAAATCAATTATTTTGAACTTCTAACTTCAATAATTTACAATAAATAGCCCTTTTATCAAAAAAATTTGAATCTCTTGAATTTTTATAGGAAATTCAATTCTCTACAACTTTGCAGAAGAAAGTTTTTCCAAATTCCAATCGTAAATTGACCAAATCCACAAATGGGCGATTTTATTTTGTTTATAATCAAATTTCACCAATAAATGGGGTCCACCGACATGTTTAACATGTTTTAAACATTTATTGCAACAAAAATACTCCTCCTCAGATACTCATATATCCCACATTCGTTGTAAAAATATCACCATTATTATATTATTAAAATATAATAATATATTTAAACGAATTATTTTATCAAGAAAAGATAAAATTTCAATTTTCAACAATTGTCACAATAAAAATTTTCTCCATCTATATCCACATAAAATCAATATTTTTCTCATCATATGAATCAATAATTAATTATTCACAAATAATATTACGAGAATCACAATATCGACAACCGCAGTTCTGTGAAAGAGGGGCTTTCCAATAAGAATTTCTTTCTTCTTGGTAGCGCAATTAGGTGACCAAACCTCTCCTTAGATGTAACTTTCTAGACATTGCCAATAATGTTATCTAATAATATTATTCAGATAATATGAATTATTACTTCGATAATGAAAAATCTGTGTAATGACAATTATCAAACAACAACAATATAAAATATCAACGTAGCAATTATTAACTCAATAAAATAATCGAACAAGAATTATCGTAACCATTATCGAGTAGTGTCTTCACGTAAGAATCAATAATTGGTGCAATACCGCGGTGTCTTCTTGTGTTTTAACCATCGAGTATTTTAACAAGATTAATCTGTGAATAACTACGCCGCTATTTTTAAACAACTTATATTTGTCGTTTTCTTCATCCAATCGCTTTCAAGTTATGGGGCCCACACACGGTCGCTACCGTAAATATTTAATATTCCTCGACAACAATGAATATTTTATAACCACTTGCTTATTTTGAAATATTTGCGTGATCTTACCCCTAACTATCCACATTAATCAAATCAACCCTTACTATTTCAAAATAATAAATAGAGAAAATTAAATTTCATTAATAATAAGTTGGGGTCTTACAACCTCCCTCCTTATGAAATTTCGTCCTCGAAATTGACGACGCACTGGTGTTTCAAAAGGTGAGGATACCTCGCTTTCATTTCCGTTTCAATTCCCGTGTCATTTCTCTATAGCATGATTCCTCCACGTAACTTTAACTTGTGGTATGACCTTTTTGCGTAGAACATGCTCCTTCCTATCCAAGATCTTAATGGTACCTCCTCATACGTTAAGTCTTCTACTATTTCGTCCGGTTCTAACTCTATAACGTGGTTCGGGTCTTTCACATATTTATTTAAGCATGAGATATGTGAAACACATTATGAACACGAGACATACTCGGAGGTAACGCGAGTCTATAGGCTACATTTCCTATTCGGTCAAAAATTTGAAATGGACCAATAAATTGTGGATTGAGCTTTCCTCTCTTCCCAAATCTTGTAACTCCCTTCCATGGAGCAACTCGCAATAATACATGATCCCCTACACTAAATTCCACGTCCTTTCGATGAAGATCCGCATAACTCTTTTGTCGATCTTGTGCCGTTTGTATACATTGTCGAATCATTTGGATCTTTTCGGTAGTCATACATACTAACTCGGGTCCCAACAATGTTGCTTCACCCACCTCATCCCAACATATTGGAGAACGACATTTTCGTCCATATAATGCTTCGAATGGAGCCACACCTATACTTGCCTGATAACTGTTGTTGTAGGAGAATTCCACCAATGGTAAATACTTATCCCAACTACCCTTGAAGTCTAGGACACAGAGTCTTAATAGATCTTCAAGAAATATTCCCTGCTAATAGGTCTTACAACACGTATTACTGTACTTTTACTACCGAGTAGTTCAACAGTATCCACGGTAAAACTTCCGCCGTTATTTCAATAAAATATTTTTGTCGTTTTCTCAATCCGGATAATAATTCTTTTTCAGGGTCCACCTTTGATTGAGTAGTTGTACGAATATTCCTCGCTAAACCGAATATTCCCGACCAATCGAATATAATATAACCACTTGCATACTTTGCAAAATTTATAAATACTACCCACAACTATAATATTATCTCAAATTCACACCATAATATTAAAAAATTATTTCGACAAAATTTAAATCTTTATTGATAAAATCTGGGGTCTCACATTTTCTGCTATTTAACTACTCTTATATTCAGTTCTTTTACGGTAAGGGATATTATTCTTTTATATTCATGAAGAGAACTGTTGCTATTCTATTTCTTATTATTCTGTTGGAATAACCTGTATATGCGGAATACCCTATACTTGGTGACATTCTTCTATTATTCTGTCTTTATTATTCCGTTGGAACATCATGTCTATGCTTTACGCCGGACCTGATTTCATTTCTATTATTCTGTCTTTATTATTCTGTCGGAATATCACGTGCATGGTTATATACGGGACTGGTTCCATCTTTTATTATTCCGTCTTTATTATTCGTCGGAATAATATCATATCTGTATATCTGTGGGATCGGGTTCCATCATTTATTATTCCGCATTTATTATTCTCTGTTGGAACATCCTATCGATTGTGAATTTCACCGACCGTTCCGTTATTATTATTCGGTTGGAATAACTTTGCTTACGCGAAGCAACCGCATGCATGGTGGTGATTTGTTGTTATTCCATTTCTTATTATTCGTTGGAACATTCTGTCGGTGTGAATTTCAATTGACCTGGTTCCGTTATTATTATTCTATTAGAATAACCTGTCTATGCGAAGTACCGCATGCATGGTTATATCTTTTGTTATTCCATTCGGTATTATACTCAGTTGATTAAAATTTTGACTTCTATACTCCATGAAATTAGTGGAATATCCTTGATATTTGCGCTTCATCCAGTATCTTTTCATGGAAATATTCTTCTGAGCATTCTTGAATTTTATTCTACAAAGAAGTATCATGTTGAT
The DNA here is from genome assembly GCA_020205615.1 of Panax quinquefolius. Lineage (NCBI taxonomy): Eukaryota > Viridiplantae > Streptophyta > Magnoliopsida > Apiales > Araliaceae > Panax > Panax quinquefolius. The sequence continues at coordinate 113,631,477 of CM035168.1, forward strand.
AATTTGGACGTTATTGGTTCCTGGACAAATTAATTCTTGAACTTGTTTAATTGAATTCTTATATCATTGTCATCATCTTCATGTTTATATTTTTTTGAAAGTCATCTGTGGCCTGTAGTGTATAGATGGACTTGGTATGATTATGACCAGGGATTATTCGGTGTAATCATGACCATAATGTTACAAATGATGTGATAAAATTCCTCATTGGCCCGTAGTGCATTGATGGACAGTTGTTGGCATGATCACGACTGTTGATGAATACACAAATATCTCTTGGCAGAAGCGCATGGAATTTGTGGTCGTGACCCTAATGAATATCCTTGGCAGAAGTGCGTGGATGATGTGGATTATTTATTATTGTCGAGTCCCAATGAATAAAAGTGATGAAAAAAAACCTTTAAAACATAAAAGATAGTAGATTTTATTCTCTACTTGATTCTTTTAATGGATTGCTTGTTCACCGCAGTTAAACTTGATGTCTATTGTATTTTATCGGTTTAACATTATTGAGGACTAATGATAATTTATTCGCATTATCTTAGTCATAATATTTCTTGTTGGGCTAGTTGAGCTCACCCTTTCTTTCTTCGTTCTCTTCAGAAACGAAAACGTAATTTTAACTAGTGACTTCCTTTGTGGAATTCACCCAAGCGGACTCCGTAGGGACGTCATATTCGATGCGATAGTAAATCGATAGGTGTCATTGTGACGTCTTATCCAAGATTGGGATATGAGTCACGATTGAGAGCAACCTAAGTCGAGAATCGAAATACGTAGCTTTCAGGCTTAGTTGGTTATTATCGGAGATTCGTTGAAGGATATTCTCGAATCGCTATTCCATTATCGCATGGTGACTCGTAGAGATACAAAATTCGAATGGAGCAAGGAATGTGGGAAGAGCTTCAAGAACTCAAGAGGAGACTCATTTCAAAGACGTGTTACGACCATGCCATCCCGGAAAAACGAACGCGTAGTAAAGTGACGTGTTGAGTAGAAGATCGTATATAAGCACTGAAATCACGATATTGTCAAAGACTAATTTCAGTATAATTTACAAATAATAGAGATGGAGATGAAAACTCTAGGTACTCACGTGATGATATACGAGTATAATCGACTTTAATCAATAAAGTTAAAGTTCGCTCAAGCCCTTGAGCAGGAATGATGCGTATGAAGAAGAAAGTACAAGAAGGAGCTATTATCCTAAGCGAGAATTGATGAAGAAGGAATACTTGAGTCCACTCTAGACTTTGTGTTCCTAACGACTACGATTTGAAGTACGAGATTATGATGGAGGTACACAAAACACCATTTGCAATCCATCTCGAAGTACTAAAATGTATCGTGATCTTCGACATACATTTTGGTGGAATAATAAGAAGAGAGATTGCAAAGTTTATCTCGATGTGTTTAACTTGCCAACGGTAAAGGCGGAGCATCTAGTACCTAAGGGTCCGTTACAACCACTTGAGATTCCGAAATGGAAGTGGGAACACATTACCATGGATTTTCATTCACGGGTCTTCCTACGGTTTCTCAAGGCATCAATGCTATTTGGGTTATTGTTGATAGATTAACCAAATCGCTCATTTCTTGCCGACACGGAGACTTATTCCTTGAACGTCTTGCTAGTATGTACGTAAATGAGATCGTGAGGTTGTATGGCATGCCCTGTATCCATAGTTTGGATCGTGACCCAAGATTCACTTCATGATTTTGGGTTAGTTTCAGAGAAAGCTATGGGCACGAATTTATGATTCGATTTGGCATACCATCCTCAAAGCGGATGGGCAATCGAGAAAGGACTACTCAAACTCTTGAAGATATATTAAAACTCGTGTCCTAGATTTCAAAGGAAGTTGGGATAAGTACTTGCCATTGGTGGAATTCTCATACAACAATAGTTATTAAACAAATATAGGCATGGTTCCATTCAAGCATTATATGGACAAAATGTCGTTCTCCAATATGTTGGGATGAGGTGGGTGAAGCAACATTGTTGGGACCCGAAGTTAAGACGTATGACTCACCGAAAAGATTCAAATAATTCGACAACGATACAAATGGCACAAGATCGACAAAAGAGTTATGCGGATCTTCATCGAAAGGACGTGGAATTTAATGTAGGGATCATGTATTGTTCATGAGTTGCTCCATGGAAAGGAGTTACAAGATTTGGAAAGAGAGGAAAGCTCAATCCACGATTTATGGTCCATTTCAAATTCTTGACCGAGTAGGAAATGTAGCCTATAGACTTGCGTTACCTCCGAGTATGTCTCGTGTTCATAATGTGTTTCACATATCTCGTACTTCCGTAAATATGTGAAAGACCCGAACCACGTTATTGAAGTTAGAACAGGACGAGATAGCCAAGACTTAACGTATGAGGAGGTACCTGTCAAGATTTTGGATAGGAAGGAGCATGTCCTACGCGCAAAGGTCGTACCACAAGTTAAAGTTTTGTGGAGGAATCATGCTATAGAGGAAATGACCTGGGAGTTGGAAACGAAAATGAAAGCGAGGTATTTTTACCTTTTCGAAACACCAGGTACGTACGTCAATTTCGAGGACGAAATTTCATAAGGAGGGGAGGTTGTAAGACCCCGAAATTTTTTTAAATAAAAAGGAATTTCCTTTATTTATTATTTTGAAATAGTAAGGGTTGATTTGATTAATGTGGATAGTTAAGGGTTAAATACGCAAATATTTCAAAATAAGCAAGTGGTTATAAAATATTCATTGTTGTCGGGGAATATTCGTTTGGTCGTGGAATATTCAGATCTTGTGGGAATATTAAATCGACGGCCTTGACCATGTGTGGGCCCCATAACGTAAAAAAGCGATTGGATGAGGAAAACGACAAAAGTTTGGGTGGTTATAAATAGCAGCGTAGTTGTTACCGTTAAGACCGTTGAATACCCCGGTGGTTAAAATCTGAAGAATACGCGTGGTCGCACAAAGAAGACACCGGTATTGCATGACAAGATTGTTGAATTATTGATTCGCACGTAAGATGGCACTACTCAATAATTTTCATGTGAGTTATCGCTCAATATTTTATTTTATTGATTCAATAATTGTTGCGTTGATATTTTATATTATTGTTGTTCAATAATTGTCACCGCACAAGATTTCCCATTATCGATCAATAATTCATATTATTTGAATAATATTATTAGATAACATTATTGGCAATGTCTAGAAAGTTTCGCTTCAAGGAGAGGTTTGGTCACCTAATTGCGCGCCAAGAAGAGAGATCCTTATTGAAAGCCCCTCTTCCCGAGAATGTACTGTGGTTGTTATAAATGTGATTCTCGTAATATTATTTGTGAATAATTAATTATTGATTCATATGATAAGAAAATATTTATTTTATGTGGATATAAATGATGGATTTATTTATGTGGTTATTAATGAAGGAATTAATGTTGAGGTGTTTTATCAAGTATTTTATCGGATTCGAGGTATTAAAAATTAAATCGGGGTTTTGAGATATATTCATGGGGTTATAATTTTTAATCCGACCGCTGGATTGTGGTAATTTTTGGGTATGTTATACATACATAAGTTGAGTATATGTCCACAAATTTTGAACTGCTAAAAATTCACGAATGATTTGTTGTGAATTTTAAGAGGTGTCTGATTCGGAAATTAGGGTTATAATTGATTTTGGTGGAAAATTCTAGAATTAAGTGGGCCCCACTTGTGGTTGGTGAAGAAATGTGCTGAATTTTATTTCAAATGTGGTGGGTGGCAATAGTAGGTAAAGCCATCGTCAGTAGCAGTCAAGTCCGCTTGCTAGGCTAACATTTTCCTATAAATAGAGGCTAAGTTAGAATTGAAAATCACACCGTAAACAAAGTTTTCTCTTTCTCTCTATATTATTGAGCGTATTTTGTGAGTATTTAGATACTTTGAGAGTCATTGTTCAAGACAAGTTTCATTCAAAGATCACTTGAGACCTTTCCTTCCGCCAAGTAATCGATTCTTTGAGGTAAGGGATGTTATTTTATTCTCAAATGATATTATTTCTTCAATATCATTATCTTTGAAATATTGGTTGGAACTTTTATCAAATTTAGAACTTTTTCATGCTTCGGGGTTACTTTATTCATGAGTTACTATTCACGAGTTACTATTCATGAGTTACTATTCACGAAGTTACTATTCACGAGTACTATTATTCAAAGCGTGAAGATATTTTTTTTTGTGGAATTTCTATCTTTTGGTGTTTGAGTTATTATTCACGTATACTGCACTATTCACGATATCTAACACTATTCACTTAATACGGCACTATTCACCAAAAAATAAAAATTTTTCTTTTCATTCAAAATATCTATTTTTGGATACTAGCTTTGATTGTATCCATGTTTTGATCATTCTTGAATTTTACACCACTATGATTATTTTTGAGGTATTTTGGACGTGGATAAAACCAAGTACTAATCCTTAATCCTTAATCCTTGTCATTTTGTTTCTTTGGATTCGTTCTTTTAAAATATTTTCATCATCCTCGCCTTAAATGATGATATTATTGAATATCTTTGGCCCGTAGTAAAAGATGAATGATTTCTGAAGAATATCTTTGGCACGTAGTGCAAAAAAGATGAAGCGGTGTTTAAATGAACACGACCGATCGATGAATATCTTTGGCCTTTAGTGCAAAGATGAAGCAGTGTTGAGATGAAATGACCGATTGATGAATATCTTTGGCCTCTGTAGTACAAAGATGAATATTTGATTCGAGATGAATATTGATTGATGTTACAGGATAAAATATTGATGATGGACCGTTAAATTCATAGATTATAGTAGATTTCATTCTCTACGTAACTCTTCTATGAATTATTATTTCCTTCATGTAATATTGATCTCGAAACTTGTGCTCATTGTATTCTATCGATTTTTCCTG